>JAZDUA010000361.1:937500-1195000 GCA_038098605.1 Gryllus longicercus
CAAGAATTGATAACAAAATTGTTGCTCCCATGCAATGAAAACTATTTGCAAAAGTAAATGTGTTACACTTGACTATTATCGCTATACAAAGGAATCGACCGACTGTCGCCAGAACAATGTAATCGCGTGAAAAATATAATTTCAACAATTGAATGGTTTACTTCAGAGGCAACATAAGACTGAAAAGTAATTTCTCAGTTTCGTCAAACAAAACTCCGACAGAGGCTGTATATCAAACTCAATGCATGTACTTCCAGAGATTGTAACTGCACTAAGAAGTCAAAATTGTAAAAAAGTGTCTTATGTCGCTTCTGAAACAAGGGCACTTTCAATTGTATTTCCCACTGCACTGAAGAAAACTTGCAGTGATGAAGTTGTCATTCCAGGGAGGGAGTCGGGCACTCCCCAGACGCGCGCGGCGATGGCGTATCAGACTGTTATACCCAAGTTGGCGAACTGTTATACCCAAAATCCTTCGTACGCTTTCTTTCGGAGGGGAAGTAAAGCCGGCTGTCCAATGTTAGTAGATTTACTTGCATGTAAAAGATCTTCAAGCCTAAATGACGCCTGTGAGCTAAATTCAAAATCGCCTGTTTCTCGCCCAAGAAATACGTCCTTTCTCTGCTAGTTGGTGAAAGGAGCGTAGCGAAATTTGCGTGGTCAGACGGAACGGCCCGAGTCTCGCCATCTAAAATAAGGCATCAATTCAATTCAATTCCATTCAATTCAATTCACCAGGTTGACGCCCGCGCCGCTCCGCACCAGCAGCGCCACGACGCTCGTGTGTCCGCCTCGGGCCGCCACCTGCAGCGCGCGCCAGCCCTGGCCGAAGGGCTGGTCCGCCTCGCCGAAGCCCGCCAGCCCGCGCCAGCCGAAGCCGACGGGCTCGTCCACCGCGGCGCCCGCCACCAGCGCGCGCAGCACGCCCTCCAGGTCGCCCGCCGCCGCCGCTTCCAGCAGCCGCACCGTCAGGTCTTCCGGGGGCGGCACGCCCGGCCCCGCGCCGCGCTCCGCCCCTGCCACCGCACAGCACAGCGCCCGCGCTGTCACTTCGCTATTGGCCGACGGCATCACGTCATTGTTGCACCTTCTGCCTCGTAAAATCTATCTTCTTAATTCGCGAACGGACCTCGTGGCCTCAGAAAGGTGCTTACCGCCGTTAAAAACATCCATTTTACGACGCAGGAGGTGTAACAATGACAATGTCATCGGCCACTAGAAAAATCGAAGTATAACCCGCTGCGGCAGTCACGGATCGCCGCTCATGTCCCAGTCGACTGCGCACGCTCCAGAATATGAAGTAATTCATTCAATTTTTACTTGGCTGTCCGGGTAACGCCGCGTCCATGGCGAAGGTGCAGACGTTTCGGTCGCCATTCTGCGACCTTCCTCAGGGCGTAATGCGGCAATGGTCACCGAAACGTCGGCACCTTCGCTATGGACGCGGCGTCACCCGGACAGCCAAGTAAATACTGACTCCGGCCTCGGAAGCCTACGCTTTTAATTCATTCATATTCCCTGTGCATTATTTTTCACCATGGAAAATTACTTCATCTAGTCTAGTGACGTATTTTCTGTTTTCTTCCCGGTGATGTGAGGCTTTGATTTACGCCTGAATAAGCTTAGAAATAGCAGTTTTGATTTAAAAAAAAAATAATCGTGTGTGGTAGTAAAGAAACCAAACTTCAACAACACTTTGCCTTAACCCTTTACAGTTCCTTTACTTTAATGGTTCGGCTCTTAAATTTAATTTGCTACTAGTTAAATTGAAAATTTTAATTTTATTGCTACTAGTTATGACGTGATATATCAATGTTGGCATCCATTCTACTTTGTTTTGCATTTTTAAACGATTTAAAAAGACACTTTGTGGGCAAAAAGTTTCAGAATATTTCAAAAAACTTCAGAAACTTGTAAATGTTTTATTTACATACTAAATGAGTATTTCTTCACAAAGAAAACTAACAGAAATAAAAAAAGCAGCCATATTGTGTAAATAGGGTACTTTTTTATTTCTGTGTTTATTTTTTTAAACAAATCTATTCATTTATTTTGTAAACAAACTTTTTACATGTTTCTGAAGTGTTTGTGTGTTTGTGAAATGAACATTTTTCATTGAAAGTAGGTATTTTTCAAATAACTGAGTGCTTATTGCGGATTATCAGATAATAATATCCTAGGACTATATTAAACATAATATTGTCTTAAAGAGTTTATCTTTGACGTTATGTTGTTTCCTCCCCGGACTTTCTGTCTGTGTATAATGAGAGGGCGGGAAAGTGATTCTGGAGCTCAAGAAAACTTGCGCAGATTAACGTAACTTCACTATGCGCACGTTTTGTTGAGCTCCCCTTTAGCTGGTGGTGGTCGGAGTAGAGACGCGGGTACGTTACTATCCAAGGAGCTTCGCCTCCCCGGCGACATGCATGTTGTCAAGCGAGAGACGCTGCCTCAGTGTCAACACGAGAGACGGCAGATAGCTACGAATAAATATGAGTTCAAGAAATTACGACAATTGGACTACGAACGCCTCTTGAAATTCGTTGAAGCTAAAGTGGTTTACGACAAACCACAATAAACTCTTTTCGAGTATCTAAATACTGACTCTAGGCATATTTTTCTATGGCAACCTGGTTTGTTCGAAACTATTCTGTATATCACTGGGAATTAATTGTTAATAGAAATTTGCTATTTATTATTTTCGTGAACGTTACACGAAACCTGAAAAAATCTTCGCAGAAATATCCTGAGCGAAAATTATAAATATAACAAGTTCAACGTATCTATTTTCATAGCAGACAGAATCCACACCTATCGTACGCTCCGAGAACTCTCGTATGTGAAAATTTCAACACTACACTTTTCCTTCACATTAACAACAAGAGAAACATTTTAGGGAAATCTGTTTTAACAGAATTCGGCGTAATATTCTTCCCACCGTCTCCAAGAAAGTCCCGAACCCGCGCAATTCGTTCCCCAAACATTTGCTATTCTAAATTATCATGTTAAGAGGTCTACCAATTACAGAAATCTAGCCATGACAGATGGAGTGTTTACCTCGACTTTCCCTGACTGGCACCTCCACTTCCGGGGCTGGAGGCTGCGCAGACAGCAGCGAGAGCAGCGACGACCACACCACGCTGTCCTCGTCCATTCCGAAATCTTGGCACATCGTTTCACATGGCGCGGCCCTGCTTCCCACTGACGTCGGCGGTTGTGGAACAGAGGACTGGGCCTCCATTGCCTCTTCTGGGGAGAACGATCCATAGACGACGCTGCTATCCATTGGGGTACCTGCTGCCCGGTGGGTGCATGGGGGTGCTGGGGGTCTTCCACGGCTGGTTGTGAAAGAGTCATAATACACGAATACGCTACCAGTCGCATCGTCTGACGAGTCCGTCCTTGTCTCCATCAATACTTCGCTGCTCGTGTGGGAACTGTGGGTCTCTTCCTCGCTTCCACTTTCTGTTTCTTCTGGGATGGAGTACAATGGCGCTCGGCATCTACGTTTATGTTCCTCCTCTTCGTGACAAAATGGAAAATGTTCAGCAATTATTTCTCTTACAAATGATAACGCTTCGCCCCTGTCACCCGTACTCACGTTTTCCATTTCGGATGCGCTCTGTGAAGTAGGAGGCTGCAATGCAACGTATTCATGCGCAGGAGATTCTTGGGGAATGACGCAAGCTGTTGAAGTACCGGCTCCTTGTTGGATTAAATGCTGCGATGTTGATCTTTGTGTCCCGTTTCGCAAATTTTTATGGGATATAGGTAACGTACTATCTGCCCTTTCGGTTGAGTCCGATTTCACTTCTGAAAGTTCTTGATCGTTCGACCCTTCAGAAGATGCTTCGCATGTGTCACCGTCTGTTGAAGTTTCTGTTTCATCTGGAGTGGAGTGCAACAGCGGTGGCCATTTTGTCGAACATTCAACAGGTCCTTCGGTAAATGGTACATTATGGACGTCGCTCACATCTCTCATACTTGCCGAACCTTGAATCGCTTCCGTGTTGGCATCTGAGGACGTCCGAGAGATCGGCGGTGGAATCGCTACAGGTTCCGGTGAGAGGCGACATACTTGTGCGGTCACAACGCTCGCTCGTGGAGTACCAGTGTCTCGTGTATATAACTGTGGAGTCAGTGGCCTTCTCGTCAACATAGCTACTTCTTTATCGCAAAGCGGTCCAGTAAGAATAGCTATCTCCGAGGAGTCTGTTCTGGCCTCGAAAGTCTCGAGATCATGGCCGCTTCCTCCTTCTTCAGAAGATGGTGCTTCTGAGGTTTTAGTGGTTTCTATTCCTTCCGAAGTAGACCGCGGTGGCGACAGGCATTTGATCGATTCACTTTCTCCGTCGGAGAACTGAATAACATGAACTGAACTGGCACTCGACTCACCATGGGTGCTAGCCGATTCTTGCACCGCTTCCATATGCTCCTCGGGGACCGTCTCCGTGATCGGCAAAATCTCTGGTGAAAGAGAGACGCATTGCGTGGTAACAACGCTTGCTCTGGGAGTTCCGGTGTCTCGTGAAAGGATATGTGGGGAAAGTGGTCTCCTTGTGAACATTGCAACTTCCTTGTCACAAAGTCTTCCAGTCAGAACAGCAATGTTGGTGGATACAGTCCTCGCATCACAAAGCCCTGGTTCCTCGCCATTACTCCCTTCTTCAGACGGTTCGTCAGAAGCAGTTGCAGCGTCTGTTGCTTCAGACATTGACTGCAACGGCGACTGGCACTTTGTCGAAGATTCAACATCACTTTCGGGACATTCAGCTTTTTGGATGGCGCTTGCCTCTCTGGCACTTGCTAATTGTTGCAGCGCCTCCGAACTGCCATCAGAGGACGCCCGAGAGGACGAGGATGTGACCGAGGAAGGGCCAAATCCCTGTGCAATCACGACACTTACTCTTGGAGTTCCTGTGCTTCGCAACATCAACTGAGGCGATAGTGGCCTCCTCGTCAACATTGCTACTTCTCTGTCGCAAAGACGTCTTGTTAGAACTGCAATCTCTGTCGAGTCCGCCCGATCCTCGCTCTTTTCCCCTTCCTCGGAAGATGGGTCTTCGGAAGGTATTGTGTTTTCCGTTCCTTCTGATGTGTACTGTGATGATGGACTCTTCGTCAAAGGCTCGGTGACTGCGCTTGCACCCATGGGACCTTCTGATAATGCTATCATTTCCAAATTCCCCTCAGAGGACGACTGGGAAAGCGGCGCTGGTACCACTTCAGAGTCAGGTGAAAGGGAAAATCTTTGTGCAATGAAACTAGATCCGAGATTTCCTGTGCATCGGGAGGTTGACTTTGGTGATATTAGTTTTTCTGTCATAACCGTCACTTCTTTGTCGCACAGCGGACCGGTGAGAGCAGCAAGTTCTGTTAAGTAAGAATCCTCCTCATCAATGTCTTGTCTCTGTTCAGTTTCCACTTTCGTGTACAAATGTTTCTTTCTATCCTCGCTCGATTTTTCGAACTGCCGATTCTCCGGATCTACTTCTTGGGCCCTGGCCATTGCAATGCCTTCGTGTAATAGAACTCCTATGACTGATCCGCTCACACTTCGAGTTTCTGTTGCCTCCGCGCTTCCTTCTAGCGACTTGCTGGATGGCGGCGAGTCGTCCAAAGACAGCTTCTTCATTTGGTCGGTTACAGTAGTTTCCTGTGGTGGCAAATCGAACGTTGCTAATGGCGCCGAAACAGCGTTTGGACTGGGTAGTTTCCCTGCGTCGCTGCTCGTCCCTTGCAACGCTGTGGTCTGCGTCGCCGTACGTGGCAGGAGTGGCTGTGGCAACCAAAACGGCGGCGAGTCATCGAAAGGTATTTCCGCTTTCGTTTCAGTCTCAGACGTATCCGTCAGCGTCGTGCGTTGGCATTCGGATTGCACCGAAGGGGAGGTGTTTGCGATAGGGAGAGACATTGGACAATTACTATTGTCTGACGGTTTCGCGGTGTGTGGCTGGAGAGGCGGAGGAAGACAAGTTGGCGGCGAGTCGTCAAAAAGGGTTTCCTTCCTTCTCTCTGTCTGCAATTCTGAGCTGTTACTATTTGTCTGCAAGATAGCAGACTGCGTCACGGTTTGCAACAGAAGAAAGGGCACCCAGGGCTGTTGCGCATCGTCGGAAAAGCATTGCGTGGCAGTTTCAGTTCCTTGGTTCTCCTCTTGTATCTCGACGGGGGGATGTGTCGCAGAGCCTGCCAGCGTTTTTTCAGGCGACGAGAAAGAAGACTGTGCAGGAGAAATGTCCTCGAAAGATACGCCCGCAAGGGAGGTGCCTTCGCCTGGATCTGCAAACGCTTTATTGCGAGTAATTGATTCCTTGTCGGGGTGCCGCAGCTGGGTTGGAGACACCGAGTGTGGCCCCAACTCTGGCGGCGAGCACGGGGCACGACCTTGGGTAGACGCAGCATGTGATTGCACAAGATTTCCACTTTGAACAAAGGCCCCCGTCGATGGGACACTTCGATTACTGTTCGTAGGCACAGGGCCGCATGGAGCGCTGGCTGCTTCGGCTACATCCCCTTCAAGAACAGTCTCTAGTAAAACATTAAAATCCGGAATAGTCTCCGGATTTTCGGACGGTAGTGGACCTTCGGGCAACAACACTGTTATCCTTCCCGAGGGAGAAGTTACTTGCAGTATAGGTGATACAACAGTCTTTGAAGTCGAGACTGATGATACAGATTCCTGTGTCGCCAAACTTACGGTTGGTAATGCAACTTCGGAGAGCACTGTTGTTGTTCCTGAGGGGGAAGTAAGTTGCAGAAGAGGTGGTACAATTGTCTTTGGAGTCGATGCGGATGATACACGTTTTGATTCGGGAGTCGTTCTGGAAGTCGTGATAGGTAAACATACATCCTGCTCACAACTCAGCGTGTCAATTTGTGTGGGAGGCTGTGGGGCAACTGGGGAAGGAATCAACGGTGCTGTCTCGGAAGAAGAAATTGATCTCTGATCAGCAACGTATGTTTCATCCCCGTGCTCTGGCAACATCTCGATGGTTGTGGCAGATGCGTCTTCCAAGGAACGTTGCGTGGGCGTTGTGGCTGACTTCGGTGGCGAAGACTTGTCCGGTAATTCCATTCTGTTGATGGTCGCCTTGACTATGCGGAAAAAGCTTCTGATTCGAATCCCCAATCGCCAATTCGTACGTTTTCCACCTGTAGGCCAGGGATAACAAGCATCAGGCACGGGTCATCAGCGTTTTAGCAGTCATTTGATTGCAACGTCAGCTCTAAAATGTAAGAAATCGTTTGAATATTATAAGCACATTTTATAGCAGAGTACATATGATATTGATAAATAAAGTTCACTACTATTTAAATGCTTTAGTATTTAAATAGTTAATTTAAATACTTTACTATTTAAATACCAGTTTAAATACTATTTAAGCAACAATAATGACATTGGTATGTTATCACATACAGAGGCTCATGTTCAGAGACTTCCTTCATGGACACGTAATAAAAGCATTCCGAAGAGATCGGAAGAGTCATTTACATCAGCTTTTTGTTGAGTGGCCACTGAGTACACTAACAACAGTTTGTACCAATAGAGTAATTTTACCGCGCTTTCAAAGACGATTGTAATTTTACACTACCAATTGAGTATCCATGCAAATGAATTTTGCAAATATAATTTTCTAGAAACACAGTCATCCTTTTGTAAAGTGGAGTAAGTGCCGTAGGGAAACTATTTCAAGAGAAGTTAATCAGCTGAAACAGAAGGTCGGGTCGGGTCGCCTCTTCTAATTAAGAACCACCACTGTTTTTCACAAACGTTTTAACTTTTTTTTTCATAGGTAATACAACGAGTGCTTTGGAAATTCTCAATATATTCCCAACTCGCAAAGCGAGGAGGGGATTTATCTGAGAATTTCCAGAGCACGAATGGTATTTATTAGGACTATTTCTCGAGTGAAATTATGTACAACAGAGTTCCAAAATGCGTCAAATATTGAAAATAACTTAAAGCTTACATTTAAAATTAGAGGTTATGTTGTAGTACATACGTTCTTCATTGGACATCGACATAGCGGTCGATGTATAACGCCTCCTAAGATACAAGGGTCACAGTTTATGATTAGCCAGAAGGTGGAAGCGGTAAGAAAAATTGGATAGAAAAACGTTTTGATACACACCGTCCTGATTGGGGCATTTTATACATATAGTTAAACACTATTGGTTTTAATTTCGTTAAATAGTTGCATTAAATAAGAATTTATTTGTGCATAAGTCACGCGCAGTTGGAGAATTTTCTAAAATCGCATTCACTTAAAAAATATTCCCAAAACCAATTTCCTTTCAACACTTCTCACTGACCCAAACTTCCATAACCTTACATGTCAAAAGTTCATTTTTCTGGCATACACCATACGTAAACAAAGTATTATAATTCAATGTGAGATAACAGATTTTTTGACAGTAAAACTCGTGGTGTCCCTGGAAGTACAAATTGTGTTAAATCTTACTTCAATCAAATTACTTTCGATACATTTAGTCAGAATCCACGTTTTGAATATCCTTGATACCTAAAAATTCATTAACGGAAAAATGTCCGTCCGTGATCAACACTAGCACCTAACTTCCCTCATTTTGCTGAACACTGAATTTTCAAAAACTGCAAAGTTCAACATTTTTCGGCCTCAATCTACAATTTCAACACTGAAGATAAGATTGTTTCTTTATAAGAACTGTTATTCAAACACAGCTTTTGAAATGAAGTCCAGTACAATTTTTCGAAAACAATTTGTTTTCACCTACTTTCGCGTGTAACATCGAAGTATGTCTACAAAAATGTCAACTAAATGACTACATTGAATATTGGAAAAAACATTGCAAAGTTTCAAAATTACTAATAGTTTTTCTTCCCTAATGAAATCTAGCACAAAAAATATTTAAATAACCCAATGAACATTTTTTTAAAAAACTGTTTTTGCATTCAGTAAAGGCAATTTTTAAAAAAATTCAAAAATGGGTGCACTGTTTTTTTCTTCGTATAGAGAAAAAGGCTTAAAAATGCCGGTTCAAATATCTGAATTTTCAAAAATTGCAAAGTTCCAAAAATGTGGGAAATACGTTGTAACACCACTATTTCTTACTGTAAATCAAACTGTAGTAGAATAGCGCACGCCACGAACGATATTTTGATTCCCCTAAAACAGTGCGGCCGGTTTTCATCACACGTTATTGAATCCATTACGTGATTGGCCGTATGTATGACAAGTAGGTCTACGCATAATTAACTGAATAATTAAATCATTGCTTTAAAATGGAAGCCAACTTCAAATGTTTCTAAAAACAAAAACTAAAATCGGGACCACTTTCAACACCACCTTGTTCAAAATACAATAGTAAACTACATTTTCCATTTTCTGTGATGTTGCTTGCACGTTTGGACGTTAATTTCAGCAGTTTAGTACACTTTCTTGATTTTGTGGGGTCTTGGAACGCGACAATACGCACTGCGATGCGGGTGTGACAATTGTTATGAAAGAAAGGAAATTTTGAAGTTTATAATGAACGGAACCATACAAATTTAACTTTTTGAAATATTAAAAAATTATAATGATGTATTAATTATTAGTGTATTAATATACTGTATTTTATATTATGTAATACCTAATGTAATCCTAATATTTAAAGTAATGACCCTGACTTTAGCACAGGAAAAAGCGTAACAAGTGAAACGTTCATGTTATAATAAACATTATCGGTCGCGTGGCTTCCAGGAGCTACGTACCGGCTGTGCCCCCCTTCTCGGACTCTTTACACTGATAATTAGGGGGCGGATTTTTATGACCAAAAACCATCAAGAAAAATTATCAATAAAATGCTCTTAAAATGTTTTTAAATGCTCTAAAAGCAAAGAAAAATGACATAAGAAATTATCAAAACCGGTTCGGATAAAGTACTCAAGCTGTTGGATATGTTATAGATGCAATCGAGGCTTCTTCCTTTCGATCAAGTGAAATGAACTTTCAAACTTTTGGTTTGGACCGTTCTCAACCAGGAAATCTGACTTTTTATCCCGTTATCAGCCGACAATGGAATTGAGATGCGCCACAGGAACCTTAGATTACATACTTAAAACGGCTGATACTACAATTTCTGAGCGAAGAAATCAAACATGCCACTAAATATTTCTGTGGAGTACATTTGTTGCATCTCCAAATATTTGTAGTAAGTACCATTAAAATTATATTAAAATCGATGAAGCCGATCAGATGGCCGAGATCGCTAAGGCCGTAGTGCCGGAGTGATTTCGGACCAGAAGATCGCGGGTTCGAATCCCGCCTATGTCTGTATGTGTTGTCCTTTCACCCCCATTATCATCATATCATCATTCCATCTTCCATACCCCCAGGGCTAACAAGCGTGGGGGATAAAAATCGGATCCAGCTAAAATGCTGGTCCCCCCAAAAAATTGTCACAAGCACCTGCCACCGTGATAATAAATAAAAACTGAGCCACGGTAAATGCAGGATGCTAGCATGCGTGGTCCTAGTCGGTCGATTAACGAAAAAAAAAATCGATGCTGTCAGTACAAATGCTTTAGTATGACGGAAAAGGCTAAAAAAGACAGTTCTCTCGCCATGTATTGTGGTACATCATGTGACTTATTTTTTTTACAGCCAGGGTTCAGTGTTGCTGCTCATCCGACTCGCAAGCTTTGGCAAAAGTTATGAACATGATATAAAGACGTATCAAAGCCTGTCGGAAAGTATTAATGTTTTGAGATATTTATCTGTGATGTAGGTGGGGCCATGTGTGTAGCAATGTGTGGCAACAGCGCACTGAACTGTCCTAGCCGCTTTTACGCTGCCGGTACTGTAGTAGCAATCGACGAAAAATGCAAATACGCTTTAGAAAAATGAGTTTTTGTCATAACATTAATGCCTACCAAAAAGCATTGTTTTAAAGTGGAAAGAAAAAAAATTACAAGTCATTAAAATTCGCCCCTACTGATGTTTATAAACCAAACAGTAGAAAATTCAAGGTCTTTGCATGTCGATCTTGTTGTAGAGAGCGTTAACCTTCCAGTCCCGCATAAATGGCCTGTGATGCTACCCGCGGCGCAAAGTGAGAATTGTTATTATTTATTTAAAAAATAGGTAATTATTAGCAAACAAATTAGCTTACTTGATCCTATGTGGCTAGGCCGAAGGTCTTTAAGCCATTACATTACCTACTTCCTTTCGCGTTCTAATCTTTCGAATTCTGGTATTCACCCCAAATGGTCTCTCCATCGCATCAAAGCCGCGGAAAAGAGACCATAAGGTACGGCTCAGAAAAAAAACCCTGAAGGGGGAAAAACCTGCCGTCAGAAGCCGAGTACATACTAATCGATCCGACGTTTATTTTAACTATTTATTTTCTGGCGCGGGCGCCCCGCCGTCTCCTTCCTGTGCTTGGCCTCCTTAGCACCTGAAATCAAACAGCGCCACAGAAGATCGTCCGCACCAACGCCTCTGCCCTTATATTTTCGAATTGTTTTGTTCTATTTGAGAATTGTTTTGAACGTTCCAAAGCATTGAATAACTGAATCACTCCACAGACCCAATTATTATGATTTTTCCATATTTATTAATAATTATGACACATGAAAACTATTCTCTGATAATGAAGGTTTTTTTCTTGCGAAGAAGCATCAACTACGTAATGTAATGAAATACTAAATTTCATTGTCCAGTTTTATTTTAGACATATTTACGTTTAAAAACAAAAAGGTTAATTCATTGCAAGGCAGGCAATGCAAAATCACAAATAGATGTCAAGAAGGGATGACAGTTTATTAAGAAGAGTTCATTTGTACCTGGTACACAATTACTATAACCTATATCAACCTGCTTTTACCTAAAATTTGTAAGCTAGAAAAAATGTAATTTTCTTTTGTAATCGTTTTTATCTAAGTTCTAATTACACATAAAACTAAATGTCAACGAACACTAAAGTTGAAAGCAAACAAATTTCTAGCATTTATGACAATGTACCACACAAAATAAAAGCAAAAACAAATTATATCGAACAAGTTATAAATAAAATTCCATTTTAGATATATTTTCCCTTTCCCTTCAAATTCAAATGTTTAAATTCAAAAATTAATATATCTACCAATTTGCCCCCATCTTTATTCTTCTACTCAGTATGGCCTCTGACGCAATGGATGGTGTTATTGGGAGGTTACTTCATTGCAAAATGCTATATTTTTCAAAATCACAAATAGATCTTAAAAACGAATGACATCGTTTATAAGGGCGAGTTCATTTGTACCTGGTGCATAATTATTATAACCTATAACCTGTTTTTACCTAAAATTTGAAAGTTAGAAAAAATGTAATTTACTTCAGTAATTGTTTTTACCTGAATCCTAAATAACCTTTGGGTTTCAAATGTAAAATATATGACTGTCTAAAGTAAAACCTGATAAAGAAATCCAATTAAAATCCAAAGACAGAAAATAGTGAATAATGAAATATATCCCAATGCCTCAATGATTTAAAACGATAAATGAATGATATTTTGTATCATAATAAATATAACGTTCACAATATAAATGACAAATGCGGTAATCACTAGCGCTTAATCAGTCACTTCTTTCCTCACACAAATTCTCAGTGGAAGACCATCTTGTACAGTACAAAGTTAATGTAAAACCTACGATGATGATAAAAATTATTTACTATTGCAAGGACAGGTATAATCCGTGATAATAGCAACGTTATCAATTCAATTTTTTACCATTTCATTTTTATTTGAGGTTAGTTTATACTGATAACGAAGAATTGTAAAAGGCTCCATCAGTAACTGCTGAGAATCACTTATACAAATTACTCATGAGTACACGTCTCCACACAACCAAAAACCACAAAGGAAACCATAACACACTTAGATTAGACCGTAATTTTTGACATTTCTCACGGAACAGCTTAATATTAATTATTTTTTAATAAATATACGAAAGCAGTTAAAATAATGTCTTATTCTCACCATCTCGGTCTCACTTCGTCAATATGCACGTAATTTTCATTTCGACAATTTAATTCTTCAATCATTTTAGATTTTTAGATTTATTTAGTCAAAAAAACAGTAAAAACTGTATGTGACGTAGGGGTGAGAAGATTATCTGCGCACGTTCTCTTGAGTTCCAGAATCCCTTCCCGTCATTTTAACTATAAATAGTTCAAGATGAGTAAAAGTTTAACATAAATAAAAACACATTTTAAAAATCGCAAGATTAGCAATATTTGAAAAATGGTAATTTTCATTTCCGAGTTATAGTTTAACAATTAGTGGATTAAAATTATTTTCATATACTTAACATGATAGAACCACGTCCTCACGTTAAACATTCTCAACATAAACTTTATGTAATCTCCCGACCAGAACTATTTGGCGAATACAAATATAAAAATGAGAGATTTAATAAAACATTTGCAGCAAAACTAAGACATTTTCGAAATTAGATGATATGGTGATTTTTATGATAATTGGTTGATATGATTGTTTTCCTTAGACGTAGGCGCAGCCTATGCAGACTATGTCGCAGACTGTGACGTCTGTCGTCAGGGTCTCCGTTACCTCGGAGGGTATGAAGTAGGATGTTAAAAAGGGGGGTTGTCATGGCAGGTTCGGAAAGACTAGAAGGCCCAACACTTGCGTGAATCCCGGTACTTCGATATGGTACCAAATAAATACATTTCACTTTTGCTTAGAAACAAATTTTTACAATAATGGGTGCTCATTAAAAAGTGTCAAAACATAAGTGCAACAATGTCATCAAGTGCATTGTATGTAACGAACTCGAGAAAACTTGCGCAGATAATCTATTCCTCCATACGTCACAGTTATTTTCTGTTTTTTGACTAAATATATCTAAATCTAACTTTCAGTCTGATCTGAAAAATAGCATTGGTTTACGATATCCTGACAACTGATTTCGATAGAATTATTACGAAGGCGAGTTACTGTGCCGTTGAAACTAAAGATACAGATTTTTTTAGTGTCAGCTGTATATTCGACACGACATTTGCAGTCAGTCTTGAAAAAACGAAGGCGCTAGAAATCTTACACCAGTTAATAGACTATCTGGCGTTGCCCATGCAACTTTGCTCGCTGCGGGAAGGTCGAAGGTCACGGAAGGCCTTAATGCAAAACGTCACTACAACACTATTTCCAATATTCCATAACACTTCAAAATTGTGATAGTGTGGGGGTTTTGCTGGGTGTTCGACCAGCTAGAGAAATGTAAAGAAGGTCTGGTGCACTCGCTTCCAACAAGGGATGTCCTGCGAAAGGGGAACTGTCTTCCCACGGACGACTGACATCGACATCTCAGGGTTTCGCCAGTCGTCGAAGTGCGAATGTCACGGAGGACAAAGTTAATTTCCCTACTTTTGTATTAATAAGAAGACGGGATTTAGTAGGGGGTCTCAACGTTTCTTCAGATCTTACGTACCACCTACAAGTGTGGTGAAAATTCATACCACTTAAACGAAAATCACTTCAAACCATTTAAATCGATGGCTTAATTATTAGAAATTAAAGATCTTTATAAACAAAAAGATGTATTGAAGAAAAAGACTTTAAATAAGAATCAAACCAGAAATAACAATAGCAAAATAAGTCCAGCTTCAGGTGAAACATCGTTTATCCATCAAACACTATTGAGACTAATTGTTTGCACGAATGACCTAGATATCAAGATCAAAGTTACTCATTTTCAGTCTCAAGTTATTTTACACGTCCAAGTGATTCACATTAAAAAAATGTAAAATAAACTGAAAATGACTATGCACAAATATGAGATGATACGGATGGAATCAGATAATGCAAGGCTTTGGGCGGACAATGCATAATGTACTATTTGAACATCCAGCTACAAATTCGCCACACCTTTGTATTTTGAAAGCACATTTTAAGATATAACTTTGGCATCAATATTCGTAACTGTAACATTTCTAATTCATTTTTAGATATTTAGAAATATTTCAGTTTTTTATAATTGAAATTCAAAAATAAATACTATTTTTCTTTCCACATCGTCAGTTGAGAATCGCTTAGAAGTACTGAAGATCACCGAACGTCATGAGAGGTTAGTTCCGAGCACATTAAACATTGCTTTATTACCATCTAACTCAAGAACCATACTTCATACAGAAATGTAGCTGATTTTATATAAAAATTTGGATTTCTCGCGTCATTTCATCCGCTGGATGTTCGTGCTTTTAATACAGTTTCTCGCATGGTGATCATTTTAAGACAATGAAATGTGGATGTAAAAACTTGGCTATAATTTAAAATTAATTTCTTCAAAATTAAGCCATCAAACTCAATTATAAAATATGCATCACATTCATAAGAGTTCTGGGAATAACTGGTAAAAAAACATTTGTCTAAGGTCAACACAATTTAAGTTCAGTAAAGATGTTAAATATTTGCGCTTGAAACAGGATAGACGAGCGAAATAACCCCGAAACTTGTGAATTGGCAACACGGTTTGCGGTAGAAAGAAGAGTTAAAATAAAGATATAAGATATAAAACTGTATTGGATAGAAAGAGGGCAATACTCCTTAAGGCTCCATACTGCAGGCTTCTTTGGATGCACAATAGCATGCATCAATTTCTAACGGTGCCACACTTTTGTCCGAATAATTTTTCTGTCCACTTGACAGCTAGGGGAGGGGGAGAGAGATGTCACGTGGTCGTTCTTCCACCTGAACGCAACAGAAGCAGTAGCAAGAAGCAAATCCAAATGAGAGCACCTAGCAGCAGGCGACAAAACCGCACAAAAAACGCATAACCAAACGAGTAATGGTGCCATATAGCACGCTTTAATGTCAGTTGCTTTACGCAGTGTATTTTTCTCAAACATTGACAGCTCTGCAGTGACATCAAAATTTGTAGCCTCTGATTGGGTGACGGAAACCCCTCTCCTCTGTCATGTAGACAGATATTATTCGGACAATAGCTCTTGTTACGAACCATTCTCAAAACATTCATCATTTTCTTAAGCAGGTACATGAAATTAAATTTGTTCTCAAAACTTGTGCTGATAGTATGCGCAAATTAAACGACTTAATTTAGTTTAATATTTTGCAACTTTACAGTTTTTAATTTTTCTGATAAACGCGCTGCCAAAGATCAAGAATTCAGAAAACGGACGTTGGGAAATATTCATTCGCGAATCGCACTATTAGGGACTGGAACAGTTTGCCTGTGACAATCTTCGATCCCTTTCCTCAAAACCTGAGCAACTTTAAAAATAAATTAGTTTCTTGAATGTAGATATGTTATAAATATATTTAATAAAATTCAGTGTAATTACCTATGTCTTCTTTGAAATTAAGTATTATTATTATTATTATTATTATTATTATTATTATTATTATTATTATTATTATTATTATTATTATTATTATTATGTGCAGTGCAGTGGCGTGAAGTGCAGTGACGTTGTGTAACTGAGAGAAACGAGTGAGTAAGAAAGACATTACAGCTCGCTGTATTGCAGTGCGGTGAAGTGAGGTGAAGTGAAGTTTGGTGAAGTCGAGTTCTATGAAAGATTGCACGGTGAAATATTTATGTGATTTTGTGAAGTTTGTATAGTTGTTAAGTTATGTAATGTTAAGTTAGTGTATTCTGCCACCAAGTTCTCATACTTAATTGCAGAATTATTAATAAATCTAATCTAATCTAAAAGAGTCTTCGGCCGCAACCGATTATGACCTCTGCAAATCCGTAACTATAAAGAAAACATTCGTGTATTGATTTCCAATTAATTTCAAAATATAATTTTAGGCTAATTTCTAACATTTTTCTCGATTGTACCATTTTAAGTTAAATGAGAGTGGAAAGTTTATTTTACGCTCTCTCTTTAAAGTTCCATTGTTTAAGTTCCGTGTGGTTCATTCAAATTTAATTATTTATATTCATAATTGCTTATTCCAGACATGAAATTTTGCATACTGTGAGGAAGCAAAAGTCAAAATTTCATTGTTATACTAGATGTTCAAATGCGCGTTTACGAGAAGCAAACGTTTGTGAAAGTTTGAAATATTTATTGAATTTATCACAACTTTTGTTAATCTGAAATAATACGTTAAAACGTGGATTTAATTGTATTTTACTTCCTTAAAATGTCGACAACTTTAAACGGATGTGTTAGTGCAACAATTAAATTTTGATGTTTGTTTCTTGAGATTATAAACACATACCGCAAAATTTAATATGACAGGATAAGTAATAGAGTAGTTGCGCCAAAGAGGTATCTAACGATCAAAAACTTTTTCAAAAAATGCAAAAAAAAAATATTTCCTGTAAAATAAACTACAAACTAGTAGGAAAAATTGTACACAAGAGTCTACGCTATACAAAAAATTACGTAAGATTTTAGATGATCATTGCATTTCAATTTTTTTTAAACGAGAATAGATGTATGGAAAACAGATCTAACCAATATTATAGCCACTTCATATTAATTTTCAATTTAAAACATGAAAAACAAAAATGGAGAGATATCAATAAGAGACCGCTTTGGCAGCTACTGCTTGGCCGCAGCTGGCAACGTAACTGCAAGTTATGTCCACGATTTAATTTTGTTAGTGTGTTCATTTGCAGGTAATTTGTAAATGGCTTCATCACTATCTCTTGTAACGCCATTTGTTTTCAGACCTGTCAAAGTGGTCCTTTCCAAGATTATCTATTCTATAACAATAGAATAGTATATATATTTAGCGAATTTACTGGAGTACGGCCAAAGATCGTTTATAATATTTTCATAAACCCCTCTATGTTCTATAGGGATATATTTACACATGGCAAGCTAATTTCTGACGTAGGGAAGAA
The DNA here is from genome assembly GCA_038098605.1 of Gryllus longicercus. Lineage (NCBI taxonomy): Eukaryota > Metazoa > Arthropoda > Insecta > Orthoptera > Gryllidae > Gryllus > Gryllus longicercus. The sequence continues at coordinate 955,343 of JAZDUA010000361.1, forward strand.
AATTGTGCCCCATCACTGAAAAGTTTTAGAATATTAGTTTAAAACATTTATTATAATAAAGCTATGTTCTTTCGGTTTGTAGACGTTTTGAAACAACAAATTTTCTGAAATAATGATCCTTAGTCCTGGCATCTGTGAACATTAACATACCAAACAGTAAAATGTATTTTACTACATTAGCAATTTACTTTTCGTATTTATTCATCATATTTGGAAACTTCTCAAAATAGTATGTTACAAAGAAAATTGTTAGACAACTATTCCATGACCTTTATAGATGCACATTTTTCTGGTATTAAATTACCATTCCCAGTTTTGTACGTCCGGCATTGCTAGTTTCTATTAACGTTCCATTCCTCAATATTTATCTTCTTCCAACCTCTATGAAGATCTCTCTTCACCGGTAGCTCTACTTTTTTCCCCCTAAGAGTTTTGCATCTGACAGCCGGTTATCCTTTACGCCTCGATGGAACGCATGCTCAACCACACACTTTTCATTAATACTTTGTGGGAAGCCCTACTTTCGAATAAAAAAAGAAAATCTTTCCCAACGATTTTGAGCATCGATTATGGCGCTCTGCTTTGAGCCTCTAAGATTACTTTCACTACAACTTCTGTAATTTTGTCGGTTAGATCCCTATTCGGGGTAACCACTCGATTAATATAAATGAATTTTAATGAACTACACGGAATTTAGAGAGTAATATGAAAATGACAAACATTCCCCCTCTGATTTAGCTGAATGTTGTTTGCAGCGTGTTTGAAATATTAGCATTTTGACCGACAGATGATACAAACTCCTCGTGGTACAAGAAAAACTATATTTCGAAAGCGAAATGATTTTTTCGATTACATTCGTATTTTCATGGCGGATAATACAGCACAATTCGGAACTGCTAAATAGCTTTGACCGCTAGTACAGTCGTACCTGCTCCTTTATTATTAAGATTAAAAAGCCTTGAGTATATTCATGAATAAAAGATGGCAGAACCATCAACGTGATAAGCGAGAAGCGAAACAATGAACTTCGTATACAAAACATAATTATGCCGACTCCTTTTTTCATTTGATTGCCAGAATCGGTAAGAAGGTAGCTCAACATGTTCAAGATTCCTGAAATAAAAAAAGTGACTTAAACGACACATTTATCTAGTCTGTTAAAGGTGCCAAATTACTTATCAGTATATTATATACAAGTATCAGGTCCTGTATGAAACCAATTTAGAAGCTAGAAAATGAACAGAGACATCTGTATTTGTGCAACAAAAGATACAAAGTAAAGATAAAGATTCCATTAAAATTATTGAGCAAAGAACACTGATGATTTGGAAAGAAAGGATTAAAGCAGGGTACACTTTGCACCTTCTGAGAAGCGAGGCGGTGGGGGGAGGGGTCTCCTTAAGCCCTCCCTCAAACTACGCTTCGCGCTCTAATAGAAATGAATAAAACTTACGAATAGGCGATTTTCATGGCTCGCCCTTCATACGCTTTGTCCCCGCCGCATTACAATGTCAATATAATTTCAAAGGCAAGTTTTCTCGCTTCCCTCGCCCGAATCATAGACGGGGCGAGGCTCGGGCCTTCGACCCTCGCGATCACTATAAGCATCCTTGATTATCCACCACGTAATTACCAATTCACTAAGGAAGCACTTTCAAGAAAGCCTCCAGAATTCAAACTGCCCAGTTGCAGCCGGAGCTGCGCAAAGTGCAGTTTTAAACGACTTCCGTAAGTTGTACCGTGTACCGTACTTCAGCCTTTTTCGCTTAAAAGTGAAAAATCTAACGTAAACTAACGCTTACATTAAACGATTACTTAAAATATTTTTCCACAACTATAATCACATTTTAAAAACATGCTGAAATTACCAAGTTACCAAATCTAAAATGCAGCGCACGTGTTAGACCAACCTGAATAAAACGAATTTGAAGTAAAGGATTGCGTTTGGGAACAGACACTTGCTTTTGAGCTTCACAGGCCGTCAACTTCTCACGAGAACTTTTTCCCTTTTTTTCAAACGTCCACTGCAGCTAATCGCCAGTGCTAGCTGCTAGTATCCATCGGAACTCCACAAAACTTCATTGCACCACTGACTTCCGAAGACTGGACAGTTTAGGCAGGTTTAGAGAGAAACCACGATTTTTTCATGCTGCAAAGAGAAATGTGAAACATTGTGGAACTTCAAGCAGTACAGCCAACATGACCTCACTTGATTCATGGCTCCCTTCGGGCTAAGCGCATAATTTAAAAAGGGGTAGCTGGTTTATACATCGAACACTGAATTATGACGTCAATCATATTATACCGCTTTACTTATTCTTGGTCTTCAGTTGTTGACAGACAAGTATATCTATTTACGCACATTTAAAAAATTAAATTATTAAAAAAACTTATTTAGTCATAAGATTTATATGATGCGACGTTTCGGGCAATTATTTTATTCATCAGGCGCATGTGCCTTAATTGTTTATAAAAACTATAAATATGGTCTCCTGTTGACTTTTCCATTGTTATTTAATCGATATCTAGCAACACAGATAGGATACCATCTACGTCTGATTCTGTCTAATGTGTATTTCAGTATTATAATAGAATTGAATGACAGACAATGTTAATTTTTACAATAATCATATGACAATTACATGTCGCGTGAATGCACATTTTATTATTCTTTTGTAGCAACTTAATTCTTCTGTGTTCTATAATTTTGTTATTGCTATTTTTTTATTTTACAGAAATTTACAATCATTCTTAATTTGCGTTTTACTTTCTTCCCTCCCACGCACTTAGAAAATAAAAATTATTGCTTTGTGGCAATTTGAAAATTAGAAATATTTCAATTAGAAAATAAAAATTATTGCTTGCAGAAAGTGGCAATTTTTCGACAGAGAATCTCATATTGTGTCATTTAAGAGCAAAAAAGTGAATACATCTTGCTCGCTTTCGTAGTAAATACTTTCGTTAATGTTTTGTAGTCAGAATTCACGTTTTGTCATCGATATTAGCAGACTGATTTGCGGAAAAACGTGTGTACGTGTGTCCGTCCGTCCGTGCGTCCGTCCGTGATCAAAGTTAGTGTTTAACAGTTGAGACGATTTTCTTTCAAATTTGCAATCCCCAATCGATCAGGCCCAACTTAAATACACTGTGAATATGGTTTGTGATTTTGTGATGGTTTGATTATTGGGGATACTTTACACGAAGACAACATTTTCAAAATTTTCTGAAAAATGGCTTCAATTTTTTTTTTTTTTTTTTTTTTTTTGTATAAAGCACGCTAAAAACTTCCAGGACGCTTGATAAAGTCGAAGTCGATCCAGACTCATTTTCGTTGAACTTCCCGAAGTTTCGAAAGTTCCAACTGGTGAAGGGTTTTTTCTACAATTACAATACTGAAAATAGAGATTTTCCCCAAATAAAATCTTTTTTTGGAGAAGGAACATTTAAATAAAGTGAGGTACAATTGTTCGAAAATATGAGCAATTTTCGCCTAATTGTGAGAGAAATATTGATAATTTTAGATAGAACAAAAATTTCGGCTCAAAATATTGTCTTTACATTTTTTCGCTAAAAGCAAAATACGCTCATAGAAACCGCACCCAACACATTTTCGTTCACATCTCTGTTTTCGGAAATTGCAAAAGAAGAGGGGACACTGCTTTATTAGATATGATTAGGATCTGGACTTTTTATTTATTTATTAATAATTAACATATTTAACACTTATCATGGACCATATTCTCACACTACCGGCTCGGATTGCTTTCTTATTGTATGAAATTGAAACATGGGAATCAATTTACAAAATCCATACCATAAATTTACTGTATTCCATTTAATACAACAGAAATATATATCTTGCAGCACCAAAATTAAAGAAAGATGCGATTCCTCTTGAATTTATCATTTACAAATGAATAATTAATACAAACATAATTAAAAATGAAGTTAAAGATCGAAAGAGAAATTGAAATAAACAATTAGTAGAAGTAGAAACATAAATAAAAAATTAGTGGATCGAAATTATATTACCACTTAGATATTATTTATTAAAAGGTCTAAGATACTTTCCTATTCTACTCTGATTCTGAGAAGTGTGATTAAAAATTGATATTGATAATATTCTGTTATTCAAACTAGGTGAAGACTGAGTTAGCCCTACATAGCCGGAGACTATCTAAAGCAAAAGCACTAGTACATACCTAAGATACGTAAAAATTATAATTAGAGGATTCTAGAAGATTTGTTTATAATCTTGGAAATGCTGATGAGATCTTGTGGACGTAATTCAATGGTGAAATAACAAGTCATTTCATGATGTCAGTTATGATGACGTAAGTTATTTCATCATTGTTTATCATCTTAAGATAGATATCGTGTTCAGAGTTTATTTTTACGCAGCTATAAAGCACGGTAATCATTTTGAACTGAACTACATTTTAAGAACGTACATTTAATATATGGATTGAATAAAACATAAAATACTTGATACTACACTGCGGTTTGTGAAAATTGCAACACCAAGAAGGAGACATACTATTACAATGAAGTTTATTCCGTATAATTGTCACCACTCCGTCACCTTGGACGCAATTACGCTGCGAATCTTTGAACAAATTTAATTATTGAAATTTATTCCACAGATTAGGAATATCACAATATACAAATAATTAGAACAACAGACATACATGCATTTTGACATTCAGTATTTAGTGCAGAGTAAAGCCGCCATGCGCTGGCATCAGAGCCTCTAGACGTCGTGTCGTGGATTTAAAGAGAGCCTGGATATGCTGCTGGGGAACACACTATCACGCGGTTTCTATGCGTGATCACGAATAACACCGGGAGGACCAGAACGAAGAAGTTGTCGACCTATCATATCCCAAACATGTTCTAAGGCGACAACTCAGGCGAACGTGCGACAACTCAGGCGATCATTAATTGGCTTCAAAATTTGAGTAAAATTTGTTTCAAAACATGGTAATTTGTTGCAAAACACTAATACTCTTCTTAAGAAATGAGTAGTTCTGTATAATTTGAATTTATTTATGTAGATTAAATGATCTAAAGGTTTAAAATGGTTCCACAGGTTTCAGCATCTTGAATCTACGTATGATAGTAACAATGCTAGAGAAAGGAAAGAAACTATGTCGCATTGAGTGGAATCTTTTCCTACTGAGGCAACATTGAAGCCTGTAACAAATCCATTTTTAATGGAAATGTTTGATGCTTTAGTAGGGGCGAATATACCGCTAAAATAGTAGCAAATCCAACATTTAAAGGATTTCTAAAGAAATATACAAGACAGAATACCCCATACTCATACATATGAAGAAAAATTATCTTCCTTATCTTCAGAAATTAGAATCACAAATAACTTGGAGTTCTGTTCGATAAAAGGCTTACATGGCCGCAAAATATAAAACACCTAATAGCACTAGCTATTAGTAGAGTTCATCAATTATATTCCATTCTCAAAAATCACATGTTGCTATTCACCTCTATGAAGCCATGATACACCCATACTTTCCTATGCTTCCCCAGTTGGGGCTACTGCAGCCAAAACAAACAGCAAAAAAATCCAAATTTTTCAAAATACATTTCTATGCACCATCACAAAAGCTCCCTGGTACATTCCGAATGTGCAGTTCCATAGTGAACTTGGCATAACACCAATCCCCATCCATTGCTCCCTCTTATCCTTAAAATTCTATTCAAAAATATTAAAGATCCCTTCAGCTATTCACTTTCACATAGGTAAGCAAAATCCTCACCGCAAAAGGTTAAAAAGAAAGTTACCAAGAGAATTTTTTGATCCCCCATAGACTTTTATCATGATAAACTACTGTATATAACCACTGTATTGTATCTTAAAAAAATTTCTGTTTATAATGTCTCAAATGAGTCTTGTATATAAATCATATTAATGTATTTATCTTTTGTAGCTGCAGAGGGCCAATGGCCAAGCTAGAATAAATAAATAATAATAAAAATAATCAGAAATCAATTCCTCTAGTGGAGTCATTTAAAATTGTTGAAGACATTAAAGTGTCGAATTAATATAGGGATATGTAGGTGAGACTGCTATGGAGAAAACTACATAAAGATTTTTGAATCTTTGGTCGTACACCAACTTGCATCTGAGCTTACAACAAGTTGTCCAGTCTGTTTGTTAATTTTTAAATTCAAATTTCTTGTAAATACCTCAGAAATCTTTAAAGCTTGAAGATGAGTTTCTCTAGGATCTCTCATATATTGAAACCGTTTACTGTTCGTAAATACCAAATCTGGTCTCATTTCTGTGACGAGATAACTTAGACACCCTAACATTTCTTGATAAGGTTTTTGTTTATTTTAGAAAATTCTTTGTAATCATCCAACTTAAAAATGATCACTCCTGGAGTTATCACTATTGAACAGGATTCCATTGGAATTTTTTTAAGTATTTCATTAATGAACTTTGACTGATTTAACAAAAATCCATCATTATTTCGTTCAAATTCTATTCCTAAAAACACAGCATGAATATTGATGTCTCTAATGGTTATTTCCCTTTTTAATTTCTCAAGGAAATTTTGAATTTCTTCATACTTTTCACCTCTAATAACACAATCATCAACATAAAATGCAATTTCTAAAATAATTGTTTCATCTTCTTTTACAAACAAGCGTGGATTACTTCTAGTAGGTTTCATTCTACACATTTTTAATACGCAACATAATTTTGCGAACTAGCACCTTCCTGCCTCAGATACAGAGAACCTGTACAAACTTTTCTTTAATTTAAAAACTGTTCCTTCTTCCGTTTTAACAACTTCAAGATGAGTCATATGAGCATCTCTATCTACATTTCCATTTAAATATACTGTTTTGACATTAATAAATTATACTTCATAATTTTTAATTTCTGCACAGACAAAAGCAGTCCAAAAGTTTTATTTTTCATCACAGGACCATAAGAATGATCATAATCTAATCCTAGTTTTTGATTAAAACCATTAGCTACTAATCTTGCTTTGTATTTAACAGTATCTCTATTTTCCTTTCTTTTGTAAATCCATTTACTTCCACTTATTTTATTATGTTTTGACATGTCTTCAATTTCCCATGCTTTATAATTCTTCATATTTCTTAACTCATCTTCCTTTGCATTTTTCCATTCTTTTCTATCAATTCATTCACTAGTTTCTCTATAACACCATGATTTATTCTCTCTTGTTATCTGTGCTGTATATCTAACAATTGGTTTTCTTTGTATAGAAGATTTTCTACGGTGTAATCATAGTATAGTATTCAGTTAATCTAACCTTTGGCATACACAATTCTACTTCCAGAACCCTTAAATCATCAACTAGTTCTTGTTCACATTCATCCTTGTTCTTTTCTTCTATATATTCATCAGAAATATCGTTAATTTGCAACAAATATTCATTATCTCTATTTAGATTTTTTCATAGTTCACTCTTTTACATTGATTTACATTCGATAATTAATAATATTCCATATCATTTGATGTGTTCTGTTTAGATGAATTATATCTGTTTTCATTTTCCAAGGAAACAATATCTCTTGTTCCTAATATCTTCTGAGTAAACTGATCAAAAACATGATATGCACATCTATTCCTTGAATATCCAAGAAATATTCTAGGTCTTGATCTATTATCAAATTTGTTTTTACTTGCATTTTCATTTCTGTGAAATACCTTGCATCCAAAAATTTTTTAATGTTTTACTGACAGTTCTTGCCTATTCCATATTTCCATAGGTACTTTTTCTCTCTTCTAAGGAGTAACATTATGTATGTATAATGCTGTTAACGCTGCTTCTGCCCAAAAACTTTTCAAAGTTTTGCATCTATTAACAAATTTCTTGTCATTTCAACAATTGTCTTGTTTGCCCTTTCGGCAATTCCATAATTCTTTGTGAGAAATGTATAGTCATTTTTTCACATTTTATTCCTTTACCTATATACCATTCGAATAATGATTTATTTATAAATTCAGAACCATTATCAGAATGAACACTACAGACTCATTGAGATATTTCATTTTCTCTTCCTTCTTCAAATTCTTTGATTTAAACAGTATATTCATTTTTGTATTAAAAAAATCAATAAAATATCTTCTACTAAATTCATCAATGATCATTAACCTATAACTGCTTCCTCCTAATGACTTTTCCGGCACAGGTCCACACAAATCTATATGTATACACTTCAATATTTTTGAAGTTTTTTTGCAATATTTCTTTAAATGGTAATCTTGTGAATTTACCTTGACACATGATTCACAAAAGATATTACATTTCAGATCAATAATATCAGTGCCATCTAATCCTCTTACCATATTATCTTTATTCATTTTCAACAACTATTTATGATTGATATGTCCTAATCGTCGATGCCATAAGTTGTTTATCAATTTATCTACTATACAACATGTCAAATTTTGACAATTTTCTCTTTCATCACTTATGTTCATTCTAAAAATTTACATATCCCTTTCAAAACAGCCTCAAGCTATCATATTTCTAGTTATTTTGTCATTAATCTTAACTCCACTGTCCTCTAACACAATTTTCTTATCTTTTTTAACTACTCTTGCAACTGGCACATATAATACTTCCTCAACACTAACTTTCACTGGTTTATCTTCTTCACCCAGATGACTAATTCAGTTTACATTTTCCCCTGAACCTCAAATACATACTTCTTCCCTTCTCAGCAGTTGTAATTTCTTTTCTTTCAGGAACAATGTCAACCATGGAATTTATTTGTGAAGACATGAGTGAAGTACATGCAGAATCCAGTATCCACTACATTTCTTCATTTCTTGAAACATTGTATCCTTTAACAGTTTTCATTGCATGAGCACTTCCATTATCAATAAATGTTTTATTTCTATTCCATTTTCTTTGATTACTATTATTTCTTTTATAAGTAGATTTCCCATCTCTAATTTCTTTTTTCATTTTTATCTTTATACCAGCAGTTTTTTGCTGTGACCAATTTTACCACAATTATAACAACTAAATTTTTTGTTTTCTTTAGTTTTAAGAGCAGCTACTTCTTTATTAATATTATAATTATCGTACCTTTTTTCATATCATAAAAGGCTCTCTCTCATTGACTGAAAATAAAAAAGGTGGATTGGTATATAATGCTGTTGCAACTTCATTGTAATATTTTGGTAAACCATCTATTAAGTAATGAATAACTTCTTCTCCCGCGCAACTGTAATTCAGAAATTTCACATGCCAAACCTCTTGCTTTTGTCAGGAAGTCCCCAATAGTTTCTCTTTCCATCTTCTCTATTCTTGCTAACTTCTCTTTAACGTAGTCAGTCAATGCCTTTCGGTTCCTTCGTTTCTTTTCTTTAAAGTTTCCAAAAGTTCTTTCTCATTTTTAATTCATCAGCACGCCACAGCCTACTCTTCTGACAATGTCAAAATAAGGATTGCCATGACTTCATCATTCTTATATGACCAGTCGTGCCATTTCTTAATATTTACTTCATCGTTTTTGTCTAATAATGGTTCACCATACACAATAATAATCTTCATATAAATGTTTTGACTTTATGAGTACACTTATTCTCTGACTCAGTGGGTTGTAATTGAAATTTGTCCCACATTTCAATTTTAGTGTATGCTCCTTCGGCCATTGTTTTAATTCCCTTCTGTATTTTCTTATAAAGTTTTATTAGCGATTGTTCATAAAAAAAACATTTTATTTCACCTTCATATCAATTCAATACATAACCACACCATACCTACCAACTATTACTCTCGTATCCGCTGCCTTCTATTCTCCATTGTACATCAAAAGTAATTACTAATAAATATTCTTTGAACGAATACTACAAGTACAATTCTAACACGTTTGCATGCATATTTTTGCATTTGATAGTGCTTGAAAATTCTGTCTCTAGTTATAATTGATGCATTTCTAAGTCTGAAAAATGTGTGGACCACAAAGTGAAACTGAATCTATCCATCGAATATTTATGAATTTTTTGTCCAAGAATCCAATGAAAATAGTCATTCTGTTCTTAAATTAAGCATTCAACTTGAAATTCTAAAAAACTCATAAATCTTCTTTTTTAAGTAAGATTTTCAGTTAAAACAGCTGCATATGTTGGTCTCAAGTATCAAAAATATCATAAAGAATTAGTATATAGCTTGGCAAATTGTCTAAAGAATACAGTTTGTTATATTACATGTGATAAAAATCTAAATTCCACCGATATACAGCGACAAAAGTGAGAAAAAAGGCAAAAACACATTTTTCAATATTATGTCACTATAATAAGATTTAAAAAAATTGTTTTTATAGGTAACTTTGGGAGTAGAATAAGATAATATCATCATCTTCTAGTTTGGTTTTGGGTCAAATTCACCTATCTTATTTCACTATATTGTTTGAATATTATGCATACGTAAGAATCCTGATTGATCATCTTTCATATCATGACGTTTTTTTATTTTAAGACACTGTATGGTAGAATTTTATGTGCAAGCTATTGTCACAAAAGTGTGTCTCATTCTTAATTGCTGGGGATTTATAGATGGTACTGCAAGATATATTTGCAGACTATCGGTTAATCAGGAAAATTACTACTGCACAAAAGAAAACATTGCCCTAAGTATCAAATGGTATTGCGCCCAGATGGGATTATTGCCAATCTTCAGGGCCCTTTCCATGGAAGAAGATATGGTGCAGGTGAACATAAATTAATTATGTATTTAATAAGGATATTTTATTCCAAATTCTATAAGAACTATAATGAAATTTTTTTCCCTTAAGCTATGCTAAGTGATTCTGGTTTATATGATTCATTGTTAAAACTATGGTGTTCCCAAACAAGAAGTATGTGAGATAGGGGGAAAAAATAGAGAGTACCTAATAAGGCAGTTACCACTTTGTCCATTCCATGGAAGAAATCTTGCTGAGGTTCAGCAGCCATTCAATGCTGCTATGAGTTCACTTCCGCAATGTGTAGAATTGGGATTTGCAAGTTATTAATGAATTTGCCTTCGACTTCAAGAAAAATCAGAAGCTCTTGCAGCAAGCTGTAGGCAGGAGGTACAAAACAGCATTGTATTGTTCTTACAGATTAATTATTCCTGTAATATATTTTTTTACTTCACCTTCTAGGACAAGGAACCCCGATCTTGATAAGGTCTCTCTTGCGGGGTGTGAGTGGGAAATATTTTTGTTCTTTTTATTTGCAGTATCATGAAATAAATTTGTAGTTCGTTTTTCAATTCATTTTTAATAGCCAAGAGTGAATATATCAAATAAAATAAAAATTGTCTTACCTTCATTCTTAATTTAATAGAATTGTAAAAGGGAAGTAGGAATTGCAGAGCTCAAGCAAACATGCACAGAATGCACTCTCCCCAGTTGTCAGTATTTAATGATTAATAAAAGAATACATAGAGTATTTTCATTCTTTTTTTGCTTACCTTCTCCTGCTCATCAAAAACTATACTAGCATATCATCCTACTATAAAAATTCTTTTGGCTACTGAATATCTCAAAAGGATATCTCAGAAGTGTTTCAATGTTTTAAGCAAATAATACCATGACATTTTCACAGCAAAAGTGCAATGATCAATGTCATGGAATAATTACAATCTAAGATAGCAATGATGGTAGATGAGAATTCATCTCTAAATATTCAGTACATTTGTGAAGAAAGGATTTCAACCATTTTTTTCATTCATTAGTTAGGAATTGAAAAATTTATCTTTTTTCATTAGGAATCAGAACATTCTTGATAATTTTTAGTAAGATTAGGGATACATGAATGTGTTATACGTTAATGTATTTATGAATTTTATCAATGAATGTATTTTTTTATTCATTGATTTGAACAAGTAAACTTTAAGATTACAGTTGTGCCATTTTTTATATTCCAACCTTCTGATTGAAAGTTAATCTATTTAATTACTACCTTTACAGCTAATTGAAAATCCTGTGGCATTTAAAGTTTGAGAATAAATAATATTAATAATAATATTTATTGACTCACATATACAATTACAATCGTGTATGACGAGTCAATATGATGCCTTGGGTGGAGAGAGTGAAGTTATATTACTGTTCACGAGCAAACAAGGGGCCATCTCAGCATTTGCTCAAAGGACCAGGGAAACTCAACAAAACCTGATCGAGATGGGGTCATTGGCCTAGAAATACAATACTTGTTACAGTTAGATTAAGATATTATACAGTAGATAAATTATCTGCTAATAATTAACATTAATAATAATAATTACATTACTAATAATAATTACATTATTAATAATAATTACATTATTAATAATAATTACATTAATAATACATATCAATTATGTTTGCAATTACATCAAATTTAACAATAGTAGTACATTCAATATTTATAACTTGAAATGGTGAGGAGGCAAGTTTTGACCAGTTTTTTTCTTCTTCTATTCTCCTTCTATTTCACAGGATGTGATATGCAGTTCTTTTTTCTTTGCTTCAGCTTGAAACAGTTCACATGAAAAAGAAAGTCTAATGGAATAAGAAATTCTTAGTTAATTTATATTTTTTAAGGGAAATGTTGTAATTTGAATATTCCTTTACACTGTAGAACATGTTGTTAAGCAGGAAAGCTTTCAATTTACTTTTAAATGTATGAATTGTGTTTATGTCTTTGATATCATTGCCTAGTTTGTTGTAAAGTGTAATGCCCTCTATTAGGGTACTTTTTTGATAAAGTGTAGTTTCAGAGTGGGGAACGTGTAGGTTATCCTTTTGACGGGTGTTGTGGTTATGTACATCAGAATTTAAAGTAAAAGTGTCTTTGTTTTCCATGAGAATTTTCTTTGTGAAGACCACTATTTCAAATATGTACATGCATGGTAGAGGAAGAATCCGTAGTTTTTTAAACAAGGGATTGCCAGACTCCAGCTTATGAGTGCTGGCCATTGTTCACAGTATTCTTTTTTGGATAATAAATGTGCGAGTGCTTTCAGGGGCATTTCCCCAGAATATTATTCCATATTTAAGGTGTGAGTGCACATTTGCAAAATACATTGTTCGAAGTGTCTCAATGTTGGAGCTTGACCTGAGGGTGTATAGGGCATAGCAAGATTTGCTGAGCTTCTTGTTGAGATTTGAGATGTGAGTGTTCCATTTTAGGTTTTCTTGAATTGTTAGTCCGAAGAAGGTAGTTTCATGAGAAATTGTTACAGGGTTATTGTTTATGAGCAAATGCTATGAGAGTTTTTCTTTAGATTGAGGATTCATGAAATTTAGAGAGACTGTCTTGCTGGTGTTTATGATGAGTTTGTTGTCTTGAAACCATTTTACTAGTGCTTGCAAAGTTTTGTGAGTTTCTTTTTCTAATGATTGTTGTGTTTTTGCTTTGATGATGATGTTTGTGTCATCTGCAAACAAAATTATTTTGTTGTTCCTTAAAGCCAAAGGCATGTCATTTATGTATATAAGGAATAGTATTGGCCCAAGGATGGATCCTTGCGGGACTCCACAATTTATTATTTGAGAATGGGAGTAGTATGAGGAGATTTTGTTTTTTTTAGTGTGTTGGAGGGCAACTATTTGTCTACGGTTTGATAAATATGATTTGATCCATTGGCCTGCAATGCCTCGAATCCCTAGCATTTCTAGTTTTCTTAAAAGTATATGATGGTCAATGATGTCAAAGGCTTTTGACAAATCTAAGAAAAGGCCAATGGGAATTTCCTTCTGATTTAGTGCAACAAGTATGTCATTTAAAAAGGAGAAGATGGCTGTGTCTGTGGATCTGTTACTCCTGAAGCCATGTGGTGCATTTGTAAGAACATTATTTGCATTGAGAATCTGTTTGAGTCTATCATTGAAAAGTCTTTCCAGAATTTTTGAAAATCCTGATAACAGGGAAATAGGCCTGTAGTTCATTGGGTCATAACTATTGCCCTTTTTAAACAATGGTTTAATTTTTGCTGTTTTGAATATATCTGGAACTATGCCTGATTTTAGAGAGTAATTGCAGATGTGAGAGAGTGGATGCACTATACATGGAGCACTGTGTTTAATAAGAAAATCTGGAATGTTGTCCATGCCTGCTGAGAATTTATTCTCCATTTGTCCAATGATTTTAAAAATTTCAGAGGGGGTTGTTTCATATAAAAATATGGAATTTACAATTTGTGTAATATTAGTGTTTGTTTGGTGTGTTTCATTGTTTAGAGAGTGTTGAGAGATTAACTTATCACAAATTTGTGAAAAGTGTTCATTGAATATATCAGCTATTTCTTGTGGGTCTTATACAGTTTCGTTTTTGTAGTGGAGCTCTATGTTTTTTTTGTTATTATTAGTTGGTGCTGTAGTCTTTTTAATAATGTCCCACATGGCTTTTGTTTTATTACGTGCAATTGCAATGTACTTATCATTTGTTATAATTTTTGCTTGTTTGATTACTTTTTTTAGGATTGAAATATATGTTTTGTAATATGAAATGAAGTTTGAGTTACATTTGTTATTTGTTAGTATTTTATACATGTTAACATAAATGCATAACATAAATATGCTGCTTCAAACCTAAAAGGAGCAATATATTAAATGTCATATAAAATAGATTTATTAAAATGTTCCCATGATTATATGTCCCTGAAATCCAATGGCCATAAAAAACATTGTTTCATAAAGAGAGTATAAAATTGTAAGTAGAGCTTCAGTATATTAGTATATGCTTGAAAAATAGTTGAATTTGTAAGATTTATTATATTCGACCTAATATTAGTCCTTATGTGACTTGACTGTGGCATTTTATTAATTTGTAATGAACACACATTGTAATTCATTAGTATGGGTAATCTCAGTCAGTTACCTACAAATCTAACCTAATTTAATTTACCTTGATTAGTTTGATTTTATTCAAATTATTCAAATTTTGACCCTTGCTGTTATTGCTTTGCATCTCAATGAATTACATCTGTTGTATGCAAATATTCAGATTATTTTTTTAATATTCAATTTAATTCTTTAATCTAACAATTTAAACTTAACTATCTTCTACTGATGCAGGCAAATCAAATTCATTAATATTTATTTGTTGCCAATTTGTTTTCAGGATGAATCCATTCATATGCAAATAATATTGCTGTAATATATGCAACACGTATCGTAATTATTAAGGAAATTATTGGAGCATCCTTGTTCTTTTCTAATCAAAACACTAAAATACTTACTGTTCCACATCCAGCGTCAAAATGGAATCATAAAATTTTAATATCCTTGGTAGCACAAAACAATTATGAAAAGCATTGAATTTTTTAATGGGTAGAAATTCTTTTTTCATTGTCTTAAATTCAATAGTCATTTTCAGAATGCATTGTAATTTACTAAGACCTAAAACAATGTTTTCTTTTTGATCTTGAAACTATTAGTCTACTTAACAGTAGTTATTAATTTGCATGAAATATCAGATATCATTATGAAAATGCTAATGAAAAATCAACTTTGCTTTATTTTAACTGATTGTAAATTGAAAGCGATATTACTCCTCTGAAATAGAATAAGGTGATAATGGACAAAATATTGTAAAAAATCTTATTTCAGCAGGAGCTTTTATTTCATTTGATTATAAGACTATAAGACTATAGAAGGCTATAAGACTTCTGTGTGACAAATCAGTTGATGCGCTTGATAATACACTGTGGCTGGCTTTTGTATGGTATCAAATTGATTGATATAGTTGACAATACACTGTGAGATTGATGACTTCAATTTGAATACAATATTATTAGAACATTAAAAGACAATGTTAGAAAACATGAAACATGATAATAGCCATTGTCAGAATAATATAAGTACAAAAATAAAATTGGTATAGGCTTTCTGGCTGTTCAACCAATTCAACTAATCATACTAAAATCTTTCCAATAAATCTTCAAATTGCCTCGTGGTTCAGAGCGAAGTCGTTCGTCTTTTACCAAGGAGGTACAGGTTCGATTTCCGGACAATCACATGTAAAATACGTTTCAACAAAACGAGTTTGACTGCTTCTCAAGGGCTAGTCCTTCATTTGCCAACTGGGAGAAATGACGTCGGGGCTCCGTTCCCCGCCGCGACCGCCTGCTCGGAGAAGCTCTGCGTGCAAAGGGGGAGGGAGGGGCGGACGGCGGTCCCCGATAACGAAAACCAGTGGACTTTTGTTCCAGGGAACATGGGTGGGAGATAATCTACATCTACTTTTCTTTCGGTTTGGGAAGAAAGGTTTCCTTTTGTAGATACCGTAACAATGGTGAAGTGTTTAGTGTAGTCGAAAGAAGTGCTGTATGTTAAAAAGTTCAACCAACAGAGGCATTACACAGCTTTGCAACTCAGAGAAACCTGCGAGAAGAAAATAACTTTTGAGAATTAACAGATAGCCTGCAATTAAGAAACGAGAAAACGATTTTGCAGATAAAAGATTACGAAAAAGGAATTGAAAAAACACGAGGATTTACATCAAACTCAAACAATCCTGTACTGTATAAATAATCAAGCCTGGAGTCCAAATTCTCCCACGTGACCATGTACCTACAATGTTAACGATCAGAATGACACTTTTTCCATTGATTCATCCGGATTTAACTTGTCACCTACTGAAATTCCAAAAAAATGAATCATTCCAAAGAACGATAAAAAAATTGGTAGCGTAAGGAAGATTATAATTTATGGAGATATCATTAATATTTGATGAATTAATCGAGATATTAAAATGAAAATCTTCAACCATTCATTCCCTTACCATGTTTTAAACTGATGGCTCGTTTCTGCCATAACACACTGAACTCTGTTCTTGTAGGTTTAAAAATTACCTTTGTTATTATCATCCTTAAGATAGCAATTAGTTTATATCGTTATTTTCGATTATCGTTGCTTTGGAATTTCAGTAGAAGAAACGCTCAATTGAGATGATCAAATGGAAAAACTTATCATTCTGATCATTCATACTTTGTTTTGTTCGTATGTTCTTTGTATCAAGACTATGGATTACGCCTCTACGCTCACGGCCACCCCTCGGTGTCCCCTCTCACGTAACAGTCTCGACCTTCCCCAACGGCGACTGTTGCAAGGTCTGCTACTGGCAATATTGTCCATTTAATTTAAAATCACGTGTCAAAAAGTATTTTTAAACTCAAATTACTAACATATGATACAACATTGTATACTTTTTTTCATGATCTATTCATTGCTGGCGAGGAAAAATATCTAGTCCCATTTAAAAAATGAAAGATGATGAAATTTCTTGAAAAATAACAATATTATAGTCAATTTCTCTACGGCATGTTACTTGCGTCATTATTCGGCATTGTTCAGCGAAAACTGCATTTATATATCGCAAACCGTTTAGAAGTAATGGGGGTGGCCCTAAGTTAGTGCATCACCTGTAGGTGGGATACATGTTTCTTTCCTTTATTAATAAAATGCCACGGAATTTGCGTTGTTTTAAATGCCCGGCTAGAATGCAAACAGGAAGATGTCAAGTGCAACTTGGCAAATTCGCGGGAAATGGAAAAGCAGTTTGTATTGCTTGGAGGTCATCGTGTAGGGTGTTCGTTAATACGATTGTTTGTGACTATCAATTCTAAGTATTCAATGTATTTTCTTATTCAAATTCAATGTTCTTTCCCATTCCTGCGATATTTATAGAAAACAGCATAGTGGTGAGGGAATCGTATTTTGTATATTTTGTTACGTACACTACGATAAGATTAATAGTAGAATTTACTGTTATAATCTGAAACAATATCCATGATCAAGGTAAATAAAAAAAACATTAATAGATTTTTCTTTCAACTTTTCTACAGCTCTTCCTCCTGTGTGATGTAATCGCACGAACTCAAGTAGTAACAATAAATCGTCTATAATACTACTGTGTTAAATTTGAAGGATTGGTTACATATATCGCATGTCTCATCGTCAAAGTTATGTTATTATTCGCGCAACTTTTCTTGACGATGACCTTGCTTCCTCCTCTCTGACACAATAAACAGTTGAAGACAAAAGCTCGCAGCGTGCACAGATGACAACATTACAAACACATCTTCACTGGCGCGAAATAGAAACTATTTTCCGTTGAAGATGAGAACTTCTGACCGTGATTTTCTCCAAATAATTTAAATAAATGACCAAAGCAGTTTAAGATTCATCACAGGAAATACCTCGAACTCCTGAGAAAATTAGAACGCAAATTATTGAGAACGTTGCGAAGGCATGACTGGTTCTCCAGAGATTGGCATTGCTTCATAAAATCTAGTGGCCGATTTCGTAACTAATACCCCCCACTCTACCCGCATTTCTTCAATTCATCGTTCAAGAAAAGTTGCGCGAGTAACTACAGATCTAATACGTCTGCTACATCTACCTGGACAAACAGTCAGGTCGGAAACTACTTCCCTTGGCGGAGAAGGAACTTGCAATGGAAGCCGCAGGGGCAGCGGTGACTGCGTCGAAAGGAAGGAACTCGCACTAGGGGTGATAGTTCGGACTACGAAGCGGTTATCTCTACTTTTCATTAAAGATTTTAATTTGTTTTTTAATATTTGTTTTACAGCCAACAGAACTGTGATGAACTACCATATCAAAAACCTGTGGTTGAAACTGAACCACAAGCATACGACACAGTCGCAGTCCACGGTGAAGTAGTAGAGTCGTGACATTGACTAAAGCAGCAATAGGAGGACCTGCTCACCTCGAGTGTAGGAGGAACTGCACTCCGCTGCCCTGAGGCGAAGTGAGTCACTCCTGATTGCTTCACTGGTAGCTATTTGATTTTCCGGCAAAATGGAACACTCTCTTAAAGAAGAGAGATAGGGCACACATTCACTCACGCACCACACAAACTACATATACCCACTTAAGGTGTTCAGGTTTTCCCATTTTACACATTCACTGCTGACGGATATATAGCTCATTGATAAACGTTACAAGATCTACGTGACAAGGTATTTTTAAAGACACTAAACATTTCTGTGGTCAATATTTTCGGACATGGACCCACTCAGCTGGTTTGCCTCAAATGTTTCCATCGAATATCACATCGTTTCGAATGTACTCCGTACTCGTATTTGATAACCACGGGAACTTCAATTTTAATGTTACTAATTTCGTATACGTATAAAAATGATAGAAAACTAAGCAGCCTCTGGCCATGTGAGAGGTCTCAATGTTTTTTAGATCCTTACAAAATCGCAAAAATCACACGTAAAACAACAATACAATAGCTCTAATTTTGCCTGAAAACTGAAAATATTTGATCGTGCGAGTTCACCCATTCTCTGGCTGCCGATATTCGGCCATGATTGCGTCACTGCTGACATCATGTAACAGCAAAATACAGTCAAAACAAATTTCAGCCATTGATAAAATGATTCACGATTACAACATGATTCAGATTACAACTTTTTTTATCGGTTAGTCATAATACATTATACACAGTTGATAAATAATTAATACTTAGTGACCAATTAAATTACGAATATTCTACGATTTGTAATACGAGTAAAACAAAAATAGCCCATTTTTATTTATGATAATTGCATATTTCTGGGATTTTTTTCATCAACTGCATCTTTTTATTTATGTGACGGAGCATATATTCCAGGGTTTTGCCTAGAAGTGGGCTGAAACGAGACATTTCTTTGGAGCTAATTGAGCAAAGAGCTTACATTTCAAAACTTGCGCCTTCGAGAGGAAAAATGCATTTTTTCGAAAGACTTTGGAACGGACTTTAACTGCTTTCAAAGATGATAAGATCGCGCCACCTCCCACGTGTCGCGCAGGCAACACTGAGCTTTGTAGCAATCTTCTCGGAAATCAGCTTTTTCCACACAAGACGTGGCAGAATCATATTGTTGAAATATCACAGCAGCCGAGCGGTTTCACAACGCATCACCTCGCCCGTGTAGAAGCTAAGTAATACGCGCGTGTGGACTGCACTGAAGACTGTATTATTGCGTAAAGTTGGTATTACATTTCCGAAGCGTGTTTGCGCAAGATCGTCACACAAGAATTACAAGCTGCAAGGACAACGCTTTCCTTGCACGCAGACAAAGATAACACAGAAAATTCTTCAATACTCAATGATTCTTACGCCAAGGCGAAGTAATCATCTTTATTACTTTTCGTTTTAAGAATATTCCCTTGTTTCAAGTTGTTACCTTTAGAGTGATGTATGTGGTGTAACGGTTAGCGTATGGGACTGTTATACCCAAGTTCGCTGGTTCAAATAACTGTTTATATACAATTAGAGACGATACGGAGTATCCAAAAAGAAAGTAATATTAATTTTAACAACGACATTTAGTGTATTATTTACCATTTGGTTTGTATAATTCTAAAGAACAAAAAGTATTGTACTTCATCTTCTGGGTCAATGACCCCCATCTCGATCAGGCTTTCGTCCAGTTTTCCTGATCCTTGAGCAAATGCTGAGATGGCCCCTTGTTTTGCTTCTGTACATAATTGTAACTTAAATTTAACTTCTCCCCATAGCAAGTCACATACATTTTGAACTGTTTTTGAGGTAAATAAATAAACTCGATCGATGCCATGGATTTTTAAGGGCGAAAAATTCTTTGTACGCCTTCTTTCGGAGGGGAAGTGAAGCCGGCTGTCCAAAGTTAGCAGATTTACTGCATGTAAAATCAGTAAGCAACCAGTGTTCAATTCGAAAATAATTAACTCCCTCCTGTACCCGTTTTGGTTTGAATATCGATACAAAATACGGGTTGAACGCATATGCTTTTCGCTTGGTCGTCGTGCAGTGGCGCGTTGGCTTCGACTCGAATTTCTTGAAGTTTTTCATCCCCTACGTCCGCAGACGTATTTATAAAAGCCTGACCATTTACGTCTGCTCATTTAAAATATCTAAAAAATATATTAATTCATGCTCAATTTTCTTTTCTAATTCTTTGTAGTAATGTTTAATAGTTATGTCAGCAACACTGCGATGTCTCCTCTTAAATACTAGTTTAACTTTTATCTTTAAACGCCGTATCGACTGTTTAAAATATTCAGGATCAGGATTATTTTTCTTAAGAAACTACTTGGGAAACAGAAAACTACGCAGCAAATGCAATGATGTAAGATTCAACAAAAATAGAACATGTACATTATTTTGCTATTTAGGCTGCACTTTTACAGAAGACCATAAAAGCACTACAACAATAAGAAAGCGTATTACACTAGCAAATATGTCGTTTCTAAAATAAAATAAATTTGTTCACAATACCAAATTAAATTGGGATATAAGAAATAAATTACTGAAAAGTTATTTCTGGAGCGTCCTAATATACGGACATAAATGATGGACATATTTACAAACGGGCAGGAGTCGTTTAGAAGCTTGTGAGATGTGGATGTAGCGAAAAATACGACGGTTTCCTGGACTGAAAAAAATTAAATAATGTAATTTTAGAAAATGTGAAGGAGAAGATATCCCTATTAAAACCAACAACATTAATTAAAATTAACAAAAATTAACAGGAAAGAAAAATTATTTGGAAACATTTTCAGACTCGGTATTGTCTAATTGTATAGAAACAGTTGTGAAGCAAAAATATTTTACTTGGTACTTCAACTTTTCTATTGAATTTAATCGTTTAATGTCATCTGACAAGGTGTAAAAGAATGTACATGTATTGTATGTGAATATTTTGTAGTGAGCTGTTGATATTGTCACATGATGAATATGATTACTACGTCGAGTGTTGTAGTTATAGACAACGCCGTTGTTGAAAATATATTTCCGCCCTTAAGTCATTTTTGACTAAAATCAATGATTCATATATCAAGAAAGAGGATCGTAAAATACCTAGATTAATAAAGAGAGGCTTACAATAATCACGTCAGGGGGATATGTTATTATTCGCACAATTCTTTTTTGTAATTTAAAAGTCTGGGAGCTATAAGTTGCATTTTCCAAGAATAGTATGCCATATCTCAGGTAAGAATGATCATTCGTGAAATATTCGTGAAACAAGCAGTATGGAGGCAAAAAATTCGAAAGTACGCTGAAAGCGTAGCATAAAGAACTTAATTTAGTGTTTAATTCATTGAATTTACGTCCCACGTTTGACTGAATTAAAAAGACCTAAAAATGTAAGGGACAAACGGGGAAAAAGTTCAAACTTCAAATGCGCAATAATTTTCTTTACGTAAGAATAAAAACTGTTAATAAGCGATTGAAAACATTTGTCCGCTGAAACGAATATCTTTCTTCATATCTCACGAAGCAAAATCTAACGATCACACTTCCAAATGTTTCCTTGTGCGTTTCCACCCGGTACTCTAAAACAATTGACAGCGTTTTTTTGGTACATCTAACTTCAACGAACTGAAATTCGAAATTTGTTAGCGGCCATACGCGACATACTTGAATGCATTTAATGAAGACTAACCAGTGGTTTGATTGATTCAAACCACGTCCGTCTGTGGTCGCTAGTGTGTGCGTGCGCGAGTGTGTGTGTGCGCGAGTGCGCGTGCGCGTGTGTGTGATACGCCGAGGTGGCAGTGTTGTTCTCCCGCGGGTGGTGAGGCGCCGACCTGCAAGATGACATTTAGGGTATTCTCATTCACGAATGTAGAGCACCGCCCTAGCCGCGACAAGCTCTTTAACTCCCGACAAGTGTCCATGTGTGTGGTAATTTAGGTAGTAATTTATCGGGGCCCTTCAAATAGTCCATTTCTAGCGCCTGTTTCCTGCAGTATTACAATACTTTTTCTCTACTACGTAAGTTGTATGGCAAGACATTTGAAACTAGTAGTGTTCCAAGAACACACATCCCGATGTTACTATCGAAATTCAATTAGCTCCAAGAATATGAGATCTGTGCCACTTCAAGCGTAATCCGAGGTGGAAAAAAATGGAGACCTTTTAAGACGTTTATTGTAGCAAGCAAAAAATATATCACTGATATTTTACTTTTGCAATGGTAATTTTTTGTAATTTGCGAAATAAGGAGGGTTAACCGAACATGAAACTACAGCAATAAAAAGGGTACTTTTCGCCATTCGGAAAGGAAAAAAATTAATGCAATTTAAAAAAAAGTTTTTAAAATTGCCTATATTTCACGCATAATAACGTGAAAATTACTCAATGTCGGGAAAAAAAATCAAACGTATTTCAATACATATTTTAGTATTTAATTCAGATAAATTTCTTCCTTCCATATTGTAGTTGGAATTACGCAAATAAATGTTGAATTTTCAATTTTTGAAAATAAATTTCAACAAAAATTAGATCTATGAATCCTCCTTTGCTCTTTCGAAGAAACAGAAATTAATCCAAAAAAATTTGGGGGCATTTTTTATAACATGTTGAAGGTTGATATGTACAATCAAAATTTTGGTTTAAAATTCAGGTTACGAGTTCAGGAAAATCCATGGAGGAATATCAATTTTTGTAAAAAATGAAAACAATTTATGCGCCAGCATTGACCACACACGGAAATACTTGCCGTAAATCAATTTTTCGGTATAAAGAATACTATATAATGATTCTCACAAGGTATTAAAGAAATAGCTGGATATCACGATTTATCTACTTTTTATTACTTTTAACTCCACAAATACGTCAAAGGCAAGAAAGTAATAATCGATGTTCGTGGATGCAGTGTTAATAAAGATTATAGGATAGTTATTCCAATTTAATTCGATATTCAACAATCAGCTTGTTTCTCTCTGGTGAACGTTGGACCTTTATAAATCTGAAATAACGTCCAATTTTTGCGATGTGAACATTTCACAAATTCAACTAATTTGTGCCTGTGGAAAAAAATGTTCAAGGAGACCTGGGAACACTAACATGTCTGTGTTAGGAGGAGGAATGATAAACAACACGTCTATGGTAAAAGAAGGAATGGTACACAACATGCGAAGTTTAAATACATGGACGAGTGAAGATATTTTATTAACAAAATTAATACAATAATTTTCAAGAAATTACACATTATAAAACCCTTTATAGGAATTTTGGGAAAAGGAGTACGAGTGGAAAAGGCGTACATTATCCTCTTCTGTACTAGCTCTCTGCAAGAGAGTGAAGAAGAGATTTCTAAAACAGTTTTACTCTTAAAATTAGCACGTCTTGTAAACCTAAATATACAAATACAGTAAAGTTATGAGCCTGCTGGAAAATACATCTGGCAATTGTTATACTTTATGGTAATTGTGAATATAATGTGGAGATCCATTTCACAAAATTTCAAGTTACTATAAACCCACTAATTTGCATTATGTTAAATTGTACAATTCAAATAAAGTGCTCACTAATTCGTATGCTTTGCATGGAGCTGTTAATTGTAACAGAGTGTGACCTCTACAAGCAAACTCAGTTTAACAATGAGGCACTTCTATTTTTACTTTCCGTGAATATTTTTTCTCGTAAAAACATTCATGGCTTTGTTTTCCCTACATTCTAAAACTACTCTTCTCTTCACAGCCACTGAACGTTTTCTTTGTATCAACAGATCGATGAAAATGCCAAACAACTCATTTCCAAAACAACTCGCGTACTGGATTTGTAATACAAACACCTCAAAATAAGCGAACGCGAGTTCGAATTCACGCAGGCTCCTGCTCCACAACTTTACGGCTCTCCCAGGCCGGGGCGGATTATCCGCAGCGTGTGCGGTGCGTAAAGTTCCGCGCTCGACGCGGCGACGAAATCCGCGGGACCGTCCGCACCGGAGCGACAATTATGACAGCGTATGGTGACAGATGTATTTCTTAACCGTGCAATCTTGTCAGATGCACTGGCGAGCTGAAAATATTAGACTAACGAAAATATTCGCCTTTGCCTCTGCTTTCACAGCGAAACTCTAGCAGCAGTGGGAAAAGCGCGTTCCACCGCGTAAACAAAATCCCCCGCGCAAGAAACGCTGCCAATCCGCAGCCGCGACGCTTGCCCGCTCCGAAGGCAACACGTGACGAGAAACTTTCGCTGTGAAAATTCCGCGTAGTTTGCGAATCGTCCGTGCCGGTCTGTATGAGCCTTTAGACAGCATTTGGCAGCCAGAGACTGCTGAGGTTGCCACTTTTGTTTGCTTTCCTTCCTTTGTAAGCACGCCAATCCTCAGGGAAGTAATATTCCTAGGTTAGAATACCTTCATTGCATGTGGAATTTAAGATTGTGTCCGACTCCCACTGATTTTGGCACGAAGAAATTTGCGATTGAGCATGGGCAGCATATTGCTGTTTCGTTTTATAGGGCCTGTGACTTAGTTTAACTAAGAGTATAGAAGTTTTTATCTGATTTCTTAAATTACCGTTTTTCAGCACATATCTTAACAAAATCACTTTCCGTGAGCACAATTGCATCTTCGGTTGTCTTAGACAAAAATTAACTTAATTAAACTAGATCAAAACTAAATAGTATGGCGGGTAAACTTAAAATAATATTTCTTTTTATATTAATACTCTGATCTATACGTTTTGAAGAGAGACTTACAAGATTTGGCGATTTTATGAAACAACTTCAATTTCAGAACATTTTCTTGGGATTGGAAAAGTTGCTTCAAGCGCCAATTACAACCCGTAAGTCCTGTTCATTGGTGTGGATGCTCTGAGAACTTTGTTGACGAACGATTATTGCAAAGACTATACAAGACGATAAAATGAAACGCGTTCGGGTGGGACGTGTTTTCAGGTCACCATCGCGAGTGGGAGCGTATCTCCACTCTACCCACACTTTCCTAAATCGAAGACAGTGTATACGCAGGTCGAGGAGTTGCTCGCCAATTAACTCTCAATGGTAGGTCAAGTGCTAATGCACAGAAAGGCGAAAGAAAAACCAAACTCTACCCAGCGAGTTCAGTGCCCTTGCATGTACCGTAAAATTTTCAACAAAAACATAAAAACGCAATTCCATTCTAATAAAGCACTCTTCCACATATTTTAATAAGAATGGTTTCTTTGTCGTCTTAGGGTAAGTCAACTACGAGATTTTCGATTTTCATATCGGGAATCTGAACGCAAGATCCAGAACATTGTCCATAAATTAATTAAAAAATTCAACAAAAATTACGGCTTAATCTAGTGGTCCTTAAAATACATGAAAGTTGCCGTTCACTCTCGACCGAAGAACGTCCAGTCCTGCTACTTGGAGACAGGGATATTAGAGCAAATTAGAGCATGTAGACGACTAGACACGCAACTTAAACAACCACGTAGCCTTCACTACCACAATTCTTCCTGATGGCCAATTAAATTTAGTAAATAGGCTCCTCAAGCCTGCGCAATATAGTCGCATTACTATTACATTACTACAAGAAAAACTATAACTTTTGAACCACGATTAGGCATTTCCTATACTAGAGAGTTTTCTTAGACAAGCACAACGATAAATTAAAACACTTTGTTAAGAAAAGCGGCGAGGTGGAATTGCGGATGTACAGGTTCTCAATTGTCCAGCTATTTTAGTGGTAATGTGAGCTTCCCGTGTTGCTGTTCCGTGCCTCAACCTCATTTCTTCACTATCACACTTCATCACCAACATTAGTACGAAAAAAAAAAATTGAACCAGCGCCACATTTTGTCGTGTTCCGGATATTTGCTGGCCAAGGATTAAACGCAAGCGTCTTGACTAAGAGGTGCGGCGTCGCTGGTCGCCGTCGTCGACACGTGGCTCCCCAAGCAGCCTGTGGATTGAAAGGCGCGCGTTGAGTGATCGTTGGGCGAGATGAGCGCTGTGCGACTGTTGAGCATACGGAAGTTTGCGGGCCAAGTGATGGGCGTTGAGGGAGTGCTGGACGTTATGAGCGTGAAGGGCCTGTGTAGTCAGTTTGCCGTACTCGGCTCTGAGAGGGAGTTGCGGCTTCAGAGAGGGCTGGGCGCTGCAAACCTGTGGACAAGTGTGAAGATTTGGGGTTGGAAGCAGAGGTTTTGTCACGTTTCGCATAATCAGCGCTTATATGAAACAGTTTATATTATATCAATAGGCATGAGATACTTTTACACCAATGCAATCTTGTTATGATTTTTGACTCCGTTAATCCGTATGTTGAACAGATTTCGATGCGGTTTTTACTGAACGGAGATGTTTTTTGTTATGCGTAACTCTAAAAAAAAAGTTAAAATTAAAGTAAAAATTGATATGTACAATTCAATGTAAAAATTTAGTGAAACACGTGCACTAACTGTCGTGATACACCAGCAAATTCTCATGGATCGCCGGAACTCTTGTACCATTAAACAACAATCCTAGCATTTGTAGGAATACTCCAACAGCGAGGCTCCGCCCCAGCCAGGACAAGCTGTAACATGTGGGTGGGTGCGTGCAAGAAAAGAGAGGAAAGGAGATATGATGGAGAGGCAGGAAAAATAGCGTACGATCCATATTCCGTTCGATAGGGTACCGCTCCGTTATTATCCTGGTGCGAGTCAGAGATCCCGCCAGAAAAACTACCGAACAGAGCCGAAAATCATCGTGACATAAAAAGGCCCTTCAGTGACGTCAGTTGATGCCGTGAGGCACCTCACTTTGTGACAAATGGACAAGAAAAACGTAGATCGAGAGAGCACTCTACCTGCGTTTGTGGGGCCGCGTGGGCGTTGCTCGCGTGCTGGGTCTCCTGCTGCGCCTGCTGAGCCTGCCGGGCCTGCCGCAGCAACATCGCCTGCTGCGCCTGTTCCGCTTGCCGCACCTGCTGCGCTTGCTGCGCCTGGCGCAACTGGCGCGCTTTGTGGACCTGCTGCAGCTGCAGCACATGCCGCGCGTGCTGGGCCTGCCGCGAGCGCTGCACCTGGCGCGCTTGCTGCACCTGCTGCGCGTCCTCGCGCAGGGCGCGGCGCGCGGCCAGGAGGCGGCGCAGGGCGTCGGAGCGCGCCGCGTCGAGCGCCGTGCGGCCCAGGGCGTCCGGCAGCGTCGGGTCGGCGCCGAACGTCAGCAGCAGCTGCGCCACGCCCTCGCCGTCGCGCAGCGCCGCCAGATGCAGCGCCGTCAGCCGCCGCTCGCCGTCCGCGCGGTCCACGGCGGCGCCCGCGCGCAGCAGCACCGCCGCGCACGCCACATGGTTGTGGGCCGCGGCCTCATGTAGCGCCGTGCGCCCGTAGTAGTCGGCCTGCGCGCGCGCACCGACAGGACGTGAGGGGCCACACGCGGCATTTCGCACTCGCGCATTCAATCAGATTTTTTTCCTTGTTGCGTGATATTGTATACGTTAAGTCGCGAATTTCCTCAATAGAAGCATCCTAAACAAAAGCAATAAGCATTTTTTTCCCATTCTTGAATGCCAGATGTCGATTTACTCGTGATTACTAAGGCATTGTACACGCCTGGTCAGAGTGTGCAAATGGCTGTGCCTCGTGAGAGCGTAAGCTTCCGCGGCCGGAGTCCTTATTTACTTCGCTGGTGACGCCGCGTCCATGGCGAAGGTGCCGACGTTTCGGTCGCCATTCTGCGACCTTCCTGCGACCTGCATTACGCCCTGAGGAAGGTCGCAGACTGGCGACCGAAACGTCGGCACTTTCGCCATGGACGCGCCGTCACCCGGACAGCCAAGTAAATAAAAACTGTGCATCGGTTCGAATCGACATCTAAAACCGTCGTTAGCTGCTTTACGCCTGTGGTTAAGTCTGAGGGAAGTCTGAGATGTGTATCTAAATACCTTTAATAACTTTTAATTTGTAGAGCCTACCGTATTCCAGCGAAAAACAAAAACAAGTGTACACTGAGGAGAAATCACACGTATACGCGCCCCTCCCTGTTAGTTTTTTTACTTGCCGGATCCAGTGTGGACTCTCCGTCGCGCAATAGTGCGCATTTCTTATGTCCACTCGTCCTGAAGTATTAAATGTTGCAGTGTCAATGAATAGAATTGTATTGCGAATGTTCTGATGACTCCAAAAGTCGAAGCAAATCGAAATGTACAGAACTGTTGCAAAATAATTAATAAAAGGAAATAAATGACCTAACTTCTCATCAGTGTACACATGTTTTTGTCTTTTTCCTTCGAATACGATAAGCTCCTCAAATATAAATTTAATATAGGTATTAGATACACATATCCCTCTGAAATCAATCTGATTTCGAACACCCATTCTTCCTTGCGCATGTAAAACTTGTAATGTTAATGGCCTTGATTCTGGACTTTCACAAGTAAGAACATAGGAAATCCCATAATCGGCGAGATTTCTTTATTTCCGACAAGGTGCGCTGACTCAAGATAAGTCAGCTGTCCTTGTGCGCTGCAGTTTGAAGCAAAGTAATTCTTTTCTCCGAGAAAAGGTAAAGAAGCTAAAGAAACGAACTGTAAATTCGAGAAGATAAGAACAATGCTATTTTATTTGCACGTTATCACAAATGGTCGTGGAACACTTACATTTTCCACGCGACTACTTAAAAGAGTTAAGCCGCATAGGTCGTCGCCGGATCTCGACATCCAATGGGCGAAGATTCTCGCCGTATTTCGCGAAAAACTTAAGAGACTATTGATCTCCCTAATCGCGCGCGGCGATGGTGTAACGCGTTAGCGTATCGGACTAGTATACCCAAGTCGGCGGGTTCAAACACGATGGGGGTCAAAGCCGTGGGTTTTTAAGAGCGAAAATAATTCAATTTTACACATCACGGACATATCTGGACGCGAGTGAAGATTAGAGTTTCCGGTAACAAAGAATCCATCCTATTTGAAGCACATAACACGTGCAAAGTAATTCTTTTCTTCGAGGGAGCGTGAGGGCGTACGCCTTTCTTCGGAGGGGAAGATTTACTTGCATGTAAAAGATCCTCAACCCTAAACGGAATATCTCCTTCCTCTGCAAGTTGGCGAAAGGAGCGTAACCAAATTCGAGTGGTCAGAAGAGCGGGACCGAGTCTCGCCACGTAAAATAAGGCGGCATATGTTCAATAATCAACGAACGCAATGCTTGGGGGGGGGGGGGTGTCACCCGGTTGACGGCCGCGCCGCAGCACAGTCTCGCCACGCGAAATAAGGCATATATTCAATATTCAACGCACGCAATGCTTACCCGGTTGACGCCCGCACCGCAGTCTCGCCACGCGAAATAAGGCATATATTCAATAATCAACGAACGCAATGCTTACCCGTTTGACAGCCGCGCCGCAGCACAGTCTCGCCACGCGAAATATGGCATATATTCAATATTCAACGCACGCCATGCTTACCCGGTTGACGGCCGCGCCGCAGCGCAGCAGCAGCGTGGCCACGTTGGCGTGGCCGCCGCGCGCAGCCATGTGCAGCGCGCGCACGCCCAGGCCCTGCGGCTCGTCCACCTCGGCGCCGGCCGTGAGCGCGCGGAACACGCCCTGGAAGTCGCCGGCGCGCGCCGCGCCGTGCAGCTGCAGCGTCAGCGCGGAGCGCGCCAGGGCTCTGCGGCGCCGCTCGCTCGCCTCCCAGTCCAGGGCGCCCGCCGCCCCTGCGCACGCAAACGAAGGCGGCGGCCATGGTGGAACGGGTAGCGTACCGGACTGTCGTACCCATGTGAGAGCGTAGGCTTCCGCGGCCGGAGTCAGTATTTACTAGGCTGTCCGGGTGACGCCGCGTCCATGGCGAAGGTGCCGACGTTTCGGTCGCCATTCTGCGACCTGAATCCGTCGCAGAATGGGGACCGAAACGTCGGCACCTTCGCCATGGACGCGGCATCACCCGGACAGCCTAGTAAAAGGCCAGTTGGGACGTTTACCGATGGAGATCGGTGTACTGAGGGAAGAGTGCCTTGGAGATGCGAAATACTACCCACGCCGAAGAGTAGGTCGCGCCGGTCCTCACCTCCTGCCAGGGAGAAACACGCCCACCTCCTTTGAAACGTTCCTACATACGCGCGGCGATGGTGTAACGGTTAGCGTTTCGGACTGTTGTACAAGTCGGCGGGTTCAAACCCGATCGAAGCCGTGGATTTTTAAGGGCGAAAAAATCCTTCGTACGCCTTCCTTCGGAGGGGAAGTAAAGCCGGTTGTCCCATGTTCGTAGATTTACTTGCATGTAAAAGATCAACCCTAAATGACGCCTCTCAGCAAAATTCATATCGCCTCTTTCGTCGCCCAAGAAATACCTCGTTTCTCCGCTAGTTGGTGAAAGAAGCGTAGCGAAATTTGCGTGGTCAGACGGAAGAGAGAGCCTGATGGCCTGAGTCTCGCCACGTAAAATAAGGCATTAATTGAATTCAATTTAAAGGAACAGCCCTGCCTTACAATTGTTTGTCACGTGACACGTTCAGTCAAACTCACTATCTCCTTGCCTTTTGGCCCTAAAAAATTAATAATTACCTTGGTAAAGAACCCGATAAATAAAATTACCTGAGAATTGGGAATAGGTTGCATATCAAACAAAATCTGATTAAAAATGCCGAACGAAATCCCTTTAGACAAATATTAGTCTATTGCCTAAAATTATGTTCTGTGTCTCATGTGGGATAAACAAAATGTGCTCTTAAGAAAATAATCAAAGAACATTTTAATAACATTAGGAAACTTGCACAAAATTTAAATCCTCTTTGCGACATCGCCTTGATTTTGTCTCTTCGTTCAATTTTGACTGCCGTACCATTTTGGATAACGAACCCAGAAATATTAGAGGAATCCCTGAAACAATTAATTCCATGGTAGAATCAAATCTTTATTAACATGTATGACAATGTTCTTTCTAAATTAAAGTAGAAGAAAATTAAGAGTTTTTTATTGTTTCCGGTTTTGCTTTTACAATTTTATTGGTTTACTTCTGTTTAGATCTGTGGTTTCCATCTTCCACCTCATTTTTACTGGCTTTCATTGTTATATATTCAAAATATTAACGTCTTATTTTTAGGTTAGTCTGTTCCCTTTCTGCCCGTACTCGTCACGCTCAGAGTTAGAATGGGAACTGTCCCTTTATCGATTATGGGATCATCATTTGTTGAGTATCATTAAAAAAAAAGACTTGTACAGTAAATCTTCATTAAATTCACAGTGAAACCTTCATTAACCTTTGTAGGATGCATATGTAAACAATTCATCAAAACTAGGATATTGCACTAGTACTATAAGAGCACATACATTTTCGTATATTTTCATTTGAAATTTCATCATTTGAAATTTTCGAAAATTCAGAGTTCAAAAAAAATGAGACTGGCAGGATTTGATGCAAGCTTCTGTGCTGTGCGGTGCGCGTGACTCGATTAATGTGTTTACGATGACCCACATTTATTTAGTTGTACGTGTTTTATACGTATAATCTCACAAACTAATTATCTAGTATTAATCACAAGAATTTAAGTACTTTTTAAAATAAATTACTCTAATGAACCATGAAACATTTACAATAGATACTTTCCTTTTGATACATTCTTTAATTATACTGTTTAATTCGTCAACAATTTTTAATGTTTTCAAATCGATATTCTACTGCTACTGTCAATTCGTTCGATAATATGGCGGTTAGATTTCCCAATATTTGTTGAATAAGACTTCACAAATTACTTAAATTATAATTATTTTACAAGAAATGTAAGAATTATTAGGAATGCGTTTTCTTATCACATCTCTCTTAGCTACCTTAACTGCTAATTTTTTCCTGCAAAAGAAAAAACTCCGTTTTATTTCCTCTTTCGTGTGGAGCTACGTCTATCGATAGGCTTTCAGTACCTTAACAACTCTGAACGGAAAACAAATTTCGTTGATCAGATGAAATGAACCACTACTACTATCGCAAAATGCAAATAAATACTTTCGATCGATTTTTTTAAATACGTGTGTGTTTTGCCATTCCAATTGTAACTTAAGATTCCATGTATACACCTTGTTTATGTGACATGTCATCAAGCTCCTTACACCTCTCACAATCTTCCCCCAGAAAGTTCCAAGTCGTTCGCAGAGCCGCATGCAAGAACTGCGAGAAGTAAAAACGACGTTTCGATTTTGTTGTCGACATTTATTTTCTTGCATCGTACTCTGCACGGTTGAGGGGCGTGAGAAGTAATAGATAAATTCTTTGTTAACAAGGAGAAGTATCCATTTCAAAATTTATTTCGAAAGATTCTATGAGATGCCGTTGATTTCGCGACAAAATATTGTTGTACTCTTTAGGGTTAACCAATAAAAACGTCTACCTCGAATATAATCAGAACGGATGGAAATGGAGGGAAAAGTTTCATCGAACGATTCAATAATCAAAAGCTAATTACGTGTAGTCAATTTTTGAAGACATTTTATGTTGAAGATATTTAATTCGGTTTTTCAACAGGTCACGATTTCGTTTACACGGATTGATAGCTAGTAAGATGTCAAATTTAATAATACTAAACTTTCTGCAGTGTGGACTAATCGTCTGTGATTGTGAAGTTCACGGAGGACAAAGGTATTTTTCTATTTTTTTATTAATAAACAAGGCGGGGTTTCGGCAGGGGATCTCAAACTTCCTTTACATTATTCGTACCACGTACAAGCCTGGAAAAAATTAGTATGCCATTTTAACGAAAATCACCTCAACATCTGGATTGCTTAATATTATAAATTATTTTTTTAAATAAAAAATATTTAAATAATTGTAGAAAACAGCACTTTAAAGGAGAATTAGAACTGAAATATCAATAGCAAAACAATTCCAATTCCAGGTGAAACATTGTCTACCCATCAAACACTATTCGAATTGGAAAAGTAGTTTTGCGTAAATGACATCGATATCAAGATCAATGTTACTAATTTTCAGTCGCGAGTCATTTTACACATCCCATTTATTCATCTTTAAAAAAGTAAAATAAAGGGAAAAAGCCCATTCACAAATGGGCGAATACACGATGGTATCAGATACTGCAAGACTGTGCGGACAATGCATAACGTACTACTAGTATTTAAACATCCAGCTACAAATTCGCCACATCTTTTCTAGCTTATTTGAAAGCACAGTTTATGACGGCTTTGGCATCAAAATTCTTAACTGAAAAATTTTTAATTAATTTTTAGTTGTGTGTATGTGTTTCAAGGTTTTTAATAAGTTAAATTCAAAAATACTCCGTTTATCCTTGCACATCGCCTGTTGAGAACGCTGAGATAAATATCAAGATCACCGAACGACCCTGAACGATGTTCTGACCACCCTAAATATTGTTTTTTATAACCGTGTAACTCGGGAACCATGATTCATATAGAGATGTGGTTGGCCTCTTATCGAAATATGGACTACGTGACATTTCATTTGCTGGTTGTTTGTGCTTTTTTCAATAATAGTTTCTTGCACGGCGAAAATTTAAGGTCGTCAAAATGTAAAAGTAAACAATTCGCTATCATTTATAATTAATTTCTCCGAAATTGAAACAAACTCCATTACAAAATAACAAAGACATTTATAAGAGTTACGGGATTAACTGGTAAAAAGCTCTTTTCTAAGATCACGATTGAAGCGATCGTTGAGTAAACTTAAAATATTTGCGGGTGAAACGCGATATGACTAGCCTAATAACCCCGAGCCTCGTGAACGGGCAAAACAACTTGCGGTATAAAGTTATGTAAAATTGTATTGGACAGAAAGCGAAGGCAGTAACCCGCCGTACTGCAATTAAAGATTTGGTTGCACAACACGTAAGTAGTATGGGTGAAAGTAAAAAGTTAAACTATTACGAATTTGTCACGTCTCTTATCGAGCAACATTCGGTACCGTAATTTAGAGCATAAAATTTTCAGGGTATATCCGGAGAAGTTGGTGTCGTTCACTGAAGCGGTTCACTAGAGGGGAATCGACTCACTGAAGTGAATCCTTGTTTATTGTTCGCATGTTCTAATGGTCACTATGTTATCGCAAGAATTATAATTTCTATTCAACACTCACCTGAATTTATACCTTCCATCTCGGTAGACACACAAAACAATTATAAAGGGACATGAAATGGCAAAAAAAACACAAATCCACGCCACAAAATTTGTACTTGTATTCTTCACTTCAATCACTTTGTCCGCCGCAGAGAAATGCAAATTTACTTTCAAAGGCAAGTCCTCTCGCTTCGCTCGCCCGGATCCAAGTCACGGCGAGGCTCGGGCCTTCGGCCCTCGCGTTCACTATAAACAACCTTGAGTCTATCCAACGCATAATTACCAATTCACTTTTATAAGAAAGCACTTTTCAAGAAAGCCTCCACAATTCAAACTGCGCGGTTGCCGCGAAACTATAACCTTGTGAATCACGAGATTAGTGAACCGAAGGTTCAGTGACCGACACCAACTTCTCCGGATCAACCATTTTCAGTTTTTGGAAGTGGAAATTAGCCTAATGCAACTGATTATTTGGCGAAATTGTGTTGCAATTAAAACCATTACAATGAAAGTTTAGTTGGAACTTTTGGGAATAATTGGAACTTTTGGGAATAAATTGCAAGATTTCTGTAAAACATTTAGGATGTAAAAAGGTACGAACTTATTTAACACAACTTTTAAATATCCGGCCTTTCAACATCTAAATACTCCAATAGAGAGTAACGATATTGTTATAGATTATCTAATATTTATTTTTTGTCACATGCATTATTCTACAACTGCACTGAAATTTTAGCAAAATGACTTAAATTACAATTGTTACCAAACCTAAAATATAGTTTGTAGTAATACACAAACCTGACTTCGGCGTAATTAAAGCACACGATTGCATTGGATCACAAGACACTTGCTCAAGAGGTCTTGAAATTTCCAGGAAGACTTTTCCCGTTTGTTGGATCGCGCACTGCAGTGCGTGGCGAAAGCCAATGCCCACCAGAGCTCCACGAACTCAATTGCAACACGAACTATAGAATGCTGACTAGCGTTCTACAGGGACGTTTGCTTCACGAGGGCCGGATTCCCTACCCCCACTCCTTTTCTAACGTTCGTTGAATTGAGTGGAAATGAGAGCAACGAGCGTCGTTGACGAAACCCGATAACCAGAAATGTTCGCTCCCTTGTATCAGAAACAATTTTGCATTAAAAGAACAGGTATAATTGACAAGTTTGACATAATAGTTCAATTGTTGAAATAACCAACCCCACACTCCCCTCGCATCTAGCATGGATTTGCTCCAGGGAGAAATATGTAGCACTTCGCAACTCCAAGCAGGGGAGCCAACGAGAAAGACGGTTCCATGATTCATTTATTCCTGGGGATGAGCGGGAATTTTAAAAAAAGACCCGAGTGGTAATTATGTCGTATACTAATCGTATCGGTAATCATGTGCCAATTACATACCGCGTGGATGTAATTTTCTTATTTCATGTAGTAACTCCAATGAACTCACATTCTATATATCCGTATTGTGATGTATTATGTAGGAAACACACATTATTTTTTTTAACCTTAATTGTGTTACAGATTATTTCAGCCATAGCCGTTTGAATGCTGAGTATATTTTTGTTGCGTACATGTTTATTTTTGAAGCGTTCATCTCTTAATAACGTCTACCTACAAAAAAAATTCAGTTGTTAAGCATTGCAAATAATATTTTATTTCAATCCAAACAACAATGTCTCAAATAATGTTTTATTTTGAATATGCTGATTAGTTCCCTTCTTTTAAAACTGGAAATTGAAGATATTATTAACATGATCCGAAACGCTAGTGGAACAAATTATAACTTGACTGTTCTGCTAGTATTGTTGAGACCAGGTATCGAATAAGTGGATAAATCTTATTTCTATATGTGGCAAATTTCTTCCTCTAACAAGCTGTGCAGTCCGAATTGTGAGTATTGTGAGTTATTGGTACCGAAAAATCGATTGACAGCAAAATATGTCCATTGCCAACACTACAGCCTAAACTGTTTCTGACGTTTCTCCCTATTTTAAATTGATATTTTTTTATCAATGTTGCCTACCATGCGAATTTGAAATGGGTATTTTGATTTTTGGTTGTAGTCTAAATGGAACCATAAAAAAACAATTTCAATTTTTTTCTAAAAAAGTTGCTCTAAATATTTGAATTAAACTTTTCCCTTGAATAAAGCAAATGACACTTAAAAACGTGTAAATTTTATTATTTTTAAAAATATTTGGCATCTTCAAAAATTGCAAGAGTTCAAACTTTTATCAGTGCCTTCCTACAACTACAATATTGAAGATAGCGATTTTTTCGAAGAAACGAAATTTCCATTGTGAATTAGACGTCAAATAAGGCATTTCTGACCCCCAACTGTATAAAAATCAAATTATTTCTAACAACAACAAGTGAAAAGTTTACAACACATGTAAAACCGGACATAAATAGCATATATAAGAGATGTTCATGTGAATACTTTTCAGAGTGTTGGAAAACATTATTTGCCTCGGGATAAAAAAGACACCAAACAAAGTATAATGGGTAACAAAGACGGATTTTAAATAAGGTCACGTGAAATGTTAGAAAACATGAGTAGTTTTTGCGAAGTTTGGGTGAAACATAGGAAATAATTTCAAAAATTATTTTCTTAAAAACGGCTCCAATTTTTTTCTTTGGCAAAAAATTGCAAATAATGCGAGAGAGTAGTGTTGAGAGACTAGTGTTGTTGTAGCCACAATAATTATATTTCGTTGCATGTGAAATGAATTAGTGCATACATATTCAGTAGTGGTTTTTGCTTCGCACTTTTCTATATTTGTTTGCACTCTCTAGTGAAGAATGTGTGTTCAGTGAAGATTCTACAAACTCAATCGTTGCCTTGCTTGTCATGTTATTGCAACGGTTAATGTGCTTATCGGGGAGGTTTGCTGGGTGACCAGCTAACAAAAACGATAATACTTCCTACGCAATCTTTACTTCTGGCTTATGAATCATAAGCTGTGTTAGCTTTCACAGATAAGATTATTATTCAAATGTTGTCACTTGAAAGTTGCTTCTACATCAACAATTGCCTGATTAATTACCCTCTTTTGCTTACCAGGTGCCAAAGTAACTTAGTATTACTAAAACAGCACATACACATAAGTACAATGAAAGCAGGTGCAAGGGGCATGGATAGTGAAAATAATAAAAAAAATAAACTATTTTGTTCTTTGCCGACGTTTCGACATTATGAAACGATGCTGCAATGATAGGTATTAATACACGAGTATGATGTTACAGGGGCGGTTCTAGTGATAAATTTTGTGAGGGAAAATTAAAAATGTTTTGGTCGAATGTCATTAAGGATTTTGTAAAATGTTGCAGGCTTCACTAAGCTCATGCCGCGATACGATTTTATTGGATTTAATGATTATCCAAAAAAATTTTTGGTTTAATGGAGTTAATGTTCCAGATTTGTTTTATATTATTTGACGTAGCTAGGTTTATTGTTTTTATCTCAGGCTATTTCTTGTCTAGGGCTTACGAACGGCTGTACGTGTATTTATTCTCCCAATCGTCCAAAATTGATGACTAAGAAATTACACACTTAGAAAAGGAAAGTAATATATAGAGTTATAAAAATTCATAGAGAACATAGCATGTTAGGAACAATAACAATTACCATTCATAACAGGATCGTTCAAGCAATTGGTGTATCAATTCCTACGATTTCAAACATTAACGAATGATGCTACAACAACGCACACTTTCTCGCATTATTTCTAACGTGTAATTTTTGAAACTTCAGAGTTGAACGAAAATAAGAGCCCATTCTTCTATCCGCGGAAGAAATGTAAAAAAATGGGAGTTGTTTTTGAAAAAAGTATTAGGCGCCGTTTTGAGAAACAAATTGTTTAAACATTGCGCGAATTTCATGAAATTTACGCGAAAACTACTCTTATTTCCGAAAAAATGTAAATTGTTTAATTTCAAGATCTGTCTTTGAAGAGTAGATTTTATTATTTAATAATCGCGCTGCTTAACGAAATATTCGCACTGTAGCTTAAAATAAAAAAAAATCTTAAATATCGTAGTTGTAGGAAGACACCGAAAAAATTTGAACTTTTGCAAATTTAGAAAAACCAGGGATTTTAGCAACAATATGACGTGCACCATTCTTTGAAGAGTTCTTTACGCTTTTCGAAGACTAAATTTGAAACATTGAGATGACTCCCGAAAATGAAGAACGAGGCAGGGTGGCCAGAAGGGTTTCTCCCGCACACGACGGTCGCCGCCGGGGCACGCCCCAGAGACGGGTTCTGTGTAAGCAGGGCGGCGCGAGGGGGCCGGTGGCACACAGATGCGTGAAGCGAATTTCCGTAAACACTGTTCTGCGCTGTTTTCATTAAATCGGCGTGACGCAGGGGTCACGACATCCATGAGTCAATATGGATCGTTGACATGCACGGAGTAATATAAGAAAAGCTGCTATGTAGTGCTGCGGAAAATCGATTTCGAGATTTCAACGGAAATACACGTTTGGGGTCCCCTGATATTGCAAAAAATTTTTTTTCTAAACGTCCATCATTCTGTTTGTCCGTCTGTCTTTCTGTCCGTCCGTCCGTTTGTCTGTCTGTATGTCTCTCTGTCTGTATGTCCTTCTGTCTTTCTGTCCATCTGTGAACACCACTAGCGTCTAAACCATTTTTTTCCATAATTGATATTAGCCGGTCGATCTCATTCGAGTCAGGGCGCTGCGATTTTGAAAAACTCTCTTAAAAATTGGAGGGTTCTTTATATGAAGCGCCCCGGACACATTCAAAATTTTCTCAAAAACGGCTCCAAATTTTTTCTTCAAATTAAAAAAAAAGAGTAAAATACTCTTGTGAAGTGGCATAGGTTCGATTTTCAAGGTTAACTCTGAATTTTTGAAAATTTCGAAATGTTAAAATTTTTTAGACATCTACCTACAACCACAAAATTGAAGGTAGATATTTTTCTTCAAATAAAATTTGTTCGCCATAGTGAGTTCTTTCATTAAGGTCGTGTACATATTTTTGAAAATTTTAGTTCTTACCGCGCAATATTGCGAGCAATATGTGCAATTATAAAAAATTACAAAAACAAGAATAAGACAAGAGAAATATGAAAAACCTTAGACTTAGAAGTATAGTCCTGAAACGTTTGGTAGGGATAGTGGTAAATGCACTCTACAAGGTGACATAAACGCCATACTGTTCCATTCTTTTGTTTTTTTCAAGAATTACAATTTTTTTTTACTTGTCTCTCACGTCGTGTATATAGACAGTAGCCGCAAATTATTCACTTTATATTTATGAGTACATGTGTTTTAAATTGTCATTTAAAGTTTATCGAAAACTATCGTTTTCTGTGAAAACTAGCTCAAAATTCCTCATTTTGAGAAACGCTCAAGCACCATTTTCTCAAAAAAAAATTAAATTATTTCTTAAAACTTTTTGAGCATACAATGCTAATTGCACTCTTTAATATGAAGTAAAGTTCATTTTCGGGTATTTTTTTTGTTTTTTAAAATGTACACAAATGTACTTTTTTTGAAAGACCTCTCACGCCGTTTAATTTTACATATCCAGTAACTAGTAACCACTATTGTATTTGCAAGTTAAAACGCTTTAAACTACTTCGAATGAAGTTTTCGAAAATTAAAAAAATTCTAAAGAGCTCCAAATTTCGAATTTACAGTAGCGCTTAAGCTATTTTCTCAAAAACGGCTCCACGTGTTCAAAGAAATATGCCATTTATGAGTAGGTTTTACTGTTCGAGGTTAGTATCAGGAAAACGAAAAATTAAGAATTTTTTTAATGTACTTTGGGCGGCGATAGATGGCAGCTGGCAACAGTATGTTGCAAGTTCGTATAGCTAGCCGAGACCAAGGAAATAGAAAACGAATACAGGAAAGTCTGTGCTATTCCGTAGCACCACTGGTTTAATGTTGACCACCCAGGGAACGAAACCTAGCAAGTCCCTCTTTGAGGCGAACCTACAGCTGCCAGGGGAACGGGTCATTCCGTATCAAATCCCAGGGACCCCGAAAGTGTGCTGATAATGCGTATTCATTCCATCTGTAACATTTGCAATCAACTCTGAGCTATGAGTTACTAAGGGTCGCACTGGGTGACTTCCCGTTGGCAGACGCGCCGAGATTTATCTCCACCTCTCTCCTCTTCCCCCATCGCAACGGGCAACCCGGGGAGGCGATAACTTTCAGGACGTGTTCATGACGAGCCGTTCGGAGTTCGGGTAAACAACTGCTCCAGGAGATGTCGGTAATGTTACTGCGCAGTAGTGAGTTATCACGTTAAATAATACTAATAATTCAGGGGGACAGTCCACGGGGTCGCGTGGTCGGTGGCGGTGACATGCATTTGTTTTCGTCTAGTGACTTCAGTATTTAAGTCCGACCTACCTTATCGCATTCTTGTCTTATCATCCGCTGGTTGAGGGGGAACGACGGCACCTTGTCACTCTACGCCAAGCCGACCTTGAGGTGATCTGTAACATCAACAACGGAAAACTTTGTTTTTTTTTTTCAATGCGTAACAGTCATACTGCTTAAGAACAACGAATAAAGTACTATAGTATAGTAACACTACAATAAACTAAATATTTTAACAAAAACAATCTTAACAAGCAATGACAGTTCTTACGAATACCCTGCTCAACAATTCATTACAACCAAGAATATTTAAAATGTTGCTGTTCCATAATGCCGCATGTGAGCAGTTAATACTTAATGGCGGCCGGACGCTACTCGGAGCCTTGTTGTCGCATGGCGCCAGATGTATTGCAAGCACGGAGTATGAGAATTGAGACGTTACGCGCAGTAAGACGATGGCTGAATAACGCAATAAAATATTTGCATTTTGCAGTCAAAATCAAAACCGTTTTATTATTATTATTATTATTATTATTATTATTATTATTATTATTATTATTATTATTATTATTTCGAGATCCTCGGTTCCTTACAAACCATAGATATCTCTCACATGGCAAGAGTTTTCGTAATTTTCTTTCAATTTCAATGAGCCTTTGAAATTAATATAGGTGATTTTTCCTAGGTATCTAAGGAAACCATAGATACTTTCCAAACGGCCGGAGGCTGGACTGATTTCTTTCACTTTTTGCACGAAAAGAAAATTAGTAAAATAGATCTTTTTTAAATAACGTTTCTTGAAGTCTTCTCTAAATAAAATGTGTTAAAATATCATGATTAATTGATACATTCTGTGGGAAAAGTTGCCGAATTTGGACCGGCGCCTACAGGCGTGCTCTAATGCTTGTAGATGCTCTAAAGCCTTTTTAGTCAATTTTCAGTGACTTTTATGCTAGACTTTACAAATATACTTCGTTTGCCTCCTAATACACGTAGGAAGACCAATGCCGCACTTGACGCTTTGTAATGCGTGTTTTGTTTCTGAAATTTGTACGAATTGCCAAATTTGGGCCACAGAAGACTGCTGTTTGAATCGGTCCATCTTAGAAGGCTGATACGCATTGTTTTATTTTTTTTCTTTCACGTCAACAGAATGCACGCTACAATAACAAAACAAATACAACAATAACAAAAAAAGCTTAAGTATTAGAAATCTTTCTTTAATTTTTAAAAACATATTACTTCCTTCTCTTAAATGTATTATATTAAACTTTGATATTTTCTGCGGCTGAAAAAATTATTTTTACATCCACTAGCTTGTCAGCATTTCTCACACTTGTATGTGAATACATCTAACAGAGGAATTGATAGGCCGCCACCAGCAAAAAGTTCAATGATACAATGTAAAATTACAACACAGATAATTCAATATTAAATATATTTTAAATAGAAAAGTGACATACCGTTAATCTCCCACACAATTTACGATGTTTTCACGAAATCGAAACAAGATTCAAAGACATTCTAGCACGTTGGCGGACGGAACTAGCAACTGTAGGCGTGGCGGAATTAAAGGCCCGCGGCCATGTTCATCGCTCTCCCCTCGAGGGCGAATGCGTGAACCTTGCTATGTCTGCCCCCGGGACGACCGCTCGCGCCGCGGTCTGCGATCGGAATGTCCTCGGGGGTGGTTGTGGCGGCGGCGTGCCACTCGTGAAAAAAGAACAGGGCGGGCGGAGCGGGGCTGGGTGGGACGGGACGGGACGGGGCGGGGCGGAGCGGGGCGGAGCGGGGCGGGGTAGGGCGGGGCGGGGGGGGGTGG
Organism: Gryllus longicercus; assembly: GCA_038098605.1. NCBI lineage: Eukaryota > Metazoa > Arthropoda > Insecta > Orthoptera > Gryllidae > Gryllus > Gryllus longicercus. The sequence goes on from JAZDUA010000361.1 coordinate 998,292, forward strand.
GGCGGGGTGGGGCGGGGCGGGGCGGGGCAGAGCAGAGCGCCGGAGCGGAGGGGGGCGGGTGGAGCGAGCGGGGCGGGGCGTGTGTTGTAGGACGGGACGGGACGGGACGGGACGGCGCGGGAGGGGGCGGGACGGGACGGGGCGGGACGGGGCTGGACGGGGCGGGACGGGACGGGACGGGACGGGGCGGGGCGGAGCGGGGCGGAGCGGGGCGGGGCGGGGCGGGGCATGGCGGCGTATGGCGGGGAGGGGTTGGGCGGGGGGGTCAGTGCATTTTAGAGATATATAAAGAAGCATCTTCAAAATATTGATAGAAATGTAATTAAAATATTGCAAGCAAAGAGTCTGCAAATTGCATGTTAAAACAGTTTCGTTTACAGTACAAACTACTCCTACCTATCTCCAGTTAACTGTCTATGTTTGAATTCTGCAATATCGCATTGTAAATTTTGAGGGTGAAATCAATTCTCTATTCCTTCTGAATCAATTACAAATTATTTCTTATGCACATTTTTATCTTGTTTCAATCATCGATTTATCTGATAATTTACTTATTCATCTTTTAGATTTACAATAAGAAGAATCATAAAAATATTGATAGATCTGTCATCAAAACATTGCAAGCATTAAGCCTGCAAATTGTATGTTATAATAGTTTAATTTACAGTGAAATATATTTCTATACTGATTAAAGTCAATGAAGCATATTTGAAATCTGCCTGACCCCTCTGCGAAAATATACCTTAATATAGTTTTTCGTTTCTACTGCATCTATAATGTTTGAAATCAAAAGCACAATTTGATAACCTTTTCTCCATCATCAATTGACAGTCCCATTATCAACTTTTTCACATTTAATTTGCAGCATCTTGAATGTATTGAATGTGTAACCAAAATAACTTCATTTCATCTTGTTATATCTAGGTAGTTAAATTGAAATGATCATAAAAGTTTCACACAAATTATAAGAATTATACACCTTAATGAAATTACTCAGGTCTCCAAGACTTTGTGGTATTATAATCATTTATGCACCTCTGCAATTGGCAATGGACATAATTGTTAGTGTACATTAACTTTCAAATTTCATGTGTCGATAAGTTTGGATTCAGAAATAAGTAGGAAATTAATCCAGTGTGATTTTTTCATAATTTCTTAGAAATAAGCCACTCTGAAACATTACATTGATCACTCCAATTTTTGAGGTGCAATTTAGGAGTTAATAGGTTAATTCTAAGATGAGGTTATCACCATGGCTTGGAAGAATAATTTTGCTACATAAGAGACAGTCGGTACCGGTTTCAGTCTTTTTAAATTTCCAGAATTTGCCACAGGCTGATTGGAGTGATGCTTCATTCTGACAAATAGACAAAACTGGGAAACTTTAGCCATAATGAAGAATTTTTCGCAAATGTTTATCAAGTCACTGTACTCAAGGACAAAATTATTTCAATTTTGCATCAATTCCGTTTCAGTAGAATACAACAGCCATGCATTTGGTAGTGTTTTTTCCTAAAAAAAATAGAACTTTACCAAAACGTAAACTAACCTTCATTACATGGATGGAAAAAGTGGTTTTACCTGCAGTAATTGAACTTGGTGGTACGTGAGATCGGCAGCAATTCTCGAAAAGTATTGGTTAGACGCTAGCCCCTGTTGCCGGATCGTTCAGATTTCTATCGTTATCTTTTACAACATTCTCTACAAGGTTTCTACTTGATTTGGTAAAAATTTTTTACAATATTCCACATTGCTTCTGGTTTTTTATTATTAGAGTTCAAAATATCCTGATCATGTTCTATGATTTTAGCCATCCTTATGATTACTCTTGACAATGATTTGTATTTTGAAAATAGGAGTAATTCTTGAGATACGTTATGATGCTTAGAAATGTTAGAAAGAATCCGTTTGCTTTTACACGATGTCCTAATCCCTTGTGCTATCTAAGAATTGCTTTTCCGTGACATATTTAATTTTCTTTCCTGAAGAGGAAAGGAAGTGATAAAATCAAATGAAAATGTTGGAGAAAGAAAGAAAAAAAAGAAAAAAAAGAATATTTATAGTTTGAATCAACAGTATTGTAAACCCCATCCTATGACTTGTAGCAAATAACCGAGAATTTTATTTTACTTTTAGTAAACAATCTACTCATACGTGTATTATTTAATGTGAGAATGTTCGTATTTCTTATAATCGTAATAATTTACGTCCTGGAAGTTAGCAGGACCACTTCATCCAATCACAAAACTGCATAGTACATAATTTGCCGCTTTTTTGCCGTTCTTAAGATGTGAAAAAAAAAATTGCCGCGAGCCATTTTCTCAAAAAAATCGGTGTTCATGCTAACTTCCAATGGAAGTTAGGAGGACCACACCTCTAAATCCTCTACTATTGTAAGTATATACCCAAATTTATACTCCAAACTTGCCGCTTTTTATTTATAAACGATTAGTGAAAAAATCAAACTGATATCTCAATTCCTTCAAAAAATATTGCCAAAAAACCAAAAAATAGAAGATGCGCTTCTTTTGCAAGCGCCGTCGAAGAAGAAAAGACATATCCGATGGCATTCATCCGCCGTAGCAATTCATACTCAACGCCAAAATATGCCGCAAACACGGGCTAAACATAATCAGTAATCAAAACTTTTGCCGCGGACCGGTTATTTTCAATTACCTGGGTTCGAATCCCAGAGTTTGCCTCATACAACAGCTCTGCGAAATTTAAAACGCCCGCTCCTCCTAAACTAACAGTCATAACAATTCATACTCTGCGCCAAAATTTGCCGTAATTAAGTGCTTAATATAAACTATAATAAAAAAATTTGCCGCGGACCGGTTAGTTTCAGTTACGAGGGTTCGAATCACAGAATGTCCCTTTAAGGAACGTCCAGAACAGATAAAGAATACCATACCTCCTAAATTAGCTACCTTAAGAATACATACTCTACACCTAACTGTGACGCAAGTACGAACTAATAACAAACTGCAACAAAATAATTTGCCGCGGACCGATTAGTTTCAATTACGCGAGTTTGAATCCCTGTTTTGCCCTCCAAAGAACGTTCAGCATAGATAAAGATTATCATACCTCCTAAATTAGCTACCTTAACAATACATACTCCACACTAAAGAAAGAATATGAATACTTGGCGTCACTGTGAGCGTGGATCTAAGTGGTCCGATTTTTGAGAATTTGTGATCACAATTAGGGAATCTGAAACAAAAAAATTATATTGTGAAGGCGTATTACTAATGACCAAGTTATCATAGCCGTTCTGTTAACAAATATACCTTTTCCAAAATGTAAACTGATGCCTTGATCAACTATCTTCAAATGTAGTGTAGAGATAAATGTTTGCAGGGCTGAAATTCGGCCAATTTCGAGCCCAGACCCTTAAGAGTGCTGTGACACACAGGTGTACCACCAAATTACGCTAAACGCGTTTAATGTTGCACGGTGTTGCCATCGCAATGGACGTAACTGTAAACTAACTGGTCAGGGCAATATATAAGCGAGTACTACCGCTGAAAACATTTTTCGCGTGTGTCCAAGTAGAACCCTAAGGGTCCCTGTAATGACGGTTCCTGTATTTTATTAGCTTCTGCGTACATGATACTAGATGTAAATAGCAATGCCGAGGTCGACGGTAAATTAGGTTATAAAGGTAATGTTTTTTGTTTAACCAATAAACGGCAAATTAATTTTAAGGGGAAAACGCTTGCCTATTGTCCACGCGCACATTGTCCACGTCCACGCGCACATTGTTGCATTCCGGTAGTATGTTTTTGCAACTTGTAGTGCTAATCCATTGTTGAGTTGCTAAATTAAATACTAGAGCCAGAACTTCTATGATGATAACATTTTATGTTTAAACATGTTTATTTTAACTCTTTATTACATCCTGCAGCTGTTCCCGCTTTAACCTGCCATTTAAATAGAGCGCTGAACGCCGGCCTCATCGAATATTTAAAAAGGGAATCGGAAACTCTTTAACGTTCTTCACAATATTCAATAACAAAATTTAATCAAAAATGTTGGAGCCACTTCTTTGAAAATTTTGAAACTCTCCCAGGGGCTTTGTGTAAAGTACCCCCTCAAAATTAAATTATCGGTTTAAAATTCAAGGGACCGCGACATCAGTGTGATCGATTTGGGAAATATCAATTTTGGAGAAAATTACCTGAACGGTTTAAGCTCTAGCGTTGTGCACAGACGGACAGACAAACATTTTGCCGTCAATCGATTTTTCGGTATAAAGGACGCACAAAACATAGATTTTGGCTACGCCACGAATTAGGGGAATTTGTTTTCAATATTTCGCAACTGTATTTATTGTAATGGGACGGTCGCACATCGCGGATGACGACACGAGCCATATATTTATTTTATTTAATTAAGAACCGCGCCGCCGTAAAAAGCAGCCGGAAACGCCGCTTCCTGCTCAACCGGGTTGAGCCGCTTAGCGAGCCTAGGGAAAGGCGAGAAAGGCGCCTCTTTTGTTCAGCACAGACCCGAGCCGGGCGCACCCCTTATAACGTGTGGGGAAATACTGCGCCCACAACCCCTTCGCCGAGCAACGGAATTACCCGCGCCTATTTCCAGGAATATCGGTGATGAATGTTACTGCGGGGGAGGTTGCTGGGGGCGACTTTGCCGCTAGCGCCGTGATAGGCGGAAAGCTTACAGGCGGCGCGTCATCCAATAGAAATAGACAATGCGGGGGAGGAATCACGGTTACATACTCTGGCCATACCGGCCGTTAATAAGTTAAGATTAGATTTAAATTAGTTATATGTTTATTCATGTAACTGGGCTTCACCCACACACCATACTAAGTGATTAAAGTAGTTTATGAAAATGTTGGAGTATTTTCCTCAAGTAGTTAGGCAAGCATGCATGCCTCCCTCTAGGGAGTCTGCCGACGAAGCAGCCGGGCAAAGCTGAATCGCCGAAGGAAGCAGGTAATCGGGGAGGCGGTGGTTACATTATCTACTTTTTCGTTATCAGGGACCATCAATAAGCGTTTTTGTGTCATAACTTATCAGTTTTCCGGCGTAGTATCACGTGTCAAGATGCTTCCTGCCCGGACGTAGGATCCAATGTCACTCCAACGTTGTTGCACGAGCTGCTCGTGGGCCACATTCTCATCAAAGTTTGCTTTCTGATCGAGTCGCCTCTCACTAGCGAGGAGAGTTTCAGTAGCTATTCTACCGTGGCTGCGAGTATTCTTGTAGTGAAACATTTGATGCGTTTTTTTTAGTGTTTTAGAAGAAAAATGGTTAAGAAACGGGGTAAACCTTCACATTTAGATCGTTAGCGAAGTTAAATGTAATTTCGTTTACATTTATTCGTTTTGATTTTTAGGTTGTGGTAAAGTTTTTACTATACAATTTCTAAATTTAATTTATTTTTCTTCGCAAAAGTAATTTAGAATGTGTGATCCATCATCCGTAAATCACAAGCGTGGTAAAGTACTCCGTTGCGAAGGAAAATAAATGGTTATTATTGTTCACAACTCTTTAAAAGGAGAGAATCCAGGCAATGGATTGTGGGCAAAAGAGCGACAGCTGTCGGTGTAAGTTCAACAACTATTTTTGCAACAAAACAACAATCTGCAAGTGGTTCAACTATTAAGAATACCAATAGTCGATGCGTTCGGGTCAATAGCAGGGAAGCAAAATACGCCTACTTCGCGCGCCATGCCTTGCAATGCGCAGGAAATCGCATTCAAATTACTATATGAAGAATAATCCGCCAGCACTAAAACCTATTCTTGTGGCAGTGAACACTGACAATGATTTCCCCTATTTCAAGAAATCTAGTTTTCATCTTTGACTAAGAAATAATGGTTTTAGATTTGAGAACAAGGAAGAAAATACGCTTTCGTGTAAGTGGAAAGGTTCCAGACATTAATTTAGAGCTAAACTAGCGCTCCGCCCCATTGCGCGATTCGTCGACAACATCGGACGGGTTTGTCTTGTTTCATACAACAGAAAAGCGCCAAATTTGGCATCACTGTCGCCAAAAGAGATCGCATTTCAAAATAACTTCGGATGCGCTATTGGAGAAAGTTCTTAGGGTGGTATGTTCGTGACTGTCGCAAGTCGAACACTCGACCATTTATTACACCTACAGATTAACAACAGCTACTTGTAAATTTGAACAGAGCATTTAAATAATTATTTATAAATAATTAAAAGAGAAGCAAAAACCTTCATTAGTGGCATTCTCAGGAGTCATGGCACGTCATGGAGACGGGTTGATGTAGTCAACCGAATATACGAGTGGGTGGCAAAGAGTAGGAATGTGATTTTTGTGGACCCCAATTCGTGGTTGCAGGACGGCGATTTCGGCCGTGACGGGTTGCGCCGGAATCGCTCGGGGTCCATAAAGCTTGGTGGACTCTATGGTGGACTCTACTCTTGGTGGACTTGGTACGTAGGAGGCCAGATACTTCCCGCGATAAGCTCGAGAGACCGCATGGCAGTGGCGGCAAGGGATGTTGAATCCCTTATGATGGTTGGTGCGGGGATGCCGGCGACGGACAGCAGCGCGGCAAGAGACGGCGATGCAACGGCGACGTACAGTGACGCGGCGACGGCGGCGAAGGACGGCGACACAGCGGCGACATACGGCGACATACGGTGGCGGTGACGATAAACGGCGACATATAGCCGGACAGCGACGCGGGAACGGTGGCGAGAGACAGCGACATTACAATTAGGAATTACTCAGGTGAGTCTCTGATTATTCTGCAGATTAATTGCAGGAGCATTTACAGTAAATCTGTTCATTCAGGAACACGGCAGAATCTTATAATGTAGATGTGTACGGAATCATGGCTCAAGGACGAAATATTAAACGCTGAAATCTTCAGGCAAACTTTTTTTAACATTCAGACGTAATGGAGTAGATCGCTTGGGTGGGGTGTTTTTATATGTATAAAAAGACAAATTTGAAGCAGAAGAGGCATGGGTGGATGACAAATTTGAAATCATAGGTGTAGACATTAAAAATAGGAGTAGACATAGAAAATCAAAACACCAATGGGATGTTATAGACGCATACAGATCACAGCAAAATGGACACGAACCGTTGCAAAGACTTCTAGAGCGAACACGCGTTATCAGGAAAAGGGAAAAAAACGTCATTATTGGAGGAGACTTAAATTTTCCGCAAGGGGGAGGGGATGAAGGGGGCTGAAGGCCCAACGACTCATAAACGGGTTGGTTTGGGACAACTCAGGTAGTGACTAAACCTACTCGCGATAATGCTTCACTAACAACATTGTTAAATGTCAGTCATTTGACCACCTCTTGGGTACCATTTACTGCCTATTGGGTGAATTATACGTGGCAACTACGGAAAAGAAAAGCTTTCCGAGTGCTCGCGTTGTTCTGACCGGAGTGTTCTACCACCGAGATGTATGGCCTCGGAAAATCAGATAGAAAATCAGACAGGTCATTCGTGATATGGCGTGGGTGGCCCAGAGGCCAGGGCTACTCTTCGTGGATCCAAACGGATGGGTAAACGAGACTGGACTCGGTCGTGATGGCGTGCATTTGATCTGCCGCGGTGTCACCGAGCTGAGCGGGTTCTTCAATCGAGTTGCTGGGTATTGCACCACACCTGTGCGGTACCAGTGACAAGATGGCCGCCCAGCGGTGTTGCCATTTTCTCCGGTGGTAGTGGAGAAGAAGGACATTCATCAAAGGCTGATGGGGTTCTACAATCGAGTTGCTGGGTATTGCACCACACCTGTGCGGTGCCAGTGACAAGATGGACGCCCAGCGGTGTTGCCATTTTCTCCGGTGGTAGTGGAGAAGGAGGACATTCATCAAAGGATGAAACCTTGGTGACGGCAACGACGGAGGCGACAATGGGGACAGATACGGTGGTGGTAACGGTGGAGGCAGCGGTGGAGATAACTTGCGAGGCAGTAGCTCTGCAGACAGCGGGGGCGTCAACGGCTACGGCGGCGTCAGCGATTAGACAGTATACGAGAGGAAGGGCTTTGCAGGGTGGCACGCTGCAAAGTGAAAGGGAGTAGCCAAAACGAGATTAATTTTCTGAGAGACGGTTAGGGGTGAGTGAAGCAACTGAAGCGGTTGCTGGTAAACTGCCGAAGTGTTCTAAGTAAGGAAATCCAATTTTGGAACTTAATTGAGGAATTTGATGCAGACGTAGTAATCGGTACTGAGTCATACTAAAGAAGTATCAGAGTCAGAAATTTGTCGAAATAACTACAAAATATTTCGGCGGGACAGGGAAGCTAAAGGCGGGGGGGTCTTTATTTTATTAGAATTATATATGTAAACACGAACTTGAAATGTTAAAGTATTGAGCATGAAAGGATAGGAGAAGATATATTTGGACGTGTACCTAGTTATTGTAAATTGTGATTGAAATGTGATGCGTGTTCGATTTGATTAAATATTTCAGGCACTACAACTGCTAATTCATTCATTTCGCAAGTTTGGTACATTTTTTTCCTCGGGAGATGACGGTGATCTAACCCCGCAGGGTGGGGAGATCTGTTGCCAACCTACCTGTCGCTCACAAGGGTTTACCGTTAACAGGTGTCTCCCACCAGAGGGGAACTGCATCACCCGGGACAAGTTCTAAGCTGCCGGCACATGTGATAATATAGAGCATGTAGGTATGAGTACGAGTAAGGAATGGAAAGATCGCGCGCGCTCCGAGGCCCGTTTGTTCGGGTACTGCTCCGGCATTCACCTAGTGTTGATCGCAGAATACACGGAAAACTACTGTTCACAGCGGCCGGCCGCGACAGTTCTCCCCCTGAGAAAGATAGAGAGGACCCGGCCTAGCTATCAAGGTAGTCGATAATCCTACCTTCGTCGGGACTCGAACCTAGGACCTACCGGTCAGAGGTACTGTAGTTACATCAGTTAATGACCATAGTCACCTCTCCTGGTACGATGTCCATTCGAATTCACTGTGATTAAAATCGCGAATTAAATTTACTGTGATTAAAATCGTGAAAAGGTTGTATATGGAAGGCGTATAATTACTTTTTTCTTACATGAAGTTGTACAAGAGTTGCAGGAGGTCAACATGAAACACGATACGCAACATGACGTGGGGAGTGGGGTATCCTTGTTTCCTGAAATTAGTTCTATGCAATTTATGCGCAGTTCCTTACCTTGCGTTCGGACTTTGACAACATCTTTTACCTCTGGCATCTTCAATAAGCTCCTCTTATTCTTAGAATGCCAAATTGAATCAAATGGTCCCTTTGGCGCAGTGGAAAGCGCGTTGGATTCCGACTCCAAAGGTCGTGGGTTCGAATCCCACAAGGGGCGGCAATTTTTTCCCGCAAGCACAATTTTTCACGCAGCTACGGGGTAAAACTGATGCGCTTAACTGCGCTTTCACGAGTGACTAAATGAATATGCCGAATACGGTTGGCAGTTGGCCCGTCTGACGGGAAGGAAGTGGATGACCTTGGACGCAATGTGGACGTGTTAGTACAGCAGTGTGTTAACAGGTAGCAGTAACAGCAGTCGCCATTGCTGGACGCGACCGTGAAGCACGGGCGCCCCGCTGTGTTTAAATCGTTTGTCACGTGGACTACGATATTTCGGATCGTATATTAACTTCGCAACAGCGTCTTGGCTTGACCTTAACCGCGCTTTTGCGGCAGGTTTGATATATACTCAAGAAAATGAAAACTAAGCAATCATATTATTGTTATTAATATTATTATTATTATTATTATTATTATTATTATTATTATTATTATTATTATTATTATTATTATTATTATTGGCGTATAGGCCATTACTGACTTCGCTACACGACCAACGTGGGTAATTCTTCCCGGATCAGCTTTTCAGTTGTATCCTTGGATTACAACAAGGTTGTTACGCCTTGAAGAGTGAATTATGAGATGGTAGGTTGATGATGAGGGGTGAAAGGACAATCACAAATACGACCATGTCTACGCAGGACTCGAACCTGCAGCCTCCTCGGCACAGACTTCGGCTGCCGCAACCGTCTGCGCCACGGAACCGACATTATCATATTATTGTAATAATGTTTTTTCCTGGAGTAAAATAACTACTTTGAATGGTTTAGTTCTATGCAAATGAGAGACATGAAAAGGAGCGATTCCCAATATTTAAAATATGCCTGTCATCAGTGAAAAGGGGCGTGTTTTCTTCAGGGTTTTTACAGTATTGATGAGGACGCATTTATTAACGATTTTTTTGTATATCTATTTCTTTACTTAAAAGATAACTCTGGTTCTTATAAGGGGGTTGCTAGAGATTCATTCGCCCCATTTACGCTTATGAGAGGGCTTAACATCCCCAAATAGTGAGAAGCATAGTTATCGCTCCTTTTCCTTTCACATGATCCTTCAATGCAAGGCCTTCAATAAAGAGAGATGGCAAACATGTGGAAAGAATGATCGTGAAGGTCTGTGGCCCGTTTATTATGATTTAGTAATGTCGATTTTAAATTAATGGCTTTCACCCGGTGCTGATCGGAAACACCACAAAAAAACTGCCGATCACAGAAGCCGGCCGCTACAAGTCTCCTAGAGTTTCAATTTGTTTCAGCTATGTAGCGAATGTCGGAAATACCCACCGTCGGGAGCCGAACTCTTGAATCTGCCGGTCATTGATACTGCAGAGGAAAGATGGTATAGTAGAGCTATCGCTGTCAGGTCCTTCGTTCTGAGCAATGATCGAGGACAAGGGGGCAGAAGTTTTTCACAGTGTTGGGGTCTCTGGGCTGTAATCGGCCTGCTCCGTTTGGCTTGCGTTGTGTGGAAGACATCGATTTCTACTCTAGCTCCAGTGGAAGATTAGAAACATGACCTACTTCACTGAGTTTCTTGTAGATGCCCGCGTCCATCCCAAAACACAGAGCGCAAAGAAATGTCACTGAACCGCCAGGTGTGTTTTCTCACCTCCAACTGTTATCTACTGGTTTCGAACCAACTAAAGTGACTAAAGACATCAACCAACGTACCTCTGACCGCGAGATCCTCAGGTTCGAATCTCAACGGGGGCAGGATTTACGACCCTAGCTACACAGATACATCGAATTCAGCTACTGCGTGGAGAAGAATTCTTGCGGCCGTCTGCCCAGTTCAGTAGTTTTTCATGGTTACTCCTGTGAACGCTAGGTCAATGATGGAGCAATACCCTAACAATTGAGCGACGGACCGCACGCGATATTTACTTTTTCTTCCTTGTCCTGTCCTCGACACGTATTTACTTGCGCATTCATTTCACTACCACACGTGTTGAGAGACAAGTTAGGAGCTTACAACCTGTCCCAGCTGGGGCGATGGCCCGCTGGTGGGAGATATCCGGTTAGGAAAATACGCAAGCCGACGTAGGTCGGTGTCGTTGGATCTAATTATCCAGCAGCGGAAGCATACCACAGTGCGCACTTGCTCGAATACAAAAAATGTACTCAATTAACAACTACTGTATAGGGGTCCCCTTTTAAAGAACATTCTGATAGACATGGAATTTTGTGTTCGGATGTACTTAAACCAAAATTATCGTTGTAATCTAGGCTATCCGGGACGAGCCGCGTCACTGACATGGTAGCTAACGATTCGTCCAGCGTATTGTGCCCTTCTTCAGGGCGTACTGTTGCCAGAGGTCTAGCACGCTGGCCTGATATGGAAGAGAAGGTGAGGGCGGGATTGGTCAAGTAGCCGACCAATAGGAAGCGGGCAGGTGGTATGGGGTTGGTGGAGGAAGAACGGAGCCATAACGGGGGAGAGGAACAAGTTGTAAAAACGGGAAACGTGGCAATACAGAGAGGGAGAAATTCTAAAATGGATTAATGCGAAAAAGGGAGAAATTCTCACAAGAGAGCCGCATGAGAGGCAAAGGACCAGCAGCCAATCAGCGGCCGCGATGGGGGGCCCGTCATAGGTCGACGTAGGGTGGTGTCCCCTAAAGCCGGCACCGGGTTGGCGGGCCGTGAAAGCCCGTTTCCAGGTGGTGCCGAGGCGGAGACCAGCATCTCGGTTTAAGTTAACGGGCCTCCTTGCTACTTCTAGGGCCTCTGGAACGACGCGTGGCCACCAGCGGTCCTCGGAGCTAATCGTACGGGTCTTGCTAAATTCAATAAGGTGACCATTTTTTTTGTAGCTACCATGTCAGTGACGCGGGTGGTCAGTCCAGATAACACAAACTCCGGCCGCGGAAGCCTACGCAACCAAAATGATCGTTGTTACAAAACGATACAAAATTTATACAACACAAAAATCCACACATCTATATAATAGAAGTAGATCATTTCAGAGTCATAGTAAATATTAATCATAAATGGTTACGAAGAAGTAATGTTCTAAAAAATACTTTTCTGACCTCGATATTAAAATCTGTGGAGATGGACTTGAGTGGAGGGTTTCGTAAACTATTTGCAACTAGCATACAAATATGACCACATTAGAAGATACAGTTTAACGCTTGGTTGTATTGCGTCTATGATCTTTTGCTATTCGAATTCTAACAACGGCGGTTTCAATATTGGCCTGACATAAAAATGAGGTCCAGAGAAGAAAAAGAGAGGCGATTTAACGCAGTTGTTTTCGTCAGACTATTCTGTCCGCAGTGTGTATTGGAAATCAACAACTCTCACGTTAATGAACGGGATCGGGAGAACTCTTCCAGCCGCGGAGGACATTAAACGTATTCCCTAATTTTCTGTAAGATGAACAATGCTTGTTGTTGATACATAGGCCGCCAAATTAATTCAAATTTGGCACCACGCTTCGAAGAGCTCAGTTTCGCTGCTCTTTGACGGCAGGAAGAAAGCAGATCAAGACAGACAGAAGGAAAAAAAGATCATAGATTTCAAACCTCCCGCCGCAGAGAGAAAACCGCGCGAATTCTTTCCCACCTGACCAACTACTCATTTTTGTACAAAGGACTTTGAAATCGATTTTCAACTACTTCGAAAAATCACTAATAGGTTGCACCACCTCCTGGGCGGCCGCGGCGAAAGAGTTGCCCATTGTCAGATTTCCTGGAATCCTATTTTTTCATCATCATACCAGACGCGACGAGATCGCATTGTTTGAAAATCAGAGGAGGTGCGACAATTTTGTAGCGATAGTGCCGAGGAACTAAGCAATACGCATATGGGGCGCATTGAAAGCTTGTGGTACGTTGGCAGCAAGTAGGTTTTGTGTAGTGTTTTTGTAGCAGCGCTCTGAGACGTGGAGCGAAAAAACAAAGCATGAATAACGTGAAATCCGTAAGGAGAACGTTTGTATTCGTCCAAGCAGAGGTCACCATGACAATATCTTCAATACTGATTGATTCTTACGGCAAAGTAATATTCTTTGTCAATTATGTGACGCTTTTTGTCCAGACCTCTCTAGGCTGATGAGGGACACAGACGGCGATGCACGAAATGTCTTGTTGCAGTTTCTGCTAATGCTCTGCCAATTCATTTAAGCAATATTTCGCATCCTCGGCACCATGAAAATGCATGATTTTATTAAGCATCGTAGATATTTCAAACTTTGTAAATAAATGTTTCATGAAAAACCCTTTTAAAAAGCATACTTTCCGTGCACGTTTGCATGTTCTGGTAGATTTTTGAGAAATTCATTCATAATGCAAGTTTGGACGATTTTAAAATTAATACTGCATATTTAGACTTCTATCTAGTATATTAACTATTTTCTTATTACTTCTCTGAATTATTAATGAATATTAAAACTGACAAATATTTTGCATAAATAGGATATTGATCATAGATCCTGAGAGCATGCAATTGTCTTTGCTGCTTATTGTTATACTACAGATTTTAACCTTCTGGAATTCTACTTGGATTTGCGACACGACTACACATGCGAGGTGCAACGATGTTGAAATGAATTATAAACGCCATATGATACGTTACAAAGAATACGGAAGATACCCGAAGCCAAATCTCAATATCCGTTGCTAACTGACGATGGCAGAGGAAAATAATCAACAGCAAGTTCTCAGTCTGCTTGCGTGCAACAGAGAGTGAAGACAAATTTCTTAATTGTGAAGTAAAGTATCAAATGGCTTCTTATAAGGCTTCGTGTGCAACACTTCTCAAACAAAGTATTGGAAACAAAAATTGTCTGGAGGACGGATGAAAATGTAATTTACTGCAATTACTGTAATAAAGAAGTAGGCTGCACTAAAAATTGATCAATTATAAAAAAAATTACTGGTGGTGTATTGCTAGTTGAAATGTTTAGTGCTCAAGTCTAATGTTTCTGCAGAAATTATATATTTTGAAACTAAGAAAATATAAAACTAACGGTAATAAAATAGATAGAAAACGGGAAGAAACTTTAATTTTTATTGAAATGAAAAAGATTTTCGGGATACTTTTAATTTTTAATTAATTATTTTTTAGAGGTTTGAAAATTTTTCAGAGTTTCAAGAAATTATTTTGTAGACACTATTTAACGCATTGTTTTAAAATAATTACTGTATGTGCTACTATGCATATATTTTCTAAACATTTCTTGCAGTGTCCATAAACAAGTACGTACTAAACATGATTTCTACGACCAAATCTCAAATTCGAGACCATACATTGTCTGCCCAGATATTTTGAACCTGAATGTAGCTAAATACATTTTTGTAAAGTACGTTTGTCTTAAATTAAATTTGAAATTAATTTGCGTAAACATTCGAGTAAACTTTATGTTTGAAATTAGGACGCTAATGTCTTCTGGGATTCAAAACTCTCAAAAAAGAGAAGTTGAAAAATAAGTAAACTAATAAACCAAGGTCAATAGTCCCGTAAGTAGTGCACGTTTTTGCTAAGAACGTCTCTCCCCGCTATATGGCGTGATCCGGCGCCGACCTACCGTCCGCTACCTGGGTTTCTCCTCAACCAGGTATCTCCCACCAGCGGGACACCACAACAGCCGGGACAAGTTCTTAACTCCCGCCCGGTCTCCCGGCATGCGTGGTAGTGTAGTGCATGTTAGCGTAAGTGTGTGTAAGGATAAGGTAAGTGTGTGTAAAGATAAGTGTAAGACAGGACAAGGAAGAGAAAGGTAAGATCATGCGCGGTCCTTGGCCCATTTGTAAGGGTACTGCCCCGTCATTCGCCTGGTATTGATCGGAGAAACAACGGAAAACTGCAGATAAGTCAGCCAGCTGCTAGAATTCTCCAGATACTGACTGAAATCGAACGAGCTGAGTTGATGTTGCCCAGTTATTGCCCTGAGCAGTCTCTCCTGGTGTTTCGCTTTGATGAGATGTTCGGCCAAATATTTTATAAAAATGGAATAGAGGCATTGATGGAAATGCTCTTACTGAAGTCACAACAGTGAAGACACTCCTGTTGAGTTCTGCTTTTTCGAAAAATGAGAGATTTTGTTGCTATATATGCCGTTAAAAAAACTCAAGACTCACAGTCATCTCAAACCTTACAATAGTAGAGTTCGCACAATAGTGGGCTTGAAGTTTTATGTTTGATTACTGATAACAGAGTAAATAGAAATATGTTCGAAATCTTGTGGAGGAACCCTTCAATTCACAATGGAAAACCTAGCTTGCGCATACTTTTTTTGATTCTGTTTATTTGTTGAAGTGTACGAGATCAAATTGGTTGAACCAACAAGACAGTGATCAGACGTTTGTTATTTCAGATTTTGATTATAGTGGTAACTTCTTTAAAGCAAGTTTCTCGCACTTCAAAAAAAAATGAGCGTGAGGAAACCAACTAAATATTGCCCTGCATTGTTAAAAAAGTTATTTCTTACTGCCTTAGAACATCAAACGTTTGTCACTGCAGTGAAACTATTTGATTTGAAAACCATAGCTGTATTGTCTGTGGAAATGGAAAATAATGTTTTATTTAATCGGTTATTGTTCAGTCAATTGCCAGTAGTGAGGGAACAATAGATCACTACATAACCCCATACGTACTGTCTCTCTCTCACACACACACACACACACACACACACTCGGCGTCGGAGCCCTAATTGTGCACTGTGGTGAGATTAAAAAATTAATTCTGTACATAAAACTGATTGCGAAAAGATCAAATCACAACCATTCAAAAAAAAGTTCGAACCGGACATGGTAATAAAGTGTAGGTAAAGGTAAAAAATATAGAAAATTTAAAAAATAAATTGCTAGGAGAGACTTTCCTGAATGCAATGCATTTTTTTACAAAATTTCGAACCTCTACGAACGCAAACAATGGCGCGCGTCTTAATAAATGATATGCCTTTTGACAGCTATGTACGAAAAATTTTCTTTGGTGCGGTTTTGAACTCCCAGAACTTAGGGGAATTTATAAATAGGTTATATATTTTTTCGAGATAGTAGAGCTGAGGTCGTGCGAGCTGCGACCTAGTTTCATGCAGGGGCTCCGGGTTGTTGACCAGCCCCTGGGAGAGCATTCTGAGTTGCTGGCTGCCCTCGTCGCTCACTGGCCTTGAGCCGCGAGCTCTTTCGCCTTTCGACCTCTCGCAGCTGTCGCCGCACGCCACTTGACCACGACTTGTGTGTACGGCATGCACCTCCCCGGCCACGCCAGGTAATACAGAATTTTAGCCAGCTATGCGCCATACTGTAGTCATGCCACATGCACACCTTCCATTCCTTCGCCGTCTCGCGTTGCGATAGCGCAAACGCGACGCCTGAGCGACCCATTTATACGTTTTGCACCATTTAAAATGTAAAGACCCAGCAGGAGGGCTCAATATTCCTGCACGGGAATTCAGAATTTTTGAGTTTCTGCCACGTAGTGTTGCTTTTCCCCTGCACTTCGGAAGCCGATAATGGAAGAACTAAGACCAGAGGTGGTTCATTATAATGTTTACAGGTTCTCACAACACCCAAAAAATTAAACAAAGTAGGATATACCCTTCCCTATTACAATATCATTAATAGTATGACGTTTTTTCTGCTCTTGTTTTTAAAATTTCCATACAAATATTACATTGATGGACTGATGTGGATACGTTGCTGCTTAAGTTTTCGGAACGCCTCGCTCAGACAACGTTCCAGAAGGACCATCGGCTACCACAAGACTTCGCTTCTGATTTTTCTTCGGATCATGGTGTGTACTCCGCTTGGCGCAGCACTGATTGGGCTGTCGCGTCACCAAACTCCGAGTCGGTCTCCCTCGTCAGTAAACCAGTGTGCCCGAAACGATACTCCGACGTTTTTCGTCTAATGTGATGCCGGCCGGCATAAAATAAGTGGACAAATGTGTTTAATCTCTCGGCTTCGAACAATGCGTTAGTTTGTCCGTGCGTCCTGGTATTCAATTATTTCAATCAAGAAACTTGGCCTTTCTTAGCCAATGGCAGCTATGAAAATATCTGAAGTGGAGTCTGAAGATTCAGAGAAAGTTTAATCCTGGGTTCGGACCTCAGCCGGATGAAATTGAAATCAGATAACACAAGGTAGAGGGAGTACATTACGATGAGCAGATACCCAATTTGGGAACACCAGGATCAGTGCTGGTGGACATATTCTCAGACTAGTGAGAGAAGGGAGTAGTTTAGTTAGTGTGAGTCTAAATTTCTATTTGTACGATACTATAACAGATTTAACGTTACCTTGACTAACGTAAGGGTTTGATTTATACAATTTTAGGTCCCGGAACGCGCCCCAAAGTAATTATTAATTTAAGAGAGATACTTATACTTTTACAATATTTAATAATTATTCTCGAAGAATCTGAAAGCCGTTCCATCGAATTCCGCTACAAATAAAGCTCTAACAAACGTGTACTTTAACCCAACGTAACTTTACCTCATTACGCAACGTTTCTTTACACATTTGAGATCGCGCCAATCCTCTGACCTTCGGCCTTAACGATTTGCAACCCACCTCGAGTCTCCGTAGTATTATTTTCAACTAATATTTATACCGAAATACAATTTGCGAACAAATCGGCCACTCCCAACATTAGCCATATTTCGGACTATACCCATTACATACAGATTCCAAATGTTGTTAAATGCTATGAAATGTAGAATGGTCTTGTAACTATGTATTTAAACATAAATCATATATTTCCACAGGCTCAACTGGCACTTGCGAATAGAGACAGCATCTGCCGTGTTCGGCACGGACTTCTGGAAATGCGCGCATGCATGGACGAGGTTCGATCTAGTTATGATAAACTCCAACGCACCTTCCCGGACCATAGCGACCTTCGGCCTTCGGATGCGCTCGATCCTCCAGCGCAGAACTACTTGCCTGCACAGCAATACCATCCGGATCGACTCGATTCTCCAGCGCAGAACTACTTGCCTGCACAGCAATACCATCCGGATCGACTCGATTCTCCAGCGCAGAACTACTGGCCTGCACAGCAATACCATCCGGATCGACTCGATTCTCCAGCGCAGAACTACTGGCCTGCACAGCAATACCATCCGGATCGACTCGATTCTCCAGCGCAGAACTACTTGCATGCACAGCAATACCATCCGGATGGGCTCGATCATCCAGCGCAGAACTACTTGCTTGCACAGCAATACCATCCGGATCGGCTCGATCCTCCAGCGCAGAACTACTTGCCTAAACTGCAATACCATCCGGATCGGCTTGACTTACTAGCTCAGTATAATGATCAGCCTCTGTATCGCCTCACTACACCCCATGATCTTCTGGCTCAAAATCCCCTTCCGGATCATGTCGGCTTTTCACTTCAGGGCTCCTTTCCTGGTCATGTCGACATTTCACTTCAGGGCTCCCTTGCGGATCATGTCGACATTTCACTTCAGAGCCCCCTTCCGGGGCATGCCGACATTCCACATCAGGCTCCCCTTCCGGGTCATGCCGACATTCCACATCAGGCTCCCCTTTCGGGTCATATCGGCATTCCTCCTCATTACCGCTTTCTGGGTCATGCCGACATTCCCCCTCATGACCGCTTTCTGGGTCATGCCGACATTCCCCCTCATGACCGCTTTCTGGGTCATGCCGACATTCCCCCTCATTACCACTTTCCGGGTCATGTCGACATTGCCCATCAGGGCCGCGGTCGTCATGAAGACATTGCCCCTCAGGGCCACCTTCCACGTCAAGAAGACATTGCCCCTCAGGGCCACCTTCCACATCAAGAAGACATTGCCCCTCAGGGCCACCTTCCACGTCAAGAAGACATTGCCCCTCAGAACCGCCTTCCACGTCAAGAAGACATTGCCCCTCAGGGCCACCTTCCACGTCAAGAAGACATTGCCCCTCAGGGCCACCTTCCACGTCAAGAAGACATTGCCCCTCAGGGCCACCTTCCACGTCAAGAAGACATTGCCCCTCAGGGCCACCTTCCACGTCAAGAAGACATTGCCCCTCAGGGCCACCTTCCACGTCATGAAGACATTGCCGCTCAGGCCCACCTTCCACGTCAAGAAGACATTGCCGCTCAGGGCCACCTTCGACATCATGAAGACATTGCCCCTCAGGCCAGCCTTCCAGCAAATCTTAACTTTGAAGCTGAGAACCGCCGTCCGGATCAACGTCAAATTCCAGCTCCGACCCGCCTTCCTGCTCGCCGCCACTCTCAGAATTACCTCCATATTCCGGGTTACCTCCGCATTCGCGCTTCCCTCCTTACTCCGGATCGCCGCGCGGTGCAACTGGGCCGTCCGACTCAGCCAGGCCGACCAGCTCAGATCAACATCCAAGATTATCGTAACTTCCAGGCTCAGCGCGACTTCCAGGGTCAGATCGTCCTTCGAGCTCCGCGCAACCTCCAGGCTCAGGTCGTCCTTCCAGCTCCACGCAACTTCCAGGCTCGGGTCGATCAGCCATCTGCGCACTCCGCTGCGAATGAGGACTCTCAACATTCTTCACGTGCTCTCAGCGTTCGACGGTCAGCTGTCTTTTATCGTCCAACAAGCTCACGCTCCCAGCACGGCCACGGCTCCCAGCACGGCCACGGCTCGCAGCACGGCCACGGCTCGCAGCACGGCCACGGCGCCCAGCACGGCCACGGCGCCTAGCAAGCCCACGGCGCCCAGCAAGTCCCTACGAGTGACGGCGAAGGCCAATAGTGTCAAGTGTTTTTTTGTGTCCCAAGAGATTAAGAATAATACCAATTATAAAATGAGCGATGGAGGTTAAAATGGTAGATTATTATTGAAGTAATGTGATGGTGACTATTTTTCGTTGACGGCCCGTGGGCCGTCTTTTAGTTTGTATAAGTAAAAGTTATTCTTTATTGCAATACTTTTTAACTGCACATATTTCTATTTAAAAACTTACAAAAAAAGATCATTTTTATGTAAACTAAATTTCCTGTAAACTTAATATAAGAAAAGATGCAAAATGCAATAAACTAGAATAATGAAGCCATTTAATTTTTTATTTATTCCTGCAAATTTTAATTAAATTTGGGCAGTGTCCTTTGGGTAATTCTATATTTTTGACGTTTCATTTCTTACTTCACAGTAATTGTTCAATAATACTATAGAACAATTACATTTGACATATACGTAGCACCAAGTTATATTAATGTTTGTGGCATTTTTCGAAGTTCGTACTTAATTTCCAATTTCATTTTTAATTTTCTGTTAATTTTACAAGTAATGAACATTGATTACCGACCATCAAAAAAAGATTCTAACTCTCTGAAATTAATACATTAAATATTTTAAAACATGACACAACAGTCATGTTTTAAAATATTCGTTTGACCATCTCTTATTTAATAAGTCGAAGTATAGTCTCGCTTCTGGAGAACGCTCATCGTTCAGTTATTTTCCCCAAGATGCTTTTGGACACAAATTGAACATTTTTGTTTGCAACGGTTTTTGACACACACCAATTCATAGGAGATGTCATATCTTTGTCACTGACACAATTAGTCATTGGAACGATGTTCATTAATTCATCACATTATCTTAATTAAATATGAAATATTTCAAAATAAATCAACCATTTCTGACGGACAGTAAATTTATTAAACTAACCACTTGTTCCTTTCAGATCCCAAAATCTGAGACACACTTCATAATTTACTCCACTCGCTTAACTGAATGGCTAATATTTGGCATAGGATTACGTTTGAGATTTGTCCAAAAGAAAAGATAATATTGTTCACTGTAAGCTAATACTGATATTTTTATAAAATGATTAGTTGTGTGAAGTAATGCTGTGTAAGTTTCAATGCAAAGTTTACCACTTCTGTTTTCTATTACTGAAGCAGATTTCAATTGTCCCATCATGAAAATTGTTTTAAAAATAATTCAGATTTATCATTGAGTTAGTGCTTACGAATGGGGTATCTAACATTAGTTCCCTTGTAAACAGATTTGATATTAAATATTCTTCATAATTTCTAAACCACTTCCATAAAATGTTTTGTACTTACATCACTGCCAAATCTAGTTTTATTTTCCATTTCCACAGACAATACAGCTATGGTTTTCTAATCAAATAGTTTCACTGCAGTGACAAACGTTTGATGTTCTAAGACAGTAAGAAATAACTTTTTTTAACAATGCAGGGCAATATTTAGTTGGTTTCCTCACGCTCATTTTTTTTGAAGTGCGAGAAACTTGCTTTAAAGAAGTTACCACTATAATCAAAATCTGAAATAACAAACGTCTGATCACTGTCTTGTTGGTTCAACCAATTTGATCTCGTACACTTCAACAAATAAACAGAATCAAAAAAAGTATGCGCAAGCTAGGTTTTCCATTGTGAATTGAAGGGTTCCTCCACAAGATTTCGAACATATTTCTATTTACTCTGTTATCAGTAATCAAACATAAAACTTCAAGCCCACTATTGTACGAACTCTACTACTGTAAGGTTTGAGATGACTGTGAGTCTTGAGTTTTTTTAACGGCATATATAGCAACAAAATCTCTCATTTTTCGAAAAAGCAGAACTCAACAGGAGTGTCTTCACTGTTGTGACTTCAGTAAGAGCATTTCCATCAATGCCTTTATTCCATTTTTATAAAATATTTGGCCGAACATCTCATCAAAGCGAAACACCAGTAGAGACTGCTCAGGGCAATAAGTGGGCAACATCAACTCAGCTCGTTCGATTTCAGTCAGTATCTGGAGAATTCTAGCAGCTGGCTGCCTTATCTGCAGTTTTCCGTTGTTTCTCCGATCAACACCAGGCGAATGACGGGGCAGTACCCTGACAAATGGGCCACGGACCGCTCATGATCTTACCTTTCTCTTCCTTGTCCTGTCTTACACTTATCTTTACACACACTTACCTTATCCTTACACACACTTACGCTAACATGCACTACACTACCACGCGTGCCGAGAGACCGGGTGGGAGTTAAGAACTTGTCCCGGCTGTTGTGGTGTCCCGCTGGTGGGAGATACCTGGTTGAGGAGAAACCCAGGTAGCGGACGGTAGGTCGGCGCCGGATCACGCCATATAGCGGGGGAAGACGTTCTTAGCAAAAACGTGCACTACTTACGGAACTATTGACCTTGGTTTATTAGTTTACTTATTTTTCAACTTCTATTTTTTGAGAGTTTTGAATCCCAGAAGACATTAGCGTCCTAATTTCAAACATAAAGTTTACTCGAATGTTTACGCAAATTAATTTCAAATTTAATTTAAGACAAACGTACTTTACAAAAATGTATTTAGATACATTCAGGTTCAAAATATCTGGGCAGACAATGTATGGTCTCGAATTTGAGATTTGGTCGTAGAAATCATGTTTAGTACGTACTTGTTTATGGACACTGCAAGAAATGTTTAGAAAATATATGCATAGTAGCACATACAGTAATTATTTTAAAACAATGCGTCAAATAGTGTCTACAAAATAATTTCTTGAAACTCTGAAAAATTTCCAAACCTCTAAAAAATTATTAATTAAAAATTAAAAGTATCCCGAAAATCTTTTTCACTTCAATAAAAATTAAAGTTTCTTCCCGTTTTCTATCTATTTTATTACCGTTAGTTTTATACTTTCTTAGTTTCAAAATATATAATTTCTGTAGAAACATTAGACTTGAGCACTAAACATTTCAACTAGCAATACACCACCAGTAATTTTTTTTATAATTGATCAATTTTTAGTGCAGCCTACTTCTTTATTACAGTAATTGCAGTAAATTACATTTTCATCCGTCCTCCAGACAATTTTTGTTTCCAATACTTTGTTTGAGAAGTGTTGCACACGAAGACTTATAAGAAGCCATTTGATACTTAACTTCACAATTAAATCACACATTAAATTTCCATGAGTTGGAAAAAAGAATGTTGGCGCTAGGGTGCAAAGTTACATTTGCAAGATCAAAGAGCAGTGCAGGATAAATATATTAATCACATAAAACAGAATATTATTAATCATATAAATGATATAATTTCATGCTTACTTCACACTAAAAAATTTGAATTCTTGTGGCGGTTTGCTGTTAGAACTTTGTCAAAATAATTTCTTTCAAAAGTGGCCATGGTATATGTGGCACACTGCTAGTTCCTCCAATTATCAACATATGGCACTAAAATTTATTTGGAAGCTAGACTGTGTTGTAAGAGATTTCTGAGGGAAAACACAATTTTGTCAACTTTATCACTCCAAGTCAACAATGTTTTTCTCATTCAGTAATAAAACGTACTTGCAACAGCAAGGCACTCCAAATGTTCTGTCCTTTGAGAAATAGTGATGAGGGATCTTAAACTACAATCTTCAACCGATTTAATGTTACGTTTTAAAACAGATATGTATGCAATAATATAATAGTTTCAAAAAGTTATCTTATTGAACTTTTACCTGATGCATTCAATCGATATAAAAATAATAAATACCATTTATCGATTAATCTTACTATTAAATGAGAAAGGGAAGGTAGATTAAACCAAATTCCAACTAATTGATATTGTAGAAAATTATATGTAAGATCATTACTTAATTGTAAATCCAATCATCCAATAAGAATGAAAAAAGCAATAATCTTAAATTTGATAGTTAACTCACTGAATTGTCTGTTAGAAATTATTATAATTCAAATCTAGGAAACGTTTTTCAATTGATAATGGCTAATAAATATCCAATGTATGTTGTTGAGAAAACTGTGTGTCAGAGATTGAGGAGAAATTAATATACATGTAAATAGTTCTCACAAAAATTGCAAATCATCTATGTATGTTCAAAAAGAAAACCAACTCAAAAGTTTCTTCTAGCTATCATAAAACATCCCATTAATAATAAATTTCAAGAATGCCCAAATAAGTATTTCAACATTTGTTTTACAAATAGTTTTAATAATGATCATAATTAAACATATTGAGACATATTCATACATTAGATAAACAGAACAGTGTGTATCTAATTTCATGTTCTGATTTCCCTTTCAATATATGGGATAAAAGAAAAGAAAGCATCGAGAAGGAATCAATGTACCCAAATGTAACCTTAAAGCCCTCAAGGCAAAACTCAGTAACTCAACACAGAATAGATCCAACCCATTCTATAGATTTCGACAATCCTTAAATACTCAATATAGGAAATCAACTTTGACAGAATGATGATGGGAACTTAAATAAAAGGTTCATAATGACCTTAATTCTGTTTATAAATGTAATAAATTTCAAAAACCACTATGATTGTTTTCACGCCTATTTAAAATACAAGTTTGAATATAAAAACCCCTATGTCTTGCTCCATTGTAATTTAATTTACCCCTAACACAACATCCCCTCTTTCTCTATTCATCTCGCCATACCCCAACAGTGACTTTCATTTACAATTTTTCTCAGTTCCTTCTCACCACAACATGAGTCCAGTTCACCTCATTTTTCAACAACGATCTCGGATGTGAGATATAGGTCACTGATACACTGTCAGTAGGGTTGCCACAAATATTTTCAGAATATAGCAAACTGGGGGAGTGGGGGGTGATCTTGATATATAATAATGATACATTTTAAAATAATTATTAATTGTACATATACTAATACCACAATCATCTGCTTCAATTTAATAATATCTTTGAATAATGTTACAGTTCTCAATAATTTATAATTACATATACTAACATTACAATTGCCTGCTTTATTGCAATTATCTTTGGTTATCATCCTTTGATTTGAAACCATTTTATTATTTAACTTAATTGATTAACTATTTTCAACAATATTTCTTAGTTGACTGAGCAACTTTTACTTTATATTGCTTTTTTAATAATTTTTTAACATCTGTTCACTTATATGGAATGTAAAAGAATGCACAGCTGGTTTCAAACTGACTCAACCTCCTTCTGTTGGTGTGTCTGTCCAAACGTTTTTCATTATGTTGAAAATTATTCCTGTGCTAGAATTGAATGCACAATATTCAAATTATTTCAGTAGATTTTTCACTGAAAAATTCTTTCCATTTTATTTTTGTATACTTAGTTTTCAAAGTTGTACCATTCTACTAAATACCAGAGAACTTTGTGATAAATAGTAAGGATTTCTTTTCTGAATTACTGAACTGAATTTGTGGGCAAATAATTTGTGCATGTAGTAAACATCACTTTCATTCAAAAAAATTCCTCCTGTAATTTTGTGTTCAGATGTCTGTGAAGTTTGCCATTATAACAAGAAGATCACATGCAATAATTTCTTTGCTCTCTAGTTTGAGTGAAATGTCTTGATGTAAAGACATTAGGAAATGAATGAAATAGAGATGAAGCTCCTAAATTGTTAGTGTTGGCATTTGCAATTTCATTTTTTAAATTGAAAATCATTTTCCAGATTGAATTTGTGATTCTTCTAGACCAAGTGAAATTGTTAGAGGTTCACCGATTAATTTAGGATCACTGCAGTGATGAAAACACGACATTCAAGTAGAACCATGCTTTATTAGGCAAATCACAGTTCACAACATCACAACACGATGTGCACTATTCGGGTGATCGAATCAGACTGAATATAAAACAGTTACGGCGCAGAATGTACTAGCAGAGACAAAACACTCTCGACATGCAACTCGTAATGACTACGTAACTCAGTTAACGTCAAATGAAATAAGTCAAACACTTCCCCTCGAGTTGTAGGGCGATCAAATAGAAAATCAAAAAGAAACACAAGAGAAAAATAACACAACTAATCACAGTTAGCAATCAATCGGCTTCAGTCCAGTCTTTTCTGTACACCATTGATGTTTCCTCTTCGTGAGTCCTTTAGTGAGAAAGTCTGCTATCTGATCTTCGGTAGACACATATTTTAATGACACTATTTTGTTCTTGAGCAAATCTCGTACAAAATGGTGACGAATCGCAATGTGCTTGCTTCGATTGTGGAAAGTAGGATTTTCTGCCAAGCAAAGTGCACTCCTGTTGTCACAGTATATAACTATCTTGGCGAGATCCTTGAACCCTAGCTCACTGACGAACTTTTGCAAGTACACAGCCTCCTTAGCACACTCGGATGCAGCCATGTACTCGGCCTCCGTGGTGGATAATGCCACTGTTTTTTGCTTTCTTGAATCCCACGAAATGGCACTTCCACCCAGTGAAAATAAGTAGCCAGAGTATGATTTTCGGTCTTCGACGTTGTTTCCCCAATCTGCATCAACAAATCCTTCGAGATTTCCGCCTTTAGACTTGTAAACGAGTCCCAGATTGCTAGTTCCTTTCAGGTACCTTAGTACTCGTTTGGCGCCTTTCCAGTGTTCAGCACTATAGCAATTATTGAACTGACTCAAATTTCTTACTGCGAATGCAATGTCGGGGCGAGTCATCGTGGACAGGTAGGTGAGTGCACCAACTAACTCGCGATAGGGGAGCTGCTGATCTTCTTCCTTGACACCTGATGTTTTCACCAACTTGGTTCCAGAGTCCATCGGTGTGGTAACGGGTTTACATTCCATCATGTTGAACCTCTGTAACAACTCCTGAATGTATCCACGCTGAGAAAGTGCGATCTCGTCCTGAGTTCTGATGAATTCCACTCCCAGGCAATATGACACGTCACCAAGATCCTTGACCTCGAACTCCTTGGCCAATTGTCTCCCGAACTTTGAGATTACATTCTCATTTCTCGATGCGACCAGAATGTCATCCACGTAGACTGCTATTAACATGATGTCTTTCCCGGAACCGATTTTGAACAAGCAAGGATCCGAAATCGTAGGAGAGGCACCGAGTTTCTTCAACACTTCGCTCAATTTGATGTACCAACTTCTTCCTGCCTGTCGTAATCCGTACAGAGCCTTTTTAAGGAGACAAACTTGATTTCCTTTTCGAAAGGTATGTAGCATGGCTTTAGCTTGTTTGCCGATGCTGTTAGAACCCTCGGATCTAATCACGTTCTGTAGGATTTCTTCGTAAAACTTGGGTGGTTCCATCAAGATGTCTTCATCCAATTCGCCATTTAAATATGCCGTTGTTATGTCAAATTGTTTCACTTTCATGTCGTTTTGGATGGCTAAGGACATCATCAAACGGATAGAGCCGAACCTCGCAACGGGCGCGAAGGTTTCTTGAAAATGAACCCCTGGTTGCTGGCTAAAACCTTGAGCGACCAATCTTGCTTTCCTTTTCTCTATCTCGCCGTCAGGTCCAACTTTGTTGCGCAATACCATGCGGGAACCGATGATCTTCCCCTGCTTTGGGCGGTCAACAAGTGTCCATGTTCCGTTCCTGATAATTGACTTCATTTCCGTAGCTATGGCCTGGTGCCATTCACTTGCTTCAGGGCTCTTTAATGCATCTTCTAACGGAATTTCTGATATGAATGAACTTTCAGCAAAATCTACTTCTCCGGTAGTGCCAGGTTGATACAGTTTTCTGGGTCTTCCCCTCTGTCCGGTTCGTAGAATCGTTGGACGACCTCTTCCTCGTGATGAAGCGGGTGTATCCCGTAATGCTACTTCATCTTCTTCTTCAACTGGTTGCAAAACCTCGTCTTCACGATTGTGATGTGGAAGAATTTCCTCTTCGTCGTTGTAATCTTCATCCTCATCAGTTAATGGGGGAACATCGAAACCGTGAAAATCACTGCCCGATGAGTTATCTAAGTCTGACTCTGGGATTTCATCTTCCATCATTTCATTTGGATCGTGATCGAAATCGATGAAACGTTGTCCTACTCTTCCGTTGGTCATTTCCGGGGAAATCTCAATTCTCCCGCTGTGTTTTTCTTCGAATTTAACTGCAACTTCATGAAACTTCACATCTCGACTCACAATAACCTTTTTCTTTTCGGTCGACCAGATTCGAAAAGCTTTGGATTCTTCTGCGCAGCCAAGAAAAATTCCTTCTTTCCCGCGCTGATCGAATTTTCCTTGTCCGGGGTCTCGGTCGAGATACGTCATTGCACTGCCGAATATCTTCAAATAGGATAAGTTGGGCGCTCCGCCGGTCCAAGCTTCATACGGCGTTCGTCCATTTAGGCTTGACGTGGGTGAACGGTTCCGCAAATAATTTGCAGTGTTCACTGCTTCAGCCCAGAACATGAGTGGTAATCCTGAGTCCAGGAGTAGACATCTAGCCGCTTCGATGAGCGTCCGATTCTTTCTCTCCGCTACACCGTTTTGTTCAGGGTTGTGCGGTACGGTGAGTCTTCTGGTGATGCCGTGCTTCTTTAAAAATTCGTCGAATTCTTGGTTCACGTATTCACGTCCATTGTCTGACTGCAATGTTTTAACATTCTTACCCTTTTGTTTTTCGACTAAAGCAATGTACTCCGTCGTTGCCTTGAACACATCCGCTTTGGACTTCAGAAAGCGAACTTCGCACCATCTGGTGGCATCGTCGATAAACTCAACGTAATACTTGGCTCCTCCCAAAGATTCCTTCTGCATGGGTCCACACACATCCGTATGTATTAATTCCAGCAACTCGGTCTTTCGTGATGATGCCTTCGGGAATGGCGTCCTGGTGAATTTTCCTTTCAGACATGTGTCACAGTCCAACTTTGCCGTCGGGTCCTTGAGACGAAATCCGGTAATGGCATCAGCACGTATTGCGTTCGCAATGTCTTTTGCGTTTAAATGTCCAAGTCGTTTGTGCAACAGTTCGAGTGAAATTATTTCGCGTTTGTTCTCGGATGAAACGGCACTCGCGACCTCTGTCTGCTCGTGTACGAAGTAAAGGTCCCTGATTCTGTTTGCGTGTAACTTGACACGACCATCTACGTCCATCACATATGCACCACTCTTTTTGAAGAGAACTTCGAAATTGTGATCCGTGATTTTTGCGACTGAGATAAGATTTGTCCTCAGGTCGGGAACACAGCAGGTGTCGTTGAGAGAGATATCTTTCCTGTTTCCTGCCACATCCGTCGAAAAATGTACTGTTCCTTTTCCTTTTATTTCTGTTGACGAGTCTGTCGCTAGATTCAGCGTGCCGCGCTTCGATGTGTCCATGTTTGCGAACCTTTGTTCGTCATTACACAGATGTGTTGTTGCACCACTATCGAGGCACCACTTCGAGATCGTGGAATCAGACGCGGCATGTGCCGTAGCATCGGTTGTATAGCCGACGTTTTCAGACAATTTTGCGGATGGTTTATTTTTATTGTACCAACAGTCTGCCTTTTTGTGTCCTAACCTCTTGCACAAGTTGCACCGAATTTTTGCATGATTTTCCCTTTTGATTTTTGTTTCGTCCGACTTATCTTTGTCGTTTTCAGCATGTCTTCGGTCACTTCCGGCACTTTTAGGTTGATTCCGCGAATAACTTTTGAGAACAAACATGGCGTTCGGCGCGTCTCGAATGGCGTCGTTTTTTCGTGCTTCACTTTCCTCGATAATTTTTGCACGCAATGCCTCGGGTGTAGGCAAAGTATCTCGTGACTCGATGGCGCATCGAAAGTTTTCGAAACTTACTGGCAAACTATATAAAAGCATAATAGCTTGTTGATCAGGGTGTACTTCGATGCCCATGTCTGCTAGCTTATCTACGGTGTCAAAGAACTCGTTCATGTGGTCTCGGATGTCGCCGCCGTCCGTCATTTTGTGTAGAGTTAATCTCTTCAGAAGCGTGGCTTTCCTGGCTGGTCCTTGTGACTGGTAGGTTTCCTGCAGCTTCGTCCACATGTCTTTTGATGTTGCACAGTTCTTTACCTGTTTCAGCTCGTTCGGTGAGATGGATAAAATGATGTCTGATCTTGCTTTTGAATCACCTTTTATCCAGGCTTGTATAGCGGCATCATTTCCTTCACCTGGTTCGGGCTTTACGTTTGCGCCGGAAACAAATTCCCACAAATCGTTTTTGAGAACAGCCTGCATTTGCAATTTCCATGTGTCGAAATTATTTTTGTTGAGTAGCTCGATCCTCGAAATATTGCCTGCGCTCATCATGGCGTCTCACGCTTGACTACACGTGCACGTTTCGACTTGATATCTTTGTTTTCACTCGGCGTCGCTGAGCTTCATAACCTGTTAGAGGTTCACCGATTAATTTAGGATCACTGCAGTGATGAAAACACGACATTCAAGTAGAACCATGCTTTATTAGGCAAATCACAGTTCACAACATCACAACACGATGTGCACTATTCGGGTGATCGAATCAGACTGAATATAAAACAGTTACGGCGCAGAATGTACTAGCAGAGACAAAACACTCTCGACATGCAACTCGTAATGACTACGTAACTCAGTTAACGTCAAATGAAATAAGTCAAACAGAAATAAAGTATGCCTTCAATGGTGTCCAATAGAGCAAATGTCTCTCACCAGCTTTGAATAAAGATGTTGCATTGGAACATGCTTAATAATTCCCTGAAATTCAGTTTCATAAAAATAAAAAATGATTTTAATTCTTCATATTTTTTCATTGAATTTGAACACACTACATGCACTTTTAATACAATATTTTCAACATCAATGGACAATGGTTTCAGAGCATTTTCAATGCAGTTATGAATAATGTGGTTATTGCATTGAGCTGCAAATATGCAAACATTTTCCAACAATAACTTCTAATGCACCGTAATCAACCGCACAAATGAATTATCAGCATCATATGCTGAGACATTTTTTAATTGAAAACTATTTTCAATCAGCATATGAAACAGTTTTTGGACTGATACAAAATCCTAAAATTTATCCTCTTAGAAATCTAAGATTTTGCAACACAGACCCTCTTCAACAGTAAAATACTGGATATATTTTTTGATTACTTGATTTTTTGGTTAGATGTATCAGTACTAATAGAGAAAGGTTTACCAGTTTTTAGATAATTAAGAATTACCTTTATAGATGATAAAGAACATAAAACATGATTGACATTAGCAGATGCTTTAGTCCTTTTTAAGTTTTACTTTTTCCACATGAAGTTTTATCTAAATATGGAGTATAAATAAAATTCTCTTTATTATTTAATACATGGCCGAATGTGAAATTGAGCTTTGGATTTTGGATAAAATAAAATAAATATTTTATTTGTTAGTTCAAATTTTCATATAAAACTGTGTGTGCATTAGAGCCACCGCTAATTAGAAGTTTGTTAAAGTTGTATATGCACTGAAAGGCTTTAATGAAACACACTTTTAGTTTATGTTCACAGTGCTGTGCACTTAAACAGAGACATAACGTAGTAACCAAACTATGGCAACAACTGCATGGACTTGTGCAAAAGCCAGGATTACCGTCAGAACAAACTTGGCCCCAATGGAGACTGATAATCTCCATAATAAACGCTAAAAGCTCTATTAACATTTGATCACTCATACAATATGTTTTTCTTCATCGTTGGATAAGATTTTTTATACATGTTCACTATTTTCATTTTTAATAAGTGAATTAGAAATATAAATAGTGAACAGATCACTCAAACAGTGAGCATATAACAACATTATCAATGGATGATTCAAAAATTCATCCACTGATTAACTTTTCTGTAGTTCCACTGTGACCATGCAGAGTGGAGACATTAAACTGCGCATTAAAATTTTGAGAAAAGGAAAATATACGAATGACTTTGAGTAAAGCTGTGTATTATAATATATATTGAAAGTATGATTTTCCCTTGTAATGTAACTAATGTTTGCTATAACGTGTCCAATGTTAAGAATGAAGTGCAAGCCCTTATGGGTTTTTCCAGTAAATAAACATACCCCTCGTTTTTCAGATTTCAAAACTGGTTTAAATCCTTATTAACAATTTTTTATCACAACAATTACATTAGAAATATAATACCTCGAATACAATGTGTATTTACCACAAATCGTGGTGAATATCTTTAGAATTTATAATTTTTTGTCGGAAGGGATACGTTTTGCTTTTGGATGAGCCAATGCTGCGGTGCCACGTGCTTCGGTTGACGACCCATACTGTGCTCAGAAATTTCGCGTTCCGGTTGTTTATCTGGTTTTCTTTTTTTTCTTCTTCCTCCCTGTATATAGATGTGTTTTGTTTTGAGATTATGGTTTTAATCGCGTCAAAGTTAAATGTACTTTCGTTTACTTTTCTTCATTTTGGTTTTTCGGTTGTGGTATTCATTTACAATTCTTTTAAATTTAATTTCTTTTTCTTTGCAAACTTAATTTAGAATATAAGATCCACCAACCATAAAGCGCAAGAGTAGCATAGTCATCCGTAGTCGAAAAAAACAAATGGTTATTAATATTTCTAACTATTATCCATTTTTTTTAAATTGATGCGTCTATATAGACGCAACGCGTCTCCTAGCTCCTAGCAGCGTTGAACGCACCTTGGAGTAATCCTCCGTTATTAATCACTATGGGCCGCTGGATAGTCAAGTCACGTAAGTCACAGTCTAGTCAGGGAACCACCAATAGGTTGCGTCTTCGCGCTCGCGTCTCACACGCGCCCTGCGCCCTGCACCCATCGTCCAGAATTGGAAAGGAATAAGGACTGGTGTAAGGTTTAGGACGCTACAGGCGTTGGACTAGGTCCTGTGAAGCATGCAAACTCGTTTTGTCGTCACAAATTTCGCATGAGGTCCTACGGGGATTCTAACGAGAATCGAAACCGGAACCTCAGTGGTGAAAAGCAAGCGAAATTTTTCGAACGGAATTCATTTTCATTGCCTACCGGGAGATAACTGTCTGCTCATCTGGCGCGAGGTAGCTCGGTTTCTCGTGAATCAAATTGGTTTCCGTGGGTTTAATTTATTTTGTTATCAAAGTAATTTTAAATATTTTGTTTGGTAATCAAAACTTATTATTTCTCTACTGTTACTATGTCTCTACTAAATGTAAATACAGTTGCTAAACTTAGAAAAAAATCATCAATCACGTGGTGTAGCCAGAATCCATGTTCTGCAGGCCTTCATACCGAAAAATCGAATGAGAGCTTCGCCAAACATCTGGAGAGATGTGTGTTCTTCCTTCTGCTCCTCTATGCTCCTTTGTTTTCGTGGAAATGTGCGACGCACAGCGTGCGTATGTCCTCCAGTCCATTGCTCTGATACACTTCAGTGCGCCATTGCGACATCGGAGCTTCTGCATTCTCTCGTTCCGTGCCTGGATCCAAAATTCCCGCCACGATGTATCCGCGTCTCAGTTGCCGTCACTGCAAAACGCAGGCGTCCGCTCACTGTGGACATCCGTCGGATCGGTGCACTCAATGTGGCAGATGACTTCATATAAGCCAACAGGGCAATCGCGGGTACGATGTACCTGTGCCCCATTGACGTTCCTAGTTTCACTTGTCATATATCTTTGGGATCACAAGTCTTTGATCCCCAAAACCTACCTAGATTGCGTGTACACGTAGGCTTCCGCGGCTCGAGTTCATGACTTCTAGGCTGTCCGGGTGACGCCGCGTCGTTGGCAGAGAGGCCGACGTTTCGCCCGTCATATCGCAGGCTTCTTCAGGGTAGTGGCCTAGATTGCATTCGAAACGCGACGTTGCAATGCAAAATATATCAAACTAGTGGTGGTGACAAAGCACATAGTTTCTCGCATTGTTTCTAAGTGTTCAGCAACATTATAATACTACATAAACCAGCAAAAGTGTTTTCCAGCAGCAAATTATATTTCCGCGCCTAGACTCGAACTAAGATCCTCAGAGCTAACGTGCCGGTACTCATACCTCTACGCCGCAGAAGGGAAAACTCGGGTACTCGAATGCATAAAAAGGTAAATGGCCGATTCATTTAAAAAAAACAACTTCAACAATCATAATATCCCTTATTAACTCCCAAAGCCTCTAGTCCGATCAGATCAATCAGGGAATACCAATTTTAAAGAAAATCAACTGAATGGTTTAGGCACTAGCGTTGACCACAGGCATACGGACAAACGGAGGTATTGCCGTCAATCAATGTTGCGGTATGAAGAACCAACAAAACATGGCTTCTGTTTGCACCACCAGCCAGAGGAATTTTTTCCCTAAATTTAGCAATAGGACTGATCCATTTTTTCGTTACTAGAGCCCGGCTATAAGACTTGTTCTGGCGAAAATTTGTCATTTTCCACCGCATAATTACATAACTTTTTTTTCTTATGAAGAATTCGTAAGGCGAGAAAGTAAAAACCAATAATATTAATTTTGGATTTCTTAGGGATATCTAAGTTGGTTCCATGGATACAAGTTATATTTTATTTAAATTTAATGTATATATATATATATATATATATATATATATATATATATATATATTGCCACCTACACCACACAACTTGTACCTTCTGCACACACAGCCGCATGCACTGTAAGCAGGTCGTTAAGATATTATGCTCGTGAAGCGAGCTTAGAATCTCAGGAAGCAGGATCTTTCGGGTACGAGAAAGGTCTGAACCCTCGACACAATAAAAGACACACAAATCACACATAAACGAGCATATAATTCACTCAAAATTCTGTGGCGTAAGTTGATAACAAAGAAAAAACAAATCAAAAACCAAAATCACACTTTTCAAAAATATTCAAATAAACACAAAAGAAATTTTTACAGCCTATTTAATGAAATGATCTCTTAATTTTCTTAAGAACTAATTTTCTGAAACAATTTTCTAACCAGTACTGGAAATTCCCTTTGAAAACTCAATACGCCTAAATTTAAATTACACTAGTTACAATTGCACGTGAAATTAAACTTAATTTACAATCTCTTGCCTTTCTTTAAAAATATAACATACAATGAATAATATGTGGGCAAGTGCACTACTCTCAATTTTATCTGCTAATAACAGAATAATGACTGATCCAATATAATGGTTAAAGGCAAGTAATTACGCATCCAAATCTCCCACTGCAAAGCTGCAAATTATTAACACCCGTGTCCTCAATTTTCTAATACTTCTGGAACTATTCTTTCCCTGCCGACGTGAACTTGACCTAATTTCGTAGTTCTACAGGTTACCTCGAAACTGTCCACTTTTCAACCTTGAAGTCGCGTGCTGGGTTCCGCACCGCGTTGCTCGATTCCGAAGTTCTGCGCAACCCAGCACGCGACTTCAAGGTTGGAAAGTGGACAGTTTCGAGGTAACCTGTAGAATTGTGAAATTAGGTCAAGTTCACGTCGGCAGGGAAAGGACTAGATTCAGAAGCGTTGGAAAACTGAGGACTCGGGTGGTAATAATTTGCAGCTTTGTAGTGGGAGATTTAATGCGTTATTGCTTGCCTTAAACCATTCTATTGGAGCAGTCATTATTCTGTTATTAGCAGTTATAATTAAAAGATAAGTTGAGAGTAGTGCACTTGCCCACATATTATTCATTGTATGTAAAATTTTAAAGAAAGGCAAGAGATTGTACATTAAGTTTAATTTCACGTGCAATTGTAACTAGAATAATTTAACTTTAGGCGTATTGAATTTTCAAAGGGAATTCCCAGTACTGGTTGGAGAAATTGCTTCAGAAAATTAGTTCTGAACAAAATTAAGTGTTCATTTATTGAATAGGCTGTAAAGGTTGCTTATTTGTATTTATTTGATTATTCTTGAAAGTGTAATTCTATTTTTGATTTGTTTTTCGTTGTTATCAACTCATGCCACAGAATTTTGAGTGAATTATATGCTCGTTTATGTGTCATTTGTGTGACTTTTATTGTGTCAAGGGTTCAGGCCTTTCTCGTACCCCAAAGATCCTGCTTCCTGAGATTCTAAGCTCGCTTCACGAGCATAATATCTTAACAACCCGCTTACAGTGCATGCGGCTGTGTGTGCAGAAGGTATATACGGTTTGTGTGTGGTAAAGGGGGTGTTAGAATATATATATATATATATATATATATATATATATATATATATATATATATATATATATATATATATATATATATTAATTCATTATCTTACTTAAATCGGTTCATACAGGTGCACGAAATCTCAACAATTAATTTGACGAGACATACATTTTACAAATCCATTTTAAGAGGTAAAAAATTATTTAAAAAGTAAAACTTCGAAAATCACATACCGACACTTTCAGTTTATTTACCTTGTTTAATAGTATTTGCGATTAAAATTGCTTCAAATGATTTTCAATAAAGTTTCTTGAATCCCCAATAGTTTTTTTTAAAAAAAACAACACTTTCATCAAATTAAAATCCCCGCGTGGGACTCAAACCGGCGACATCTTGATTTCCAGATATGAACCCGAACACGCCACTTCCTCCGCCATTCAACAACCTCCGCCATCCAGGAGGAGCCTTCACACTTGCGTATTGCTAAAGACATAACTGCTTCAGTTCTAGCATTATGGAGCTGAGAAAATAAGAAATTGTGCATCTCTAATCGACGACGCGGCTCTCGCTTACGCGATTCATATTTATATTTATATTAATTTATACTATATTTATATTATATTTATATTATTTTTATATTATATTTATATTATATTTATATTATATTTATATTATATTATATTTATACCTGAAAGGGTGCAACGCATTTTCATGTCAAAGAATGTTTACGAGCACGCAACGCACATCACACTACGACAATCGCCTTCTTGTTACAGACGGTGCTGTGCCAGATTTCAAAATTGGCTGGAAGGATTTTGTAACATACAAACCCCGCTTATACACCTGGATAAGGTAAGATTTAACTCTACACTTCTTTCATTAGATATATTTCGTTCTTAAACCGTAATATACAACTTACCTAAGATGTTTCCAAATATCTCCTAAACCGTTGCAGGTATTGAGATGCGGTTTTCACTAACACGAACGTATGTGAGGGGCACGTATGATAAATAATATTTTCCTTTTATAGCTGAATTCTCGACTAAATGTTGATTCTTGAATAGAATTGTACGGATTTCTATACAACTCAAGAACAAGTTCATCATTCTTGGAGATTTTAATAGTCATCACATTTACTGGGTCTAACAAAATGTATTACTGAGGAAAAATAATTGCGGATTGGTAGGAAAAACAAGACAAACTGGTTCTTCTCAACTCCAACAAAAACCCACTTATTTCCATAGTAGTACCTACTGAACTCATTAGTAAAATTGATCTATCACTTACATCATTTCACTTGATTTGTATGATAGAGACCACTTCCCAATATTCATCACCTTAACTAATTGCGATTACCACGCAATTCCCATTTCAAAACCTCGTACTTGGATATTCGAATGAGGAATTGGTCTATAATAAGAACAAATAGATATCTCAATGTTAGAATTTTCTCAAGAATATAATCTAGAAAATACTTCAGCTAATAATTTAATTAATCAATTTACTCTCCTAGTTATAAACGCTGCTAACAAAGCAATACCAAGATCATTAGGGGAAAGGAAAAAGAAACAATGACCATGGTTGAATAAAGAATGTAAAAAAGTGTTAGCACATTTTTTTATCATCAGTACATTGTCATTCTTGTACCTCTGATTTTTGGTACAAAATACAAAGAATAGCTCACAGAAAGAACATATTTAATAGAATTGTACTTGAAAACAGTGATGATAAATTAATTAATGACCCATCTAATATGTCTATACTTTCAGCAGAAACCTTTGCTTCTCACTCTAGCTCCAGTAATTACAACCAGAAGTTTTTAAATTATAAAATATCAGAAAAAACACTAAAGAATATAAAACTTATGATAATTCAAATGATATAAATAAAGAAATACAACCGCATGAACTAAGAAATGTTCTCTGTAATTGAGGGAACAGTATCCCGGGACCGGATGTTTTAATAAAAAACTTATCAGATCATAAACTAAAAACTATATGTACAATATTATTTGGAGAAATCAAGTTTTTCCTGGTAATTGGAGAGTGGCCATAGTAATTCCCATTTTAAAACTCAATAAGAATTCATGTTCGCCTTCTAGATTTAGACCAATATCACTAACTAGCAACTTGTGTCAAATATTGGAAATAATGATTAGTAAAAGAATAACATCGTATCTTGGAACTAGACACATTTATCCCCATTCCAATATAGCTTTCGAGAAACTCAATCAACCGCAGATCACTTAGCGAATTTACATACTGAAATATGTGATGCTTTTACTACAGAAAATCATGTAATAACAGTCTCTTTAGATACTGAAAAGGGGTATGAAATGGTTTGGCAACATTGACTTTTAAGCTCTTAGAAGAATATAATATAAAAGGAGATATCTTGGCCTTCATTAAAAATTTCCTACATGATAGAAAATTGAGAGTCCGAGTTTGCAATATTTGATCTAATTCAGTTCGAAATAATTGATTTCCTCGAGACTCTGTTTGAGTGTAATTCTATTCTTTATTGCCATGAATGGTATACTACGTTATTGATAAACTTGTTAAAACCTTCTTGTCTGCTAATGATTTAACGATACTTTGCCGTAGAGTAAATGTTCATCTTTCTCCTAAATTAATTCAACATAACCTTGGTTAACTCCAGGAGTGGTCTTTGAAAATAGAATTTAAATTTTCAAAAGCAAAAACCGAGTACAATATTTTCAAGGAAAAGAGAAGGAAAACCCACAACACTGATAATGGACAATGAAAGAAACAAATATACATCATCAATTTAAATTGTAGGGAGGATTTTTGACAAAATATGGGTTGAAGATTGCACATTAAGAAATTAAGAGCAGAATGTTTTAGAAGAATAATTACAATGAAGGTATTGTCCTCGGGGAGGGTGATAGAAGATGTTTAATTAAAACTTACCAAGCATTAATAAGATCCAAATTAGATTATAGATCTATTATATATGATTCAGTGAAACTAGAAGAACCAGAAACTGAAATGCCTAGAACATATTCAAAACTTGGCTTTACGACTCAGCATTGGTGCCTATAAGTCAAGCTCTGTGAAAAGTATATTAGCTGAATCATATTTCATACGTTTGCTTCTAAGAAAAAATAACATATACTATCATATTAAACGAAGGTTTTTGCAAATCCCCAAAATTCTGCATATGATTATCTTAAGGAAAGGCCTAATATAAATAACCTAAGTCTTTCTCATCCTGGTTTCCTTAAACATAAACATTTTTTCTACGTGGAATACATTAATGAATTGAATTTTAGTATTTCTCCATTGTTCACGAAAATAAGGCTTTCTATTTCTTCTTGGCATTCATTTAAAATACCAATACACATGGAATTAACAAAATATATAAAATTGATAGAAGTTGTCACATCTCAATTTTTTATAGAAATATATTCCTTGAAATCAGTGAAAAATATAAACATTATAAATCTTATTATACTAATATTTCCGTAATGGTTGGAAAAGCTGGATTTGCAGTATGTGAAATTATTCAGCATTTCCATATCTCTTGATTTAATAATTAAAATGATATCCAAGATATTCAAATTCGTTAATTTGTTCAATTATTTTGCCATATATAACTATTTTGCTTAAATGGAATCACATTTGTTTCATTTGGTGAGATTTTCATACCAAATTCATTAGCAAACTGACTTCACTTGTGAACTTGTGTTATTTGAGATTCATGTTCAAATTTTCCTATGATATAGGTATTGTGGTGAGTTATCATTGGCATTTCTAATGAAATAATTATATTCGTGGTCATTGTCAACAATATTATCTATTAAAAGGCTCAACTTACATTTCCATGTTTTCTGTTTCAAATTTTACGTGTTCTAATTCTATTTCATTCACTTTCCTTTAGTATTTAATGACTTACCCCCCCCCACTTTTTTTCTTTCTTTAGTTCTTAGAATGTTAAATATATTTTCCAAAACGTGTAAATTATTAGTAACCTTTATTATAATTTTGTTGTCAAATCAAAAAACAAATATTCACATTTTAATGTTTTTGTTTCTCTTCTTGTACTAGAAAACTGATGATGATGGCTAAGCCATCGAAAGCAGCTCTTTTAATAAATAATATTGTTACCAATGACGACGAATTTCCTATGATAGCTGGTTGTTGGAGAAAGTAATGTTGGAATCTCGACATTATGAATCTTAAAAACATCATTTAAAGTTATCAACCATTTTTTAATGATCACTTCCATAAAATCATGGTCATGTAAAATTTTTCGATAATTTGGGTATTTTTCCCGTAATTTTGCGTACTAATGCAGGCGGGTAATTACGTAATGCATTATCTGCAAGACTTAGGGACAGCAACACAGCGCTTGACGCGCGTTTTCGTGTCCAGTCGGCGCCCAGTTCAGACAGACCGACTTCCTTTGCGATGGCTTCCGGTGTGAGCCTCCTCAGTTGGTAAAAACTCTACATTTGTGGAAAAATATTATGTAACAGCGCAATACGAGCATGTATAGCTCATGACGTTTCTTCACTCATAATGGGATAAAGAAACCTCCAAGGTGCTGTTAAAAAATTTAAGGTGTCTCGATAACCCTGCAATAAAAAAGACTATAGAACAACAATATGCACCTTATGTGCCTTTCACATAAGTTCCTTTTATTAAAAATCATATTGGTTCAGGGGATATTGGAGGGAATCTTTTGCCGCGTGCCACCTTGTGTACACAAACTGCACAATGCCTGGGTTTACTTAATGTCTTTAATTTGCCTTACAAGAGTAAGTTATCACACACACCCCGATCTGATCTCTTCCATTGTGCTTTCTATAACGATCAAAAGGTGGTTGCTCAGAGAGAGTTTTCAAATGTCGAATGAGAGCCGCTTCATAACTGACTGTATTGCATATATTTTTACATTATTGTCTAAATCAAGAAATTCCAGTAAGTTTACGTTAGCACACTTGAACGCATTCAAAGTTATGCCAAGATACTGAAATGATAAACATGTTTGCTTTCAGTTCAGGCCCTGAGAGATCTCTAAATGGACCTCAAGAGGGTTCCAGGGTCGATTGACCTGCTGGCTGACAGGTATGTATTTATTTATTTTAAACTTATTTGAGAATATTTTTTAAGGATATGCGCTCCTAGATTTTGTCTTTTATCTCTCATCGTGTTCTCACATTAGGAAAACGACACACCACTGCAAAAACACGAACAATGATAGTTGTAAATGATGAGGTTGTAAATGATACTGTTGACGAAAGAACTGAATTTCCCACCAACATTCCACAGAACATGTGCGCCGTCAGAGAAGCAACATTTCATCCGCATGCAAAACAAGGGACAATCTCAGGAGTTGTTCAAACTATAAAGGGGAACTGAACGGTCAATAACACTGAACCTTAAATACAATACTTGTTATAGCAATATATACTCTTGAAAAATTATACAATACGAATGCATTTATATCATTCATAAAACAATCATAGTTAGCTAAGGTTGTTGCCTATCCGACAAGGCGACAGGATGGTCACAATGTTCTCCAATTGTTTAGAAACAGTTATGTAGAAATAAATATTTTTCTTGGCTCTTGAACTGTGCAGCGATTTTGTCAACTGACAATGAGTTGTGAACTGAAGTACATGTATTACATGTAGATTTATTGTAGTGAACAGTTACTATTGACTCCGGATAAATATTTTACCTAATTTTATCACGCGTTTCTAGCAAGGTTGGCTTCGAGGAATAATTTCAAACCAAATTTTAATTGAAATCACTTATAATAAACATTTAATTTATGCATTGCTTTCAATTTATAAAATTTAATTTTAATGAGACTAAAAAAAATTTAAAACATTCTGGAGAAAAAAATATTAAAGACTTTCTTGTATACAAAAAAGTCTATTTAAAATTTAAAAAAAGCTTATTTCCCGTATAATTGAGAGCTTGATATCCGGTAGGATAGATAAGTACGGACATGTATAAAAATCATAGATACCCTACTGCCAAACAATTCCCCACATTGCAAGATTTTTTGTATGATGAAGAGTTTTGTATCAACGAAAAATCTTGTAAAAATTCCGAAGTTGTATTTAACTCAATCGCCGATTTTCGTGTAAAATTCGACTGGGCTATTTTTGTTGCGTAACCCGCGTTGTTTGTGCAGGGAGGAAGGTCCTGGTGATTGCCCCTCAGCTACGGATGCAGCGAGTGCAGTGTGGTCGTCCGAGGCGTCCTTCGCTACTTCTGAGTCTTCGTACGTACATAAATGTAACTTCAAGTTAACTTCTCCCCATAGCACGTCACAAACGGTTTTTAACTCTTTTTGACGTAAATAAATAAAGTTTAAAAAATACACTCTCCCGCTTGCTCTGCTCTCGCGGGTCTAAAACGTATCGTTTTGGCTCTGGGCTTGGTAGTTTGTGATACGATCCGTTCACACCCGCAGTCGATTCTAAGAACGAGCCTTTGCAGCTCGGACCCTGCTTGCAAGCCACAGCACTTTCCGGTGCACAGTAACGCATCGCTTCGCTTCCAAATTGAGCACAACGCTCGGCCCTTCAACCCTCGTAGTCACGTCAAACTTCCTTACGTCTGTCCAACGCATCTTAAGAGAGCCACATAGTGCGCAGCTGACGCACTTTCCCGGGCAATATGAGTCTTCACGACTCAGTTTCATGTTGAGGAGTAGGCTCGAGCCTTTGGCCCTCGGTTTACACAAAACATTCTTGGTTCTGTCGAACGCATAATTACAACGGATTTTATACGAATGCACCTTAAAAATAATCTGGATTGTAAAATATCGTAATGTTCTCCATGCAAGCTTCCATTTCTTGCCACCTGTTTGCTCCACAAGTTTTTTTCTTTCACGTGAACAAACCGTATCGAACACTGCATGTCAGACATCTGCGCTCCAGCTTGTCTTGCTCTCTTTTTTCGCGTGCTGTGTGGCTTGCTTCGTTATTTCCTCGTCTCTGGTTGGCTCTCTCGCTAATTTTCGACTGATGTTTGGTTTACTCTCTTTTTGCGTGCTCTTTTTGGCTTGATCACTCTCTTCTCGAGTGTTCTGTTGTGCTTGCTCTCACTGTTTCGCATGCTTTGTTTGTCTTGCCTTTTTTCACGTGCCCTCTTTTGCTTGCTCTCTCTTTTGCGTGTTCTTTTTTATTTTCTCTTTCTACTCTTATTGGATGTTCATTTCGTATTAAATTATTGTCTACATTTAGTGATGACAGTAAGTTTACGTTAGTACACTTGGTGGCCTTCAAAGTAATGGGAAAGAACTGAACACACAAAAATTGTTATGCTTTCCTTTCAGAACATCCGACGCGAGCGCTAGGAGAGCTCTGAAGAGAGTCCCGGGCTCCACTAATTTACGCGCCGGAAGGTATTTATTTACTAAATGTTTTCTTTGATTATTTTTTATTTATTAATAAGAATGACACACCGCTGCGAAAACACTGATAACTGTAGTTGGGAACGATGAGGGTTGCAATAACTGAATTTCCCACCAACACCCCCAGAGAGTTGATAAAAATGTGGGCAGACTCTGAAGCTACGTAATCTCCAGATGCAAAAGAAGAGAACTCAGGAAAAGCTCAAAGTATCAAGAAAAACTGAACGGTCAATAACACTGACATTGAAGTACAATACTTGTTAGAGGGATATATATTCTTTAAATATGATATAATTCAAATGCTTACTAATTCATTTGTATCATTTTAAAAATAATCAAAATTGCTAAAGGCAATTGCCTATCCAACAAAAATTGTCACAATTGTCCATAATTTTATAGAAACAGTTATGTAGCAGTAAAGACTATTCTTGGTACCTACACTGGCCAAAGATTTTGTTTTTCAATCTGACAATATGTTGATCGTAATCATTTGTGGATTTCTTGTAGTGGACTGTTAATACTGCCCCCTGATCAACATGGTAACTAATAAATTCCGTGGTGGTAGCAGATATTTTGTGATAATCCATAATATGGAAAAGGAAATAACAACCGAAATTTATTTGCATTCCCAAACAAAAGAAATTTATTTGCATCCCCTACATAGGTCCAGTATCTAAACTTATAGGCCAATGTTTCACTAAATACAATGTTTCAGTAGCCTACAAAACCTTAAACTCCCTCCAATATTTTTTCCCTAGTTCCAAATCACCTATGTCCCCATTAAAGAAGTGCAATTGATCACCTAACTTGTAATAACTGTAATTCAGCATATGTAGGCCAAACAGGCACCGTCGCCAATCATTTGATTCAATTTAACCATTCTTTTGACCCTAATTATATTTTTAAAATCCTTCACTTAGTCAACAAATGCACGAAAATTAACATTTTGGAGAACTTGGAAATTCTTAAACATTTCCAAAATACAAATTTTTCTATCTTGAATGAACATTCCTTAATTAAAAGCAGTCCCATTTTAAATAATTTATTTTCTAGCCCCTAATCTTTCTTTTGACCTGATAATTCCCCTTTTTACAATCTCTTTATCTAGGAAACTTGTTTAAAATATGATCTTTTTATAATTTTAAAGATTTCAGAGATTATTTTCTTTACTATACTATACTAATTTTAAATTCTAAAATCTTGAAAATTCCTAATTTTCTAACCTGTTTTACATTCCTGTATGAAAAGCAGTCAATTTTAAATCTGTTTATGACTATCCTCTCTACTCTTCTGTTCTCCCCCCCCCCTCTCCCACAATTGGTAGGATTCCTCTTCTTTCAGTCCAAAAGATG
Source organism: Gryllus longicercus (assembly GCA_038098605.1). Taxonomy (NCBI): domain Eukaryota; kingdom Metazoa; phylum Arthropoda; class Insecta; order Orthoptera; family Gryllidae; genus Gryllus; species Gryllus longicercus. Next base: position 1,043,087 of record JAZDUA010000361.1, read on the forward strand.
GATGCCACCTAACTGTATCCAGCATGTTTTGCAGGTTTGTTTGTTTTTTTTTTTTTACAATGTTGCAAACATTTATGAGTGAACCACGTTGCTTGGGCAGTAAGTGTTTTCAATTTTATTTATTTGATATTTGTTTGTTTTTTCCACTAAATTCACTGTATTTCTTTTGTTCAACTTGTGTTAGTGTTTCAATTTCTCCTTGTGTTAGTGTTTCAATTCCCTGCTAGAGACCCACTGAGGATGGGATTCCCTTGTTTCGCGAAAGTTAACTCTGGGTAATAGTTTATAAAAATTATTAAACCATTTGTGGACGATTATTAGCTTTACCATATTACGGTAACTAATTTTGAAGTGCGTTATAAACCATGAATATTATATGTGATCATTTTAATGAAACTGCATTTTTATTTGAATTCATTAACCAATACAGGTTGACATTTGTGGGAAATCTCATATCAACGAATGTGCGCAAATAATCTTTGACCATTGATTGGTATGCATATCCTTATGTACTGCTTTTGGGCAGTTACAAGCTCTGCTGCGATGGTTTCGTGTGTGCATCAACACCATTGCACGACGAGTTTCTTTCTATCAGAGGCAATTGTTACAAGTTCATATGAGTAACTAGTCCTACCAGATTGTTCGCTTGTTCATTGGCAAAAAGTGATAATCTTGTACCCCACTAAAATACCGTTAAAGTCTGTAACATTTATTTTGACACACCTGTAAAGATTGTGTGCGGTTTTTGTTTTGTGCAGGACGTCCTCGGACGAGCTTTCATTTGACATGGACTCATCGTTCGAGGAGCTGCTGGCCTCCTTTAGCCCCCGTTCGCGCAGGGCTCGCCCGCGCCGTCGCTGCTCAGGGGTCGGGCACAGGTGCGCGTCTGTGCCGGCGCTGCCCCGCGACCTGTCCCCGACGCTGCGCCGACCTTCTGCGCGGCCGGGAGCCTCAGGCGCAGGCCGCCGCCTGCTGCGCGTGCGCTCAGCGCCCAGCCTGTCCGTCGACTCGCGCCGCGACTCCAGCAAATCCGGATCGGAGGAACTGCTGGCGGTGGTGGGGTTAGCGTCTGACACGCTGGCAACTGCAGGCGCTCCCGCAGCAGCGGTCGCTAGCCGCGCTGAACCAGCCGCGCCGCGGAACACCTCCCACCTGCCCGCCGAGGTCCGCCCATCCGGCAGCTCCCGAAACCAGGACGCGCCGCAGATATCTCTGGCCGCAGAAGGGGAAGAGCGGGATGCCGACGAATGTTGATTCCCCTTACTAAGGCCACCAATGTCAAATACCCCGGATATGAGAAAATGACCCCAATGTATAGACGACCTGACTTTTGAGACTACGACCCCACATTGAGACGACCACCCTACTTTTGCGACGACGACCCGACTTTTGAGACTACGACCCGACTTTTGAGAGGACGACCCGACTTTTGCGACGACGATCCGACTTTTGCGACGACGACCCCACTTTCGAGACGACGACCCGACTTTCGAGACGACGACCCGTCTTTCGAGACGACGACCCGTCTTTCGAGACGACGACCCGTCTTTCAAGACGACGACCCGTCTTTCGAGACGACGACCCGACTTTCGAGACGACGACCCGACGACCCGACTTTCGAGACGACGACCCGACTTTCGAGACGACGACCCGAAATCGAGACAACGACCAGACTTTTGAGATGAAACCCTACTTTTTGAACACCACTATTTTAGTTTGGACACGACGATTGGAGTTTGGGAATGACGATTGGAGTTTGAGCACTACGATTGGAGATGGGCACGACAATTGGAGTTTGGGCACAACGTTTGGAGTTTGCACACGATGATTGGAGTTTAAACCCGACGATTGGAGTTTAAACCCGACGATTAGAGTTTGGACACGAGTATTGGAGTTTTTAGGAAACAACCCGGTTTTGTGACTACGACCCCGATTTTGAATGCGACACGATGTGGACGATCTCGTGATGACATGAACGCTTGACGTTCTCGGAAGTCGTGGCTGAAACCTGAATGGAATGGTTGACATGATCCAGTAACGGTGACTTGAACGCCACTGTGGATAACAGGAAGAAAATTGTTCAATCAATGTGTAAGTATATTCTTATTTCCATATATGATGTAACTAATACATGCAGTGGCAGACTCGTGACATATTACTTATCTTGATGTGATGTGGTCTGTAAAGTGGAATGAGATGATATGTTATTGAAATTAAATTATTGATAAAATGTTAAAGGTTAATGGTTGTATGAGTGGAGTGGAGAGTGGAGTGGAGTGTATGTAATTGTGGAAAGAGTTGAATTGTATGTTAAAATTTTGAACATTAAACAGAAGTGCAGTAAGAGATGTGCTACCTCAAATATAATAAACTTAAGCATTTACGTTATATTAATGTCTCCGTCCCTGTCTTTCTGTTTGTCCGTCTGTCTCCCACGCTCTCTCTCGCTCTCTCTCGCTCTCGCTCTCGCTCGCTCTCGCTCTCTCTCGCTCTCGCTCTCTCTCGCTTTCGCTCGCTCTCGATCTCTCTCTCTCTCTCTCTCTCTCTCGCTCTCGCTCTGTTTTTAAGATGCGAACCCTTTTAACAAAGGAAAAATTGAGACAACTGAAAATATGAGAGTATTGCATGTAATAAAAACATCCCTTTACATTTCGTTTTATATAATATTTAAGAAAAAATAATTTGAATGCAATGAGTTCTCTGAGTCTTAAAACATTCTGCTTCATTTTCATTTTCAATTTCATCACTAAATTCCTCTTCTCTCTAATGCAATGTTACATAGTATTGCTACTACTAATACTTATTGAGACAAAGCCAATTGAGAAAACTTTCAAAAGGTGACATGTCCTTTTGGCACAAATTGAACTCTTCTGTTGTTTTTACCTAGAATTTTCTTTCCAGGAAAAAACGTTAGATATCCTACTATACATTAGGTAGTAATCTATTGGCTGAGTTAAAGACGCCGTAGAAAAGTGTAAAATTTGTGCAATATTTTCATTTGTATTGAAAAAGTGAGAAGTGGACAGGTCCCGTTTTGATTGTTTGCTCCTTAATTTTGTTCTTAGAGTTTAGTGTTGGTATAACAATCTTCCTTTTGAACAATCAAATAATCATACACATTTCTGTAGCATTAAAACTGGAACAAAGGAAATAAACATTTTCACATATAAGGATTTCTACATGAAATACAAATATTTCGAATATGAATACTTTAATAAGATATTAATTCACTTCACAAATACATGAGAAATAATGTAAATTACATTTGTTGTAAGTTTCTTACCAAAAGTTCAATTACTGCAGGTAAAACCACTTTTTCCATCCATGTAATGAAGGTTAGTTTACGTTTTGGTAAAGTTCTATTTTTTTAGGAAAAAACACTACCAAATGCATGGCTGTTGTATTCTACTGAAAAGGAATTGATGCAAAATTGCAATAATTTTGTCCTTGAGTTCAGTGACTTGATAAACATTTGCGAAAAATTCTTCATTATGGCTAAAGTTTCCAGTTTTGTCTATTTGTCAGAATGAAGCATCACTCCAATCAGCCTGTGGCAAATTCTGGAAATTTAAAAAGACTGAAACCGGTACCGACTGTATCTTATGTAGCAAAATTATGCTTCCAAGCCATGGTGATAACCTAATCTTAGAATTAACCTATTACGTCCTAAATTGCACCTCAAAAATTGGTGTGATCAATGTAATGTTTCAGAGTAGCTTATTTCTAAGAAATTATGAAAAAATCACATTAATTATTAATTATTAATTTCCTACTTATTTCTGAATCCAAACTTATCGGCACATGAAATTTGAAAGTTAATGTACACGTAACAATTATGTCCATTGCCAATTGCAGAGGTGCATAAATGATTATGTTACCACAAAGTCTTGGAGACCTGAGTAATTTCATTAAGGTGTATAATTCTTATAATTTGTGTGAAACTTTTATGATCATTTCAATTTAACTACCTAGATATAACAAGATGAAATGAAGTTATTTTGGTTACACATCCAATACATTCAAGATGCTGCAAATTCAATGTGAAAAAGTTGATAATAAGACTGTCAATTAATGATGGAGAAAAGGTAATCAAATTGTGCTTTTGATTTCAAACATTATAGATGCAGAAGAAACGAAAAACTATATTTAGATATATTTTCGCAGAGGGGCCAGGCAGATTTCAAATATGCTCTATTGACTTTAATCAGTATAGAAATATATTTCACTGTAAATTGAACTATTATAACATACAATTTGCAGGCTTAATGCTTGCAATGTTTTGATGACAGATCTATCAATATTTTTATGATTCTTCTTATTGTAAATCTAAAAGATGAATAAGTAAATTATCAGATAAATCGATGATTGAAACAAGATAAAAATGTGCATAAGAAATAATTTGTAATTGATTCAGAAGGAATAGAGAATTGATTTCACCCTCAAAATTTACAATGCGATATTGCAGAATTCAAACATAGACAGTTAACTGGAGATAGGTTGGAGTAGTTTGTACTGTAAACGAAACTGTTTTAACATGCAATTTGCAAACTCTTTGCTTGCAATATTTTAATTACATTTCTATCAATATTTTGAAGATGCTTCTTAATATATCTCTAAAATGCACTGACCGCCCCGCCCCGCCCCGCCTCTCTTTCATCACTCCCCGCCTCTCTCCTCTTCTCCCCTTCCGCCCCGCCCTGCCCCGCCCCGTCCCACCACGCCCACAACACACGCCCCGTCCCGCTCGCTCCACCCGCCCCGCTCCGACCCGTCCGCTCTGCTCCGCCCCGCCCCGTCCCGCCCCGTCCTGTCCCGTCCCGTCCCACCCCGCCCACAACACACGCCCCGCCCCGCTCGCTCCGCCCCGCCCCGCCACGCCACGCCACGCCCACAACACTCGCCCCGCCGCGCCCCGCCCCGCCCCGCCCCGCCCGGCCCCACTCCGCCCCACTCCGCTCCGCCCCGCCCCGCCCCGCCCCGTCCCGCCCAGCTCCGCTCCGCCCGCCGTGTTCTTTTTTCACGAGTGGCACGCCGCCGCCACAACCACCCCCGAGGACATTCCGATCGCAGACCGCGGCGCGAGCGGTCGTCCCGGGGGCAGACATAGCAAGGTTCATGCATTCGCCCTCGAGGGGAGAGCGATGAACATGGCCGCGGGCCTTTAATTCCGCCACGCCTACAGTTGCTAGTTCCGTCGGCGAACGTGCTAGAATGTCTTTGAATCTTGTTTCTATTTCGTGAAAACATCGTAAATTGTGTGGGAGATTAACAGTATGTCACTTTTCTATTTGAAATATATTTAATATTGAATTATCTGTGTTGTAATTTTACATTGTATCATTGAACTTTTTGCTGGTGGCGGCCTATCAATTCCTCTGTTAGATGTATTCACATACAAGTGTGAGAAATGCTGACAAGCTAGTGGATGTAAAAATAGTTTTTTCAGCCGCAGAAAATATCAAAGTTTAATATAATACATTTAAGAGAAGGAAGTAATATGTTTTTTAAAAATTAAAGAAAGATTTCTAATACTTAAGCTTTTTTTGTTATTGTTTTGAAATGTAGCGTGCATTCTGTTGACGTGAAAGAAAAAAAATAAAACAATGCGTATCAGCCTTCTAAGATGGACCGATTCAAACAGCAGTCTTCTGTGGCCCAAATTTGGCAATTCGTACAAATTTCAGAAACAAAACACGCAGTACAAAGCGTCAAGTGCGGCATTGGTCTTCCTACGTGTATTAGGAGGCAAACGAAGTATATTTGTAAAGTCTAGCATAAAAGTTGCAATTTCTTACTTCCGATGCACAGAATGACAGCAATTCACCGAAAATTGACTAAAAACGCTTTAGAGCATCTACAAGCATTAGAGCACGCCTGTAGGCGCCGGTCCAAATTCGGCAACTTTTCCCACAGGATGTATCAATTAATCATGATATTTTAACACATTTTATTTAGAGAAGACTTCAAGAAACGTTATTTAAAAAAGATCTATTTTACTAATTTTCTTTTCGCGCAAAAAGTGAAAGAAATCAGTCCAGCCTCCGGCCTTTTGGAAAGTATCTATGGTTTCCTTAGATACCAGGGAAAAATCATCTATATTAATTTCAAAGGCTCATTGAAATTGAAAGAAAATTACGAAAACTCTTGCCATGTGAGAGATATCTATGGTTTGTAAGGAACCGAGGATCTCGAAATAATAATAATAATAATAATAATAATAATAATAATAATAATAATAATAATAATAATAATAATAATAATAATAATAATAATAATAATAATAATAATAATAAAACGGTTTTGATTTTGACTGCAAAATGCAAATATTTTATTGCGTTATTCAGCCATCGTCTTACTGCGCGTAACGTCTCAATTCTCATACTCCGTGCTTGCAATACATCTGGCGCCATGCGACAACAACGCTCCGAGTAGCGTCCGGCCGCCATTAAGTATTAACTGCTCACATGCGGCATTATGGAACAGCAACATTTTAAATATTCTTGGTTGTAATGAATTCTTGAGCAGGGTATTCGTAAGAACTGTTATTGCTTGTTAAGATTGTTTTTGTTAAAATATTTAATTTATTGTAGTGTTACTATACTATAGTACTTTATTCTTTGTATTTAAGCAGTATGATTGTTACGCATTGAAAAAAAAAAAAACCTTTTCTGTTGTTGATGTTACAGATCACCTCAAGGTCGGCTTGGCGTAGAGTGACAAGGTGCCGTCGTTCCCCCTCAACCAGCGGATGATAAGACAAGAATGCGATAAGGTAGGTCGGACTTAAATACTGAAGTCGCTAGTCGAAAACAAATGCATGTCACCGCCACCGACCACGCGACCCCGTGGACTGTCCCCCTGAATTATTAGTATTATTTAACTTGATAACTCATTACTGCGCAGTAACATTACCGACATCTCCTGGAGCAGTTGTTTACCCGAACTCCGAACGGCTCGTCATGAACACGTCCTGAAAGTTATCGCCTCCCCGGGTTGCCCGTTGCGATGGGGGAAGAGGAGAGGGGTGGAGATAAATCTCGGCGCGTCTGCCAACGGGAAGTCACCCAGTGCGACCCTTAGTAACTTATAGCTCAGAGTTCATTGCAAATGTTACAGATGGAATGAATACGCATTATCAGCACACTTTCGGGGTCCCTGGGATTTGATACGGAATGACCCGTTCCCCTGGCATCTGTAGGTTCGCCTCAAAGAGGGACTTGCTAGGTTTCGTTCCCTGGGTGGTCAACATTAAACCAGTGGTGCTATGGAATAGCACAGACTTTCCTGTATTCGTTTTCTATTTCCTTGGTCTCGGCTAGCTATACGAACTTGCAACATACTCTTGCCAGCTGCCATCTATCGCCGCCCAAAGTACATTAAAAAAATCTTAATTTTTCGTTTTCCTGATACTAACCTCGAACAGTAAAACCTCGTCATAAATGGCATATTTCTTTGAACACGTGGAGCCGTTTTTGAGAAAATAGCTTAAGCGCTACTGTAAATTCGAAATTTGGAGCTCTTTAGAATTTTTTTAATTTTCGAAAACTTCATTCGAAGTAGTTTAAAGCGTTTTAACTTGCAAATACAATAGTGTTTACAAGTTACTGGATATGTAAAATTAAACGGCGTGAGAGGTCTTTCAAAAAAAGAACATTTGTGTACATTTTAAAAACAAAAAAATACCCGAAAATGAACTTTACTTCATATTACAGAGTGCAATTAGCATTGTATGCTCAAAAAGTTTTAAGAAAGAATTTGATGTGGTTTTTTTTTCTTTTGAGAAAATGGTGCTTGAGCGTTTTTCAAAATGAGGAATTTTGAGCTAGTTTTCACAGAAAACGATAGTTTTCGATAAACTTTAAATGACAATTTAAAACACATGTACTCATAAATATAAAGTGAATAATTTGCGGCTACTGTCTATATACACGACGTGAGAGACAAGTAAAAAAAATTGTAATTTTTGAAAAAAAAAAAGAGTGGAACAGTATGACGTTTATGTCACCTTGTAGAGTGCATTTACCACTATTCCTACCAAACGTTTCAGGACTATACTTCTAAGTCTAAGGTTTTTCATATTTCTCTTGTCTTATTCTTGTTTTTGTAATTTTTTAAAATTGCACATATTGCTCGCAATATTGCGCGGTAAGTACTAAAATTTTCAAAAATATGTACACGACCTTAATGAAAGAACTCACTATGGCGAACAAATTTTATTTGAAGGAAAAATATCTACCTTCAATTTTGTGGTTGTAGGTAGATGTCTAAAAAATTTTAACATTTCGAAATTTTCAAAAATTCAGAGTTAACCTTGAAAATCGAACCTATGCCACTTCACAAGAGTATTTTACTCTTTTTTTTTTATTTGAAGAAAAAATTTGGAGCCGTTTTTGAGAAAATTTTGAATGTGTCCGGGGCGCTTCATATAAAGAACCCTCCAATTTTTAAGAGAGTTTTTCAAAATCGCAGCGCCCTGACTCGAATGAGATCGACCGGCTAATATCAATTATGGAAAAAAATGGTTTAGACGCTAGTGGTGTTCACAGATGGACAGAAAGACAGAAGGACATACAGACAGAGAGACATACAGACAGACAGAGAGAGACATACAGACAGACAAACGGACGGACGGACAGAAAGACAGACGGACAAACAGAATGATGGACGTTTAGAAAAAAATTTTTTTGCAATATCAGGGGACCCCAAACCTGTATTTCCGTTGAAATCTCGAAATCGATTTTCCGCAGCACTACATAGCAGCTTTCCTTATATTACTCCGTCCACTTCAACGATCCATATTGACTCGTGCATGTCGTGACCCCTGCGTCACGCCGATTTAATGAAAACAGCGCAGAACAGTGTTTACGGAAATTCGCTTCACGCATCTGCGTGCCACCGGCCCCCTCGCGCCGCCCTGCTTACACAGAACCCGTCTCTGGGGCGTGCCCCGGCGGCGACCGTCGTGTGCGGGAGAAACCCTTCTGGCCACCCTGCCTCGTTCTTCATTTTCGGGAGTCATCTCAATGTTTCAGATTTAGTCTTCGAATAGCGTAAAGAATTCTTCAGAGAATGGTGCACGTCATATTGTTGCTAAAATCCCTGGTTTTTCTAAATTTGCAAAAGTTCAAATTTTTTCGGTGTCTTCCTACAACTACGATATTTAAGATTTTTTTCTTTTAAGCTATAGTGCGAATATTTCGTTAAGCAGCGCGATTATTAAATAATAAAATCTACTCTTCAAAGACAGATCTTGAAATAAAACAATTTACAATTTTTCGGAAATAAGAGTAGTTTTCGCGTAAATTTCATGAAATTCGCGCAATGTTTAAACAATTTGTTCCTCAAAACGGCGCCTAATTTTTTTTTACATTTCTTCAACGGATAGAAGAATGGGCTCTTATTTTCGTTCAACTCTGAAGTTTCAAAAATTACACGTTAGAAATAATGCGAGAAAGTATGCGTTGTTGTAGCATCATTCGTTAATGTTTGAAATCGTAGGAATTGATACACCAATTGCTTGAACGATCCTGTTATGAATGGTAATTGTTATTGTTCCTAACATGCTATGTTCTCTATAAATTTGTATAACTCTATATATATATTACTTTCCTTTTCTAAGTGTGTAATTTCTTAGTCATCAATTTTGGACGATTTGGACGATTTGGAAGCCCTAGACAAGAAATAGCCTGAGATAAAAACAATAAACCTAGCTACGTCAAATAATATAAAACAAATCTGGAACATTAACCCCATTAAGCCAAAAAGTTTTTTGGATAATCATTAAATCCAATAAAATCGTATCGCGGCATGAGCTTAGTGAAGCCTGCAACATTTTAAAAAATCCTTAATGACATTCGACCAAAACATTTTTAATTTTCCCTCACAAAATTTATCACTAGAACCGCCCCTGTACATCATACTCGTGTATTAATACCTATCATTGCAGCATCGTTTCATAATGTCGAAACGTTGGCAAAGAACAAAATAGTTTGTTTTTTTTATTATTTTCACTATCCATGCCCCTTGCACCTGCTTTCATTTTACTTATGTGTATGTGCTGTTTTAGTAATACAAAGTTATTTTGGTACCTGGTAAGCAAAAGAGGGTAATTAATCAGGCAATTGTTGATGTAGAAGCAACTTTCAAGTGACAACATTTATTGACACCATCACTTAAACAAAAAATGCTAATTTACTGACATTTGAATAATAATCTTATCTGTGAAAGCTAACACAGCTTATGATTCATAACCCAGAAGTAAAGATTGCGTAGGAAGTATTATCGTTTTTGTTAGCTGGTCACCCAGCAACCTCCCCTATAAGCAGATTAACCGTTGCAATAACATGACAAGCATGGCAACGATTGAGTTTCTAGAATCTTCACTGAACACACATTCTTCACTAGAGAGTGCAAACAAATATAGAAAACTGCGAAGCAAAAACCACTACTGAATATGTATGCACTAATTCATTTCACATGCAACGAAATATAATTATTGTGGCTACAACAACACTAGTCTCTCAACACTACTCTCTCGCATTATTTGCAATTTTTTGCCAAAGAAAAAAATTAGAGCCGTTTTTAAGAAAATAATTTTTGAAATTATTTCCTATGTTTCACCCAAACTTCGCAAAAATTACACATGTTTTCTAAAATTTCACGTGACCTTATTTAAAATCCGTCTTTGTTACCCATTATACTTTGTTTGGTGTCTTTTTTATCCCGAGGCAAATAATGTTTTCCAACACTCTGAAAAGTATTCACATGAACATCTTTTATATATGCTATTTATGTCCGGTTTTACATGTGTTGTAAACTTTTCAGTTGTTGTTGTTGTTGTTAGAAATAATTTGATTTTTATACAGTTGGGGGTCAGAAATGCCTCGTTTGACGTCTAATTCACAATGGAAAAATTCTTAAAAACGTGACCATTTCCGTTTTGTAGTTTTATGTTGAGGTTTTTGATTAACAATTTGGGGGACGTGTCTATTACGATTTTGTACCCCTGTTTCAAGCGTTCTCATGGTGGTGTGATAAGCACTTACCCTTATTAGCATATCCTCATAACTATCTGTTTAGAAGGATATGCTAGAATGTTTTTTTTCTTCTATAAACAACATTATTCTTCGTTTCTTCGAAAAAATCGCTATCTTTAATATTGTAGTTGTAGGAAGGCACTGAAAAAAGTTTGAACTCTTGCAATTTTTGAAGATGCCAAATATTTTTAAAAATAATAAAATTTACACGTTTTTAAGTTTATTCAAGGGAAAAGTTTAATTCAAATATTTAGAGAAACTTTTTTAGAAAAAATTGAAATTGTTTTTTATGGTTCCATTTAGGCTACAACCAAAAATCAAAATACCCATTTTAAATTCGCATGGTAGGCAACATGGATCAAAAAATATCAATTTAAAAAAGGGAGAAACGTCTGAAACAGTTAAGGCTGTAGTGTTGGCAATGGACAGATATTTTGCTGTCAATCGATTTTTCGGTACCAATAACTCGCAATACTCACAATTCGGACTGCACAGCTTGTTAGAGGAAGAAATTTGTCACATATAGAAATAAGATTTATCCACTTATTCGATACCTGGTCTCAACAATACTAGCAGAACAGTCAAGTTATAATTTGTTCCACTAGCGTTTCGGATCATGTTAATAATATCTTCAATTTCCAGTTTTAAAAGAAGGGAACTAATCAGCATATTTAAAATAAAACATTATTTGAGACATTGTTGTTTGGATTGAAATAAAATATTATTTGCAATGCTTAACAACTGATTTTTTTGTAGGTAGACGTTATTAAGAAATGAACACTTCAAAAATAAACATGTACGCAACAAAAATATACTCAGCATTCTAACGGCTATGGCTGAAATAATCTGTAACACAATTAAGGTTAAAAAAAAATAATGTGTGTTTCCTACATAATACATCACAATACGGATATATAGAATGTGAGTTCATTGGAGTTACTACATGAAATAAGAAAATTACATCCACACGGTATGTAATTGGCACATGATTACCGATACGATTAGTATACGACATAATTACCACTCGGGTCTTTTTTAAAATTCCCGCTCATCCCTAGGAATAAATGAATTATGGAACCGTCTTTCTCGTTGGCTCCCCTGCTTGGAGTTGCGAAGAGCTACATATGTTTCCATGGAGCAAATCCATGCTAGATGCGAGAGGAGTGTGGGGTTGGTTATTTCGACAATTGAACTATTATATCAAACTTGTCAATTATACCTGTTCTTTTAATGCAAAATTGTTTCTGATACAAGGGAGCGAACATTTCTGGTTATCGGGTTTTGTCAACGACGCTCGTTGCTCTCATTTCCACTCAATTCAACGAACGTTAGAAAAGGAGTGGGGGTAGGGATTCCGGCCCTCGTGGAGCTTTTTTTTTTCTTTTCAGTTTTCCCCCCTCCAGTTACCCTGGAGAGGCAGGAATTTATTTGTCTTTGGGGTACATTTTGTATAACTGCAGCCGATTTGGCTTGTGCAGTTGGGGAAGGCTTTATTGCTTACAAACTAGAACTACCTTATAACTATAACTATATACATTCCCACTTTGGGGTTTGTTAGTTTTTCTACTTTTTTTTAAATTTTTAATTGGAAGATCTCTAAATTGTTCTATTTTCTTCTTTTATTTTTTCTCTCACTCGCATTCACACTTATATTAATTATATTTACAAACGCATCCATCCATCCATTCATTCATACAAACACACAACACTTCACATCACTATAAACACATTTAAAGCACGCCACGGCGCCGACTTCACTCAAGCGTCCGTGGCGCCGCGACGTCTTCGGTCTCCAGCGACGCTGGCCTAGCAGAGCGCGCATCCGTGCCGCCCGCGCGGCTTCCGGCATCCGTAAACGGCGACCGCCTCCCACGAACTTGCTGCTGCCCCGCGTCGCAGAGCTCAGAGAGCTTGTGCGGGGGCAGTGCGCGTAAGGTGAAGGCGACGTGCTGTGGGCCCTTTCTTCTGTGAAAGGCCCTGTGCACGCCGCTGTTCGTCGCCTTGCCGGTCTCGCGCAGGATGCGCGGGGCGGACGGCCTCAGCGCCCTTGCGAGCGCCGTCTCCGCCCTCTTTTGTAGCTCCGCCGGGAACTGGTTGCGAACGCCTAAGATTCTGAAGACGTCAGCGTTTTTGGGTTGTCGGTCAGGTCTGGTAAAAGGCAAGTGCGGGCGCGCCGCGAGGCGCGCCGCTCTGTTCTCTGCTACCCGGATGGGGTGCAGAGTGGAGGGAGAAGCTGCCGCGAATACCTCACAAGCGTACGCCCACAAGGGACGCACGCAAGCTGTGAATAGGCGGCGCTTTAGAGGAATTGCTAAGTCGGGAGAACGGAGAAGAGGTTTCAAAAGGAGGGTGCGTGTTTTAATTTTGGCAGCGAGATACCGAGCGTGCGCATGCCAGCGAAGGCCGCTGTCAAGTAGCACGCCCAAATATCTCGCTTCGCTCCGCCAAGGTAGATGCGTTCCAGCCAAGCTCACCGTTTCATTGGGGTTAGCCCTCTTACGAGTGAAGTTGACGGCAAGGCATTTCTCGAGGTTGAGAGCGAGGCGTTTCCGACTTAGCCATTCAGGAAAGGCGGCGAGACAATCACTTAAGTATTTAACTAACTGCCTTCCGTTCGCCGATTTCGCGTAGTACGCGAAATCATCCGCGAACATCAGGAGCCCGCAGCGTTGAATACCAGTTCTTGTTTCAGCAGGAAGCGGCGCGTCATTCACGTATAAGCCGAAGAGGGTAGGAGAAAGAACACTCCCCTGAGGCACGCCTGTCTCGGCTCGTCTGAGGGACGAGTATACGTTATTGACGCGCACTTTGAACTGCCTGTCGGAGAGAAAACTCGCGATCAGTCTGACGTAGCAATCGCTCACTCCCGCCACCGCAAGGCACTCGAGCAAACACGCATGCCACACAGAGTCGAAAGCCGATCGCATATCCAGAAAGACCACTGGCAGGTTCTGCCGTCTCTCGAGGGCGAGGCCGATCTCCGTGCAAAGCCGCGTAAGCTGCTGCGCGGAGCTGTGACCAGCTCGAAAGCCAAATTGTTCATCTCTGAGAAGATTGAGACGACGTATTTCCTGTTGCAATCGTGACAGGATCAGTTTCTCAAACGTTTTCCCTAGGATGAAGTGTAGACTAATAGGTCTATAGCTGCTCGGGAATAGTTTATTTTTGCCAGGTTTTGGTATTAGTGCAATGGTCGCAATCCTCCACGCCTTGGGAAAATAGCCACACGCCAGGCACGCATTCAGGAGCGCGAGTAGAAACTCGACTCCGCGCCCGCCCAGAGCGCGCAGCTGTGCTGCGGTGAGACCGTCCGGGCCAACTGCCTTCCTCGCATTGAGGTGTTTTAGCTGTAGAACGCTAGTCAGCACTATAGTCCGCCACCGACCAGTCAGCATTCTAAAGTTCGTGTTGCAATTGAGTTCGTGGAGCTCTGGTGGGCGTTGGCTTTCGCCACGCACTGCAGTGCGCGATCCAACAAACGGGAAAAGTCTTCCTGGAAATTTCAAGACCTCTTGAGCTGAATAGCAAGTGTCTTGTGATCCAATGCAATCGTGTGCTTTAATTACGCCGAAGTCAGGTTTGTGTATTACTACAAACTATATTTTAGGTTTGGTAACAATTGTAATTTAAGTCATTTTGCTAAAATTTCAGTGCAGTTGTAGAATAATGCATGTGACAAAAAAGAAATATTAGATAATCTATAACAATATCGTTACTCTCTATTGGAGTATTTAGATGTTGAAAGGCCGGATATTTAAAAGTTGTGTTAAATAAGTTCGTACCTTTCTACATCCTAAATGTTTTACAGAAATCTTGCAATTTATTCCCAAAATTTCCAATGTTCTGTTTACTAAACTTTCATTGTAATGGTTTTGATTGCAACACAATTTCGCCAAATAATCAGTTGCATTTGGCTAATTTCCTCGTCCAAAAACTGAAAATGGTTGATCCGGAGAAGTTGGTGTCGGTCACTGAACCTTCGGTTCACTAATCTCGTGATTCACAAGGTTATAGTTTCGCGGCAACCGCGCAGTTTGAATTGTGGAGGCTTTCTTGAAAAGTGCTTTCTTATAAAAGTGAATTGGTAATTATGCGTTGGATAGACTCAAGGTTGTTTATAGTGAACGCGAGGGCCGAAGGCCCGAGCCTCGCCGTGACTTGGATCCGGGCGAGCGAAGCGAGAGGACTTGCCTTTGAAAGTAAATTTGCATTTCTCTGCGGCGGACAAAGTGATTGAAGTGAAGAATACAAGTACAAATTTTGTGGCGTGGATTTGTGTTTTTTTTGCCATTTCATGTCCCTTTATAATTGTTTTGTGTGTCTACCGAGATGGAAGGACCCCTGAAAATTTTATGCTCTAAATTACGGTACCGAATGTTGCTCGATAAGAGACATGACAAATTCGTAATAGTTTAACTTTTTACTTTCACCCATACTACTTACGTATTATGCATTCAAACCTTTAATTGCAGTACGGCGGGTTACTGCCTTCGCTTTCTGTCCAATACAATTTTACTTAACTTTATACCGCAAGTTGTTTTGCCCGTTCACGAGGCTCGGGGTTATTAGGCTAGTCGTATCGCGTTTCACCCGCAAATATTTTAAGTTTACTCAACGATAGCTTCAATCGTGATCTTAGAAAAGAGCTTTTTACCAGTTAATCCCGTAACTCTTATAAATGCCTTTTTTATTTTGTAATGGAGTTTGTTTTAATTTCGGAGAAATTAATTGTAAATGATAGCGAATTGTTTACTTTTACATTTTGACGACCTTAAATTTTTGCCGTGCAAGAAACTATTATTGAAAAAAGCACAAACAACCAGCAAATGAAATGTCACGAAGTCCATATTTCGATAAGAGGCCAACCACATCTCTATATGAATCATGGTTCCCGAGTTACACGGTTATAAAAAACAATATTTAGGGTGGTCAGAACATCGTTCGGGGTCGTTCGGTGATCTTGATATTGATCTCAGCGTCCTCAACAGGCGATGTGGAAGGATAAAGGGAGTATTTTTGAATTTAACTTATTAAAAACCTTGAAACACATACACACAACAAAAAAATAATTAGAAATTTTTCAGTTAAGAATTTTGATGCCAAAGCCCTCTTAAACTGTGCTTTCAAATAAGCTAGAAAAGATGTGCTAAAAAAGATATGGCGAATTTGTAGCTGGATGTTTAAATACTAGTAGTACGTTATGCATTGTCCGCACAGTCTTGCAGTATCTGATACCATCGTGTCTTCGCCGATTTGTAAATGGGCTTTTTCCCTTTATTTTACTTTTTAAAGATGAATAAATGGGATGTGTAAAATGACTCGTGACTGAAAATTAGTAACATTGATCTTGATATCGATGTCATTTATGCAAAACTACTATTCCAATTCTAATAGTGTTTGATGGGTAGACAATGTTTCACCTGGAATTGGAATTGTTTTGCTATTGATATTTCAGTTCTAATTCTCATTTAAAGTGCTGTTTTCTACAATTATTAAAATATTTTTTTATTTAAAAAAATAATTTATAATATTAAGCAATCCAGATTTTGAAGTGATTTTCGTTGAAATGGCATACTAATTTTTTCCAAGCTTGTACGTGGTACGAAATATATAAAGGAAGTTTGAGATCCCCTGCCGAAATCCCGTCTTGTTTATTAATAAAAAAATAGAAAAATAACTTTGTCCCCCGTGAACTTCACAATCACAGACGTTTAGTCCACACTGCAGCAAGTTTAGCATTATTAAATTTGACATCTTACTAGCTATCAATCCGTGTAAACGAAATCGTGACCTGTTGAAAAATCGAATTAAATATCTTCAAAATAAAATGTCTTCAAAAATTGACTACACCTAATTAGCGTTTGAATCTTGAATCGTTCGATGAAACTTTTCCCTCCATTTCCATCCGTTCTGATAATATTCGAGGTAGACGTTTTTATTGGGTAACCCTAAAGAGTACAACAATATTTTGTAGCGAAATCAACGGTATCTCATAGAATCTTTCGAAATAAATTTTGAAATGGATACTTCTCCTTGTTAACAAAGAATTTATCTATTACTTCTCACGCCGCTCAACTGTGCAGAGCACGATGCAAGAAAATAGATGTCGACAACAAAATCGAAACGTCGTTTTTACTTCTCGCAGTTCTTGCATGCGGCTCTGCGAACGACTTGGAACTTTCTGGGGGAAGATGGTGAGAGGTGTAAGGAGCTTGATGACATGTCACATAAACAAGGTGTATACATGGAATCTTAAGTTACAATTGGAATGGCAAAACACACACGTATTTGAAAAAATCGATCGAAAGTATTTATTTGCATTTTGCGATAGTAGTAGTGGTTCATTTCATCTGATCAACGAAATTTGTTTTCCGTTCAGAGTTGTTAAGGTACTGAAAGCCTATCGATAGACGTAGCTCCACACGAAAGAGGAAATAAAACGGAGTTTTTTCTTTTGCAGGAAAAAATTAGCAGTTAAGTTAGCTAAGAGAGATGTGATAAGAAAACGCATTCCTAATAATTCTTACATTTCTTGTAAAATAATTATAATTTAAGTAATTTGTGAAGTCTTATTCAACAAATATTGGGAAATCTAACCGCCATATTATCGAACGAATTGACAGTAGCAGTAGAATATCGATTTGAAAACATTGCTGACGAATTAAACAGTGTAATTAAAGAATGTATCAAAAGGAAAATATCTATTGTAAATGTTTCATGGTTCATTAGAGTAATTTATTTTAAAAAGTACTTAAATTCTTGTGATTAATACTAGATAATTTGTTTGTGAGATTATACGTATAAAACACAACTAAATAAATGTGGGTCATCGTAAACACATTAATCGAGTCACGCGCACCGCACAGCACAGAAGCTTCCATCAAATCCTGCCAGTCTCATTTTTTTTTTTTTGAACTCTGAATTTTCGAAAATTTCAAATGAAAATATACGAAAATGTATGTGCTCTTATAGTTCAAGTGCAATAACCTAGTATTGATGAATTGTTTACATATGCATCCTACAAAGGTTAATGAAGGTTTCACTGTGAATTTAATGAAGATTTACTGTACACGTCTTTTTTTTAAATGATATTCAACAAATGATGATCCCATAATCGATAAAGGAGAAAGTTCCCATTCTAACTCTGAGCGTGACGAGTACGGGCAGAAAGGGAACAGACTAACCTAAAAATAAGACGTTAATATTTTGAATATATAACAATGAAAGCCAGTAAAAATGAGGTGGAAGATGGAAACCACAGATCTAAACAGAAGTAAACCAATAAAATTGTAAAAGCAAAACCGGAAACAATAAAAAACTCTTAATTTTCTTCTACTTTAATTTAGAAAGAACATTGTCATATATGTTAATAAAGATTTGATTCTAACATGGAATTAATTGTTTCAGGGATTCGTCTAATATTTTCTGGGTTCGTTATCCGAAATGTTACGGCAGTCAAAATTGAACGAATAGACAAAATCAAGGCGATGTCGCAAAGATGATTTAAATTTTGTGCAAGTTTCCTAATGTTAATAAAATGTTCTTTGATTATTTTCTTAAGAGCACATTTTGTTTATCACACATAGGACACAGAACATAATTTTAGGCAATAGACTAATATTTGTCTAAAGGGATTTCGTTCCGCATTTTTAATCAGATTTTGTTTGATATGCAACTTATTCCCAATTCTCAGGTAATTTTATTTATCGGGTTCTTTTACGAAGGTAATTATTAATTTTTTTAGGGCCAAAAGGCAAGGAGATAGTGAGTTTGACTGAACGTATCACGTGACAAACAATTGTAAGGCAGGGCTGTTCCTTTAAATTGAATTGAATTAATGCCTTATTTTACGTGGCGAGACTCGGGCCATCAGGCTCTCTCTTCCGTCTGACCACACAAATTTCGCCACGCTTCTTTCACCAACTAGCGGAGAAACGAGGTATTTCTTGGGCGACGAAAGAGGAGATTTGAATTTTGCTGAGAGGCGTCATTTAGGGTTGATCTTTTACATGCAAGTAAATCTACGAACATGGGACAACCGGCTTTACTTCCCCTCCGAAGGAAGGCGTACGAAGGATTTTTTCGCCCTTAAAAATCCACGGCTTCGATCGGGTTTGAACCCGCCGACTTGTACAACAGTCCGAAACGCTAACCGTTACACCATCGCCGCGCGTATGTAGGAACGTTTCAAAGGAGGTGGGCGTGTTTCTCCCTGGCAGGAGGTGAGGACCGGCGCGACCTACTCTTCGGCGTGGGTAGTATTTCGCATCTCCAAGGCACTCTTCCCTCAGTACACCGATCTCCATCGGTAAACGTCCCAACTTGCCTTTTACTAGGCTGTCCGGCTGATGCCGCGTCCATGGCGAAGGTGCCGACGTTTCGGTCGCCATTCTGCGACCTTCTCCAGGTCACCCGGCGTCACCCGGCGTCACTCGGACAGGCTAGTAAATACTGACTCCGGCCGCGGAAGCCTACGCTCTCACTTGGGTACAACAGTCCGGTACGCTACCCGTTCCACCATGGCCGCCGCCTTCGTTTGCGTGCGCAGGGGCGGCGGGCGCCCTGGACTGGGAGGCGAGCGAGCGGCGCCGCAGAGCCCTGGCGCGCTCCGCGCTGACGCTGCAGCTGCACGGCGCAGCGCGCGCCGGCGACTTCCAGGGCGTGTTCCGCGCGCTCACGGCCGGCGCCGAGGTGGACGAGCCGCAGGGCCTGGGCGTGCGCGCGCTGCACATGGCTGCGCGCGGCGGCCACGCCAACGTGGCCACGCTGCTGCTGCGCTGCGGCGCGGCCGTCATCCGGGTGAGCCCCCCCCCCCCCCCCCCCCCCCCAGCATTGCGTTCGTTGATTATTGAACATATGCCGCCTTATTTTACGTGGCGAGACTCGGTCCCGCTCTTCTGACCCTTCGAATTTGGTTACGCTCCTTTCGCCAACTTGCAGAGGAAGGAGATATTCCGTTTAGGGTTGAGGATCTTTTACATGCAAGTAAATCTTCCCCTCCCAAGAAAGGCGTACGCCCTCACGCTCCCTCGAAGAAAAGAATTACTTTGCACGTTTTATGTGCTTCAAATAGGATGGATTCTTTGTTACCGGAAACTCTAATCTTCACTCGCGTCCAGATATGTCCGTGATGTGTAAAATTGAATTATTTTTCGCTCTTAAAAACCCACGGCTTTGAACCCCATCGTGTTTGAACCCGCCGACTTGGGTATACTAGTCCGATACGCTAACGCGTTACACCATCGCCGCGCGCGATTAGGGAGATCAATAGTCTCTTAAGTTTTTCGCGAAATACGGCGAGAATCTTCGCCCATTGGATGTCGAGATCCGGCGACGACCTATGCGGCTTAACTCTTTTAAGTAGTCGCGTGGAAAATGTAAGTGTTCCACGACCATTTGTGATAACGTGCAAATAAAATAGCATTGTTCTTATCATCTGGAATTTACAGTTCGTTTCTTTAGCTTCTTTACCTTTTCTCGGAGAAAAGAATTACTTTGCTTCAAACTGCAGCGCACAAGGACAGCTGACTTATCTTGAGTCAGCGCACCTTGTCGGAAATGAAGAAATCTCGCAGATTATGGGATTTCCTATGTTCTTACTTGTGAAAGTCCAGAATCAAGGCCATTAACATTACAAGTTTTACATGCGCATGCAAGAATGGGTGTTCGAAATCAGATTGATTTTAGAGGGATATGTGTATCTAATACCTATATTAAATTTATATTTGGGGAGCTTATCGTATTCGAAGGAAAAAGACAAAAACATGTGTACACTGATGAGAAATCAGGTCATTTATTTCCTTTTATTAATCATTTTGCAACAGTAATGTACATTTCGATTTGCTTCGACTTTTGGAGTCGTCAGAACATTCGCAATACAATTCTATTCATTGACACTGCAACATTTAATACTTCGGGACGAGTGGACATAAGAAATGCGCACTCTTGCGCAACGGAGATTCCACACTGGATCCGGCAAGTAAAAAACCAACAGGGGGGGAGAGCGTATACGTGTGATTTCTCCTCAGAGTACACTTGTTTTTGTTTTGTTTTTCGCTGGAATACGGTAGGCTCTACAAATTAAAAGTTATTAAAGGTATTTAGATACACATCTCAGACTTCCCTCAGACTTAACCACAGGCGTAAAGCAGCTAACGACGGTTTTAGATGTCGATTCGAACCGATGCACAGTTTTTATTTACTTGGCTGTCCGGGTGACGGCGCGTCCATGGCGAAAGTGCCGACGTTTCGGTCGCCAGTCTGCGACCTTCCTCAGGGCGTAATGCAGGTCGCAGGAAGGTCGCAGAATGGCGACCGAAACGTCGGCACCTTCGCCATGGACGCGGCGTCACCAGCGAAGTAAATAAGGACTCCGGCCGCGGAAGCTTACGCTCTCACGAGGCACAGCCATTTGCACACTCTGACCAGGCGTGTACAATGCCTTAGTAATCACGAGTAAATCGACATCTGGCATTCAAGAATGGGAAAAAAATGCTTATTGCTTTTGTTTAGGATGCTTCTATTGAGGAAATTCGCGACTTAACGTATACAATATCACGCAACAAGGAAAAAAATCTGATTGAATGCGCGAGTGCGAAATGCCGCGTGTGGCCCCTCACGTCCTGTCGGTGCGCGCGCGCAGGCCGACTACTACGGGCGCACGGCGCTACATGAGGCCGCGGCCCACAACCATGTGGCGTGCGCGGCGGTGCTGCTGCGCGCGGGCGCCGCCGTGGACCGCGCGGACGGCGAGCGGCGGCTGACGGCGCTGCATCTGGCGGCGCTGCGCGACGGCGAGGGCGTGGCGCAGCTGCTGCTGACGTTCGGCGCCGACCCGACGCTGCCGGACGCCCTGGGCCGCACGGCGCTCGACGCGGCGCGCTCCGACGCCTTGCGCCGCCTCCTGGCCGCGCGCCGCGCCCTGCGCGAGGACGCGCAGCAGGTGCAGCAGGCGCAGCAGGTGCAGAGAGCGCGCCAGGTGCAGCACTCGCGGCGGGCGCAGCGCTCGCGGCATGTGCTGCAGCTGCAGCAGGTCCACAATGCGCGCCAGGTGCGCCAGGCACAGCAAGGGCAGCAGGTGCGGCAAGCGGAACAGGCGCAGCAGGCAATGTTGCTGCGGCTGGCCCGGCAGGCTCGGCAAGATCGGCAAGATCGGCAGGCCCGGGAGGCTCAGCGGGCTCAGCGGGCTCAGCAGGCGCAGCAGGCGACCCAGCACGCGAGCAACGCCCACGCGGCCCCACAAACGCAGGTAGAGTGCTCTCTCGATCTACGTTTTTCTTGTCCATTTGTCACAAAGTGAGGTGCCTCACGGCATCAACTGACGTCACTGAAGGGCCTTTTTATGTCACGATGAATTTCGGCCCTGTTCGGTAGTTTTTCTGGCGGGATCTCTGACTCGCACCAGGATAATAACGGAGCGGTACCCTATCGAACGGAATATGGATCGTACGCTA
The DNA here is from genome assembly GCA_038098605.1 of Gryllus longicercus. Classification (NCBI taxonomy): domain Eukaryota; kingdom Metazoa; phylum Arthropoda; class Insecta; order Orthoptera; family Gryllidae; genus Gryllus; species Gryllus longicercus. The sequence goes on from JAZDUA010000361.1 coordinate 1,065,576, forward strand.
TCTTTCCTGCCTCTCCATCATATCTCCTCTCCTCTCCTTACTTGCACGCACCCACCCACATGTTACAGCTTGTCCTGGCTGGGGCGGAGCCTCGCTGTTGGAGTATTCCTACAAATGCTAGGATTGTTGTTTAATGGTACAAGAGTTCCGGCGATCCATGAGAATTTGCTGGTGTATCACGACAGTTAGTGCATGTGTTTCACTAAATTTTTACATTGAATTGTTCATTTCAATTTCACTTTAATTTTAACGTTTTTTTAGAGTTACGCATAACAAAAAACATCTCCGTTCAGTAAAAACCGCATCGAAATCTGTTCAACAAACAGATTAACGGAGTAAAAAATCATAACAAGATTGCATTGGTGTAAAAGTATCTCATGCCTATTGATATAATATAAACTGTTTCATATAGGCTCTGATTATGCGAAACGTGACAAAAACTCTGCTTCCAACCCCAAATCTTCACACTTGTCCACAGGTTTGCAGCGCCCAGCCCTCTCTGAAGCCGCAACTCCCTCTCAGAGCCGAGTACGGCAAACTGACTACACAGGCCCTTCACGCTCATAACGCCCAGCATTCCCTCAACGCCCATCACTTGGCTCGCAAACTTCCGTATGCTCAACAGTCGCACAGCGCTCATCTCGCCCAACGATCACTCAACGCGCGCCTTTCAATCCACAGGCTGATTGGGGAGCCACGTGTCGACGACGGCGACCAGCGACGCCGCACCTCTTAGTCAAGACGCTTGCGTTTAATCCTTGGCCAGCAAATATCCGGAACACGACAAAATGTGGCGCTGGTTCAATTTTTTTTTCGTACTAATATAGGTGATGAAGTGTGATAGTGAAGAAATGAGGTTGAGGCAGGAAACAGCAACACGGGAAGCTCACATTACCACTAAAATAGCTGGACAATTGAGAACCTGTACATCCGCAATTCCACCTCGCCGCTTTTCTTAACAAAGTGTTTTAATTTATTGTTGTGCTTGTCTAACAAAACTCTCTAGTATAGGAAGTGCCTAATCGTGCTTCAAAATTTATAGTTTTTCTTGTAGTAATGTAATAGTAAAGCGACTATATTGCGCAGGCTTGAGGAGCCTATTTACTAAATTCAATTGGCCATCAGGAAGAATTGTGGTAGTGAAGGCTACGTGGTCGTTTAAGTTGCGTGTTTAGTCGTCTACATGCTATAATTTGCTCTAATATCCCTGTCTCCAAGTAGCAGGACAGGGCGTTCTTCGGTCGAGAGTGAACGGCAACTTTTATGTATTTTAAGCACCACTAGATTAAGCCGTAATTTTTGTTGAATTTTTTAATTAATTTATGGACTGGACTATTTATTTCTGGATCTTGCGTTCAGATTCCCGATATGAAAATCGAAAATCTCGTAGTGGACTTACCCTAAGACGACAAAGAAACAATTCTTATTAAAATGTGTGGAAGAGTGCTTTATTAGAGTGGAATTGCGTTCTAATCTTTTTGTTGAAAATTTTACGGTACATGCAAGGGCACTGAAATCGCTTGGTAGAGTTTGGTTTTTCTTTCGCCTTTCTGTGCATTAGCACTTGACCTACCATTGAGAGTTAATTGGCGAGCAACTCCTCGACCTGCGTATACACTGTCTTCGATTTAGGAAAGTGTAGGTAGAGTGGAGATACGCTCCCACTCGCGATGGTGGCCTGAAAACACGTCCCACCCGAACGCGTTTCATTTTATCGTCTTGTATAGTCTTTGCAATAAACGTTCGTCAACTAAGTTCTCAGAGCATCCACACCAATGAACAGGACTTACGGGTTGTAATTGGCGCTTGAAGCAACTTTTCCCATCCCAAGAAAATGTTCTGAAATTGAAGTTGTTTCATAAAATCGCCAAATCTTGTAAGTCTCTCTTCAAAACGTATAGATCAGAGTATTAATATAAAAAGAAATATTATTTTAAGTTTACCCGCCATACTATTTAGTTTTGATCTAGTTTAATTAAGTTAATTTTTGTCTAAGACAACCGAAGATGCAATTGTGCTCACGGAAAGTGATTTTGTTAAGATATATGCTGAAAAACGGTAATTTAAGAAATCAGATAAAAACTTCTATACTCTTAGTTAAACTAAGTCACAGGCCCTATAAAACGAAACAGCAATATGCTGCCCATGCTCAATCGCAAATTTCTTCGTGCCAAAATCAGTGGGAGTCGGACACAATCTTAAATTCCACATGCAATGAAGGTATTCTAACCTAGGAATATTACTTCCCTGAGGATTGGCGTGCTTGCAAAGGAAGGAAAGCAAACAAAAGTGGCAACCTCAGCAGTCTCTGGCTGCCAAATGCTGTCTAAAGGCTCATACAGACCGGCACGGACGATTCGCAAACTACGCGGAATTTTCACAGCGAAAGTTTCTCGTCACGTGTTGCCTTCGGAGCGGGCAAGCGTCGCGGCTGCGGATTGGCAGCGTTTCTTGCGCGGGGGATTTTGTTTACGCGGTGGAACGCGCTTTTCCCACTGCTGCTAGAGTTTCGCTGTGAAAGCAGAGGCAAAGGCGAATATTTTCGTTAGTCTAATATTTTCAGCTCGCCAGTGCATCTGACAAGATTGCACGGTTAAGAAATACTTCTGTCGCCATACGCTGTCATAATTGTCGCTCGGGTGCGGACGGTCCCGCGGATTTCGTCGCCGCGTCGAGCGCGGAACTTCACAAACGCTGCGGATAATCCGCCCCGGCCTGGGAGTGCCTTGAAGTTGTGGAGCGGGAGCCTGCGTGAATTCGATCTCGCGTTCGCCTATTTTGAAGTGTTTGTATTACAAATCCAGTACGCGAGTTGTTTTGGAAATGAGTTGTTTGGCATTTTCATCGATCTGTTGATACAAAGAAAACGTTCAGTGGCTGTGAAGAGAAGAGTAGTTTTAGAATGTAGGGAAAACAAAGCCATGAATGTTTTTACGAGAAAAAATATTCACGGAAAGTAAAAATAGAAGTGCCTCATTGTTAAACTGAGTTTGCTTGTAGAGGTCACATTGTTACAATTAACAACTTCATGCAAAGCATACGAATTAGTGAGCACTTTATTTGAATTGTACAATTTAACATAATGCAAATTAGTGGGTTTATAGTAACTTGAAATTTTGTGAAATGGATCTCCACATTATATTCACAATTACCATAAAGTATAACAATTGCCAATGTATTTTCCAGCAGGCTCATAACTTTACTGTATTTGTATATTTAGGTTTACAAGACGTGCTAATTTTAAGAGTAAAACTGTTTTAGAAATCTCTTCTTCACTCTCTTGCAGAGAGCTAGTACAGAAGAGGATAATGTACGCCTTTTCCACTCATACTCCTTTTCCCAAAATTCCTATAAAGGGTTTTATAATGTGTAATTTCTTGAAAATTATTGTATTAATTTTGTTAATAAAATATCTTCACTCGTCCATGTATTTAAACTTCGCATGTTGTTTACCATTCCTTCTTTTACCATAGACGTGTTGTTTACCATTCCTCCTCCTAACACCGACATGTTAGTGTTCCCAGGTACCCTTAACATTTTTTTCCACATGCACAAATTAGTTGAATTTGTGAAATGTTCACAACGCAAAGATTGGAAGTTATTTCAGATTTATAAAGGTCCAACGTTTACCAGAGAGAAACAAACTGATAATAGAATAGTTATTCCAATTTAATTCGATATTCAACAAACTTTATTAACACTGTATCCATGAACATCGATTTATACTTTCTTGCCTTTGACGTATTTGTAGAGTTGAAAGTAATAAAAAGTAGATAAATCGTGATATCCAGCTATTTCTTTAATACCTTGTGAGAATCATTATATAGTGTATCCTTTATACCGAAAAATTGATTTACGGCAAGTATTTCCGTCTGTGGTCAATGCAAGCGCATAAATTGTTCAATTTTTACAAAAATTGATATTCCTCAATCGATTTTCCTGAACTCGTAACCTGATTTTTAAACTAAAATTTTGATTGTACATATCAACCTCCAACATGTTATAAAAAATGGCCCCAAATTGTTTTGGATTACCTTCTTTTTCTTGGAAAGAACAAAGGGGGATTCATAGATCTAATTTTTGTTGAAATTTATTTTCAAAAATTGAAAATTCAACATTTATTCGCGTAATTCCAACTACAATATAGAAGGAAGAAATTTATCTGAATTAAATACTTACTGAAATATGTATTGAAATATGTTTGATTTTTTTTCCCGACATTGAGTTATTTTCACGTAATTGTGCGTGAAATATAGGCAATTTTCATAACTTTTTTTTAAATTGCATTAATTTCTTTTCTTTCCGAATGGCGAAAAGCGCCTTTTTTTATTGCTGAAGTTTCAATGTTCGGTTAACCCTCCTTATTTCGCAAATTACAAAAAATAACCATTGCAAAAGTAAAATATCAGTGATATATTTTTTTGCTTGCTACAATAAACGTCTTAAAAGGTCTCAATTTTTTTCCACCTCGGATTACACTTGAAGTGGCACAGATCTCATATTCTTGGAGCTAATTGAATTTCGATAGTAACATCGGGATGTGTGTTCTTGAAACACTACTAGTTTCAAATTTCTTGCCATACTACTTACGTAGTAAAGAAAAAGTATTGTAATACTGCAGGAAACAGGCGCTAGGAATGGACTATTTGAAGGGCCCCGATAAATTACTACCTAAATTACCACACACATGGACACTTGTCGGGAGTTAAAGAGCTTGTCGCGGCTAGGGCGGTGCTCTACATTCGTGAATGAGAATACCCTAAATGTCATCTTGCAGGTCGGCGCCTCACCACCCGCGGGAGAACAACACTGCCACCTCGGCGTATCACACACACGCGCACGCGCACTCGCGCACACACACACTCGCGCACGCACACACTAGCGACCACAGACGGACGTGGTTTGAATCAATCAAACCACTGGTTAGTCTTCATTAAATGCATTCAAGTATGTCGCGTATGGCCGCTAACAAATTTCGAATTTCAGTTCGTTGAAGTTAGATGTACCAAAAAAACGCTGTCAATTGTTTTAGAGTACCGGGTGGAAACGCACAAGGAAACATTTGGAAGTGTGATCGTTAGATTTTGCTTCGTGAGATATGAAGAAAGATATTCGTTTCAGCGGACAAATGTTTTCAATCGCTTATTAACAGTTTTTATTCTTACGTAAAGAAAATTATTGCGCATTTAAAGTTTGAACTTTTTCCCCGTTTGCCCCTTACATTTTTAGGTCTTTTTAATTCAGTCAAACGTGGGACGTAAATTCAATGAATTAAACACTAAATTAAGTTCTTTTTGCTACGCTTTCAGCGTACTTTCGAATTTTTAGCCTCCATACTGCTTGTTGTGTATATTTCATGAATGTTCATTCCCACCTGAGATATGGCATAATATTCTTGGAAAATGCAACTTATAGCTCCCAGACTTTTAAATTACAAAAAAGAATTGTGCGAATATTAACATATCCCCCTGACGTGATTATTGTAAGCCTCGATTTATTAATCTAGGTATTTTACCACCCTCTTTCTTGATATATGAATCATTGGTTTTAGTCAAAAATGACTTAAGGGCCGAAATATATTTTCAACAAATGGCGTTGTCTATAACTACAACACTCGACGTAGTAATCATATTCATCAAGTGACAATATCAACAGCTCACTACAAAATATTCACATACAATACATGTACATTCTTTTACACCTTGTCAGATGACATTAAACGATTAAATTCAATAGAGAAGTTGAAGTACCAAATAAAATAATTTTTGCTTCACAACTGTTTCTATACAATTAGACAATACCGAGTCTGAAAATGTTTCCAAAGAATTTTGCTTTCCTGTTAATTTTTGTTAATTTTAATTAATGTTGTTGGTTTTAATAGGGATCTCTTCTCCTTCACATTTTCTAAAATTACATTATTTAATTTTTTTCAGTCCAGGAAACCGTCGTATTTTTCGCTACATCCACATCTCACAAGCTTCTAAACGACTCCTGCCCGTTTGTAAAAATGTCCATCATTTATATCCGTATATTAGAACGCTCCAGAAATAACTTTTCAGTAATTTATTTCTTATATCCCAATTTAATTTGGTATTGTGAACAAATTTATTTTATTTTAGAAACGACATCTTTGCTAGTGTAATACGCTTTCTTATTACTGTTGTGCTTTTATGGTCTCCTGTGAAAGTGCAGCCTAAATAACAAAATAATGTACATGTTCTATTTTTGTTGAATCTTACATCATAGTGTTTGCTGCGTAGTTTTCTGTTTCCCAAGTAGTTTTTTAAGAAAAATAATCCTGATCCTGAATATTTTAAACAGTCGATACGGCGTTTAAAGATAAAAGTTAAACTAGTATTTAATAGGAGACATCGCAGTGTTGCTGACATAACTATTAAACATTACTACAAAGAATTAGAAAAGAAAATTGAGCATGAATTAATATATTTTTTAGATATTTTAAATGAGCAGACGTAAATGGTCAGGCTTTTATAAATACGTCTGCAGACGTAGGGGATGAAAAACTTCAAGAAATTCGAGTCGAAGCCAACGCGCCACTGCACGACGACCAAGCGAAAAGCATATGCTTTCAACCCGTATTTTGTATCGATATTCAAACCAAAACGGGTACAGGAGGGAGTTAATTATTTTCGAATTGAACACTGGTTGCTTACTGATTTTACATGCAGTAAATCTGCTAACTTTGGACAGCCGGCTTCACTTCCCCTCCGAAAGAAGGCGTACAAAGAATTTTTCGACCTTAAAAATCCATGGCATCGATCGAGTTTATTTATTTACCTCTAAGACAGTTCAAAATGTATGTGACTTGCTATGGGGAGAAGTTAAATTTAAGTTTCAATTATGTACAGAAGCAAAACAAGGGGCCATCTCAGCATTTGCTCAAGGATCAGGAAAACTGGACGAAAGCCTGATCGAGATGGGGGTCATTGACCCAGAAGATGAAGTACAATACTTTTTGTTCTTTAGAATTATACAAACCAAATGGTAAATAATACACTAAATGTCGTTGTTAAAATTAATATTACTTTCTTTTTGGATACTCCGTATCGTCTCTAATTGTATATAAACAGTTATTTGAACCAGCTAACTTGGGTATAACAGTCCCATACGCTAACCGTTACACCACATACATCCCTCTAACAAGGCAACAACTTGAAACAAGGGAATATTCTTAAAACGAAAAGTAATAAAGATGTTTACTTCGCCTTGACGTAAGAATCATTGAGTGTTGAAGAATTGTCTATGGTATCTTTGTCTGGGTGCAAGGAAAGCGTTTTCCTTGCAGCTTGTAATTCTTGTGTGAAATGAAATTCGCACGGGGATCTCGCGCAAACACGCTTTGGAAATGTAATACCAACTTTACGCAATAATACAGTCTTCAGTGCAGTCCACACGCGCGTATTACTTAGCTTCTACACTGGCGAGGTGATGCGTTGTGAAACCGCTCGGCTGCTCTGATATTTCAACAATATGATTCTGCCACGTCTTGTGTGGAAAAAGCTGATTTCCGAGAAGATTGCTACAAAGCTCAGTGTTGCCTGCGCGACACGTGGGAGGTGGCGCGATCTTATCATCTTTGAAAGCAGTTAAAGTCCGTTCCAAAGTCTTTCGAAAAAATGCATTTTTCCTCTCGAAGGCGCAACTTTTGAAATGTAAGCTCTTTGCTCAATTAGCTCCAAAGAAATGTCTCATTTCAGCCCACTTCTAGGCAAAACCCTGGAATATATGCTCCGTCACATAAATAAAAAGATGCAGTTGATGAAAAAAATCCCAGAAATATGCAATTATCATAAATAAAAATGGGCTATATTTGTTTTACTCGTATTACAAATCGTAGAATATTCGTAATTTAATTGGTCACTAAGTATTAATTATTTATCAACTGTGTATGACGTATTATGACTAACCGATAAAAAATGTTGTAATCTGAATACAGATGGAAATAAATGCTTTTGAAAAGATTTGATATTATTCGTCAAGCGATAGTTGCTTGACAACGCTATGCTGGCAACAGTGTGTTGGTCTTTTCTGTATAATTTGCTACGAATACTGTATGAATCAAATGTATTCCTGTTTGTTCATTTGTCAATGTAAGAAATGATAGCGACAAAATCCTTCGTACGCCTTCCTTCGGAGGGGAAGTAAAGCCGGCTGTCCCATGTTCGTAGATTTACTTGCATGTAAAAGATCCTCAAGCCTAAATGACGCCTCTGAGCTAAATTCAAATCGCCTGTTTCTCGCCCAAGAAATGCCTCCTTTCTCTGCTAGTTGATGAAAGGAGCGTAGCGAAATTTGCGTGGTCAGACGGAAGAGCGGGCCTGATGGCCCGAGTCTCGCCACGTAAAACAAGGCAAATTCAATTCTATTCAATAGCTGCTCCCGACTATCAAAATGAATGCAGACAAGCATCACAGACGCTTTGTTTGAATTGAATGTAATCAAGTTATTCTAATTGAAATTCTAGTAGCGCAGAAAATGCAATACTTCAACATTACATAGCTGTTTACAAGAACAGGAGAAAGTATGTGCCTTTTCCTACCACTTGCTTTATTTTTTGCTATGCTTAAATACTGTAACATTCTGAGTTTCTTCTATGTGTTCATTAATAATAGAATATATTTCATATTATTTGCTATTTTTTTGTTAATTTTGAATACCAAAATTTGGAAAGTACTGTTGGCAACCAGTGTTTTATTGACATATTTTCTACTACTTTTATCGCATCCCTTACCCGATCTTTCATGTGACGCCACTGCGTGAATCATTTTATCAATGGCTGAAATTTGTTTTGACTGTATTTTGCTGTTACATGATGTCAGCAGTGACGCAATCATGGTCGAATATCGGCAGCCAGAGAATGAGTGAACTCGCACGATCAAATATTTTCAGTTTTCAGGCAAAATTAGAGCTATTGTATTGTTGTTTTACGTGTGATTTTTGCGATTTTGTAAGGATCTAAAAAACATTGACACCTCTCACATGGCCAGAGGCTGCTTAGTTTTCTATCATTTTTATACGTATACGAAATTAGTAACATTAAAATTGAAGTTCCCGTGGTTATCAAATACGAGTACGGAGTACATTCGAAACGATGTGATATTCGATGTAAACAATTGAGGCCAACCAGCTGAGTGGGTCCATGTCCGAAAATATTGACCACAAAAATGTTTAGTGTCTTTAAAAATACCTTGTCACGTAGATCTTGTAACGTTTATCAATGAGCTATATATCCGTCAGCAGTGAAGGTGTCATATGGGAAGACCTGAACACTTTGAGTGGGGATACGTGGTTTGCGTGATGCGTGAGTGAATGTGTGCCCTATCTCTCTTCTTTAAGAGTGTGTTCCACCTTGCCGGAAAATCAAATAGCTACCAGTGAGGCAATCAGGAGTTACTCACTTTGCCTCAGGGCAGCGGAGTGCAGTTACTCCTACACTCGAGGTGAGCAGGTCTCTTCCTATTGCTGCTTTAGTCAATGTCACGACACTACTACTTCACCGTGGACTGCGACTGTGTCGTATGAGTGTGGTTCAGTTTCAACCACAGGCTTTTTGATACGGTAGTTCATCACAGTTCTGTTGGCTGTAAAACAAATAAACAAATATCAAAAAACAAATAAAAATCTTTAAAGAAAAGTAGAGATCTCCGCTTCGTAGTCCGAACTATCACCCCTAGTGCGAGTTCCTTCCTTTCGACGCAGTCACCGCTGCCCCTGCGGCTTCCATTGCAAGTTCCTTCTCCGCCAAGGGAAGTAGTTTCCGACCTGACTGTTTGTCCAGGTAGATGTAGCAGACGTATTAGATCTGTAGTTACTCGCGCAACTTTTCTTGAACGATGAATTGAAGAAATGCGGGTAGAGTGGGGGGTATTAGTTACGAAATCGGCCACTAGATTTTATGAAGCAATGCCAATCTCTGGAGAACCAGTCATGCCTTCGCAACGTTCTCAATAATTTGCGTTCTAATTTTCTCAGGAGTTCGAGGTATTTCCTGTGATGAATCTTAAACTGCTTTGGTCATTTATTTAAATTATTTGGAGAAAATCACGGTCAGAAGTTCTCATCTTCAACGGAAAATAGTTTCTATTTCGCGCCAGTGAAGATGTGTTTGTAATGTTGTCATCTGTGCACGCTGCGAGCTTTTGTCTTCAACTGTTTATTGTGTCAGAGAGGAGGAAGCAAGGTCATCGTCAAGAAAAGTTGCGCGAATAATAACATAACTTTGACGATGAGACATGCGATATATGTAACCAATCCTTCAAATTTAACACAGTAGTATTATAGACGATTTATTGTTACTACTTGAGTTCGTGCGATTACATCACACAGGAGGAAGAGCTGTAGAAAAGTTGAAAGAAAAATCTATTAATGTTTTTTTTATTTACCTTGATCATGGATATTGTTTCAGATTATAACAGTAAATTCTACTATTAATCTTATCGTAGTGTACGTAACAAAATATACGAAATACGATTCCCTCACCACTATGCTGTTTTCTATAAATATCGCAGGAATGGGAAAGAACATTGAATTTGAATAAGAAAATACATTGAATACTTAGAATTGATAGTCACAAACAATCGTATTAACGAACACCCTACACGATGACCTCCAAGCAATACAAACTGCTTTTCCATTTCCCGCGAATTTGCCAAGTTGCACTTGACATCTTCCTGTTTGCATTCTAGCCGGGCATTTAAAACAACGCAAATTCCGTGGCATTTTATTAATAAAGGAAAGAAACATGTATCCCACCTACAGGTGATGCACTAACTTAGGGCCACCCCCATTACTTCTAAACGGTTTGCGATATATAAATGCAGTTTTCGCTGAACAATGCCGAATAATGACGCAAGTAACATGCCGTAGAGAAATTGACTATAATATTGTTATTTTTCAAGAAATTTCATCATCTTTCATTTTTTAAATGGGACTAGATATTTTTCCTCGCCAGCAATGAATAGATCATGAAAAAAAGTATACAATGTTGTATCATATGTTAGTAATTTGAGTTTAAAAATACTTTTTGACACGTGATTTTAAATTAAATGGACAATATTGCCAGTAGCAGACCTTGCAACAGTCGCCGTTGGGGAAGGTCGAGACTGTTACGTGAGAGGGGACACCGAGGGGTGGCCGTGAGCGTAGAGGCGTAATCCATAGTCTTGATACAAAGAACATACGAACAAAACAAAGTATGAATGATCAGAATGATAAGTTTTTCCATTTGATCATCTCAATTGAGCGTTTCTTCTACTGAAATTCCAAAGCAACGATAATCGAAAATAACGATATAAACTAATTGCTATCTTAAGGATGATAATAACAAAGGTAATTTTTAAACCTACAAGAATAGAGTTCAGTGTGTTATGGCAGAAACGAGCCATCAGTTTAAAACATGGTAAGGGAATGAATGGTTGAAGATTTTCATTTTAATATCTCGATTAATTCATCAAATATTAATGATATCTCCATAAATTATAATCTTCCTTACGCTACCAATTTTTTTATCGTTCTTTGGAATGATTCATTTTTTTAGAATTTCAGTAGGTGACAAGTTAAATCCGGATGAATCAATGGAAAAAGTGTCATTCTGATCGTTAACATTGTAGGTACACGGTCACGTGGGAGAATTTGGACTCCAGGCTTGATTATTTATACAGTACAGGATTGTTTGAGTTTGATGTAAATCCTCGTGTTTTTTCAATTCCTTTTTCGTAATCTTTTATCTGCAAAATCGTTTTCTCATTTCTTAATTGCAGGCTATCTGTTAATTCTCAAAAGTTAGTTTCTTCTCGTAGGTTTCTCTGAGTTGCAAAGCTGTGTAATGCCTCTGTTTGTTGAACTTTTTAACATACAGCACTTCTTTCGACTACACTAAACACTTCACCATTGTTACGGTATCTACAAAAGGAAACCTTTCTTCCCAAACCGAAAGAAAAGTAGATGTAGATTATCTCCCACCCATGTTCCCTGGAACAAAAGTCCACTGGTTTTCGTTATCGGCGACCGCCGTCCGCCCCTCCCTCCCCCTTTGCACGCAGAGCTTCTCCGAGCAGGCGGTCGCGGCGGGGAACGGAGCCCCGACGTCATTTCTCCCAGTTGGCAAATGAAGGACTAGCCCTTGAGAAGCAGTCAAACTCGTTTTGTTGAAACGTATTTTACACGTGATTGTCCGGAAATCGAATCTGTACCTCCTTGGTAAAAGACGAACGACTTCGCTCTGAACCACGAGGCAATTTGAAGATTTATTGAAAAGATTTTAGTATGATTAGTTGAATTGGTTGAGCAGCCAGAAAGCCTATACCAATTTTATTTTTGTACTTGTATTATTCTGACAATGGCTATTATCATGTTTCATGTTTTCTAACATTGTCTTTTAATGTTCTAATAATATTGCATTCAAATTGAAGTCATCAATCTCACAGTGTATTGTCAACTATATCAATCAATTTGATACCATACAAAAGCCAGCCACAGTGTATTATCAAGCGCATCAACTGATTTGTCACACAGAAGTCTTATAGCCTTCTTAACCAAATGAAATAAAAGCTCCTGCTGAAATAAGATTTTTTACAATATTTTGTCCATTATCACCTTATTCTATTTCAGAGTAGTAATAACGCTTTCAATTTACAATCAGTTAAAATAAAGCCATGTTGATTTTTCATTAGCATTTTCATAATGATATCTGATATTTCATGCAAATTAATAACTACTGTTAAGTAGACTAATAGTTTCAAGATCAAAAAGAAAACATTGTTTTAGGTCTTAGTAAATTACAATGCATTCTGAAAATGACTATTGAATTTAAGACAATGAAAAAAGGATTTCTACCCATTAAAAAATTCAATGCTTTTCATAATTGTTTTGTGCTACCAAGGATATTAAAATTTTATGATTCCATTTTGACGCTGGATGTGGAACAGTAAGTATTTAAGAATTTTGATTAGAAAAGAACAAGGATGCTCTAATAATTTCCTTAATAATTACGATACGTATTGCATATATTACAGCAATATTATTTTCATATGAATGGATTCATCCTGAAAACAAATTGGCAACAAATAAATATTAATGAATTTGATTTGCATGCATCAGTACAAGAGTGTTTAGTTTAAATTGTTAGATTAAAGAATTAAATTGAATATTAAAAAAATAATCTGAATATTTGCACACAACAGATGTAATTCATTGAGATGCAAAGCAATAACAGCAAGGGTCAAAATTTGAATAATTTGAATAAAATCAAACTAATCAAGGTAAATTAAATTAGGTTAGATTTGTAGGTAACTGACTGAGATTACCCATACTAATGAATTACAATGTGTGTTCATTACAAATTAATAAAATGCCACAGTCAAGTCACATAAGGACCAATATTAGGTCGAATGTAATAAATCTTACAATTGAACTATTTTTCAAGTATATACTAATATACTGAAGCTCTACTTACAATTTTAGACTCTCTTTATGAAACAATGTTTTTTATGGCCATTGGATTTCAGGGACATATAATCATAGGAACATTTTAATAAATCTGTTTTATATGACATTTAATATATTGCTTCTCATCCACTCCTTTTCGGTTTGAAGCAGCATATTTATTCTCAAACTTTTAATGCCACAGGATTTTCAATTAGCTGTAAAGGTAGTAATTAAATAGATTAACTTTCAATCAGAAGGTTGGAATATAAAAAATGGCACAACTGTAATCTTAAAGTTTACTTGTCCAAATCAATGAATAAAAAAATACATTCATTGATAAAATTCATAAATACATTAATGTATAACACATTCATATTTCCCTAATCTTACTAAAAATTATCAAGAATGTTCTGATTCCTAATGAAAAAAGATAAATTTTTCAATTCCTCACTAATGAATGAAAAAAATGGTTGAAATCCTTCCTTCTCAAATGTACTCAATATTTAGAGATGAATTCTCATCTACCATAATTTCTATCTTAGATTGTAATTATTCCATGACATTGATCATTGCACTTTTGCTGTGAAAATGTCATGGTATTATTTGCTTAAAACATTGAAACACTTCTGGGATATCCTTTTGAGATATTCAGTAGCCAAAAGAATTTTTATAGTAGGATGATATGCTAGTATAGTTTTTGATGAGCAGGAGAAGGTAAGCAAAAAAAGAATGAAAATACTCTATGTATTCTTTTATTAATCATTAAATACTGACAACTGGGGAGAGTGCATTCTGTGCATGTTTGCTTGAGCTTTGCAATTCCTACTTCCCTTTTACAATTCTATTAAATTAAGAATGAAGGTAAGACAATTTTTATTTTATTTGATATATTCACTCTTGGCTATTAAAAATGAATTGAAAAACGAACTACAAATTTATTTCATGATACTGCAAATAAAAAGAACAAAAATATTTCCCACTCACACCCCGCAAGAGAAACCTTATCAAGATCGAGGTTCCTTATCCTAGAAGGTGAAGTAAAAATATATATTACAGGAATAATTAATCTGTAAGAACAATACAATGCTGTTTTGTACCTCCTGCCTACAGCTTGCTGCAAGAGCTTCTGATTTTTCTTGAAGTCAAAGGCAAAATCATTAATAACTTGCAAATCCCAATTCTACACATTGCGGAAGTGAACTCATAGCAGCATTGAATGGCTGCTGATCCTCAGCAAGATTTCTTCCTTGGAATGGACAAAGTGGTAACTGCCTTATTAGGTACTCTCTATTTTTTCCCCCTATCTCACATACTTCTTGTTTGGGAACACCATAGTTTTAACAATGAATCATATAAACCAGAATCCCTTAGCATAGCTAAAGGAAAGAAAATTTCATTATAGTTCTTATAAAATTTGGAATAAAATATCCTTATTAAATACATAATTAATTTATGTTCACCTGCACCATGTCTTCTTCCATGGAAAGGGCCCTGAAGATTGGCAATAATCCCATCTGGGCGCAATACCATTTGATACTTAGGGCAATGTTTTCTTTTGTGCAGTAGTAATTTTCCTGATTAACCGATAGTCTGCAAATATATTTTGCAGTACCATCTATAAATCCCCAGGAATTAAGAATGAGACACACTTTTGTAACAATAGCTTGAACATAAAATTCTACCATACAGTGTCATAATATAAAAAAAAATGTCATGATATGAAAGATGATCAATCAGGATTCTTACTAATGCATAATATTCAAACAATATAGTGAAATAAGATAGGTGAATTTGACCCAAAACCAAACTAGAAGATGATGATATTATCTTATTCTACTCCCACAATAACCTATAAAAACAATTTTTTTAAATCTTACTATAGTGACATAATATCGAAAAATGTGTTTTTGCCTTTTTTCTCACTTTTGACGTTGTATATCGGTGGAATTTAGATTTTTATCACATGTAATGTAACAAACTGTATTCTTTAGACAATTTGCCAAGCTATATACTAATTCTTTATGATTTTTGATACTTGAGACCAACATATGCAGCTATTTTAACTGAAAATCTTACTTAAAAAAGAAGATTTATGAGTTTTTTAGAATTTCAAGGTGAATGCTTAATTTAAGAACAGAATGACTATTTTCATTGGATTCTTGGTCAAAAAATTCATAAATATTTGATTGATAGATTCAGTTTCAACTTGTGGTCCACACATTTTTCAGACTTAGAAATGCATCAATTATAACTAGAGACAGAATTTTCAAGCACTATCAAATGCTACAATATGCATGCAAACATGTTAGAATTGTACTTGTAGTATTCATTCAAAGAATATTTATTAGTAATTACTTTTGATGTACAATGGATAATAGAAGGCAGCGGTTACGAGAGTAATAGTTGGTAGGTATGGTGTTGTATGTATTGAATTGATATGAAGGTGAAATAAAATGTTTTTTTTATGAACAATCGCTAATTAAACTTTATAAGAAAATACAGAAGGGAATTAAAACAATGGCCGAAGAAGCATACACTAAAATTGAAATGTGGGACAAATTTCAATTACAACTTATTGAGTCAGAGAATAAGTGTACTCATAAAGTCAAAACATTTGTATGAAGATTATTATTGTGTATGGTGAACCATTATTAGACAAAAACAATGAAGTAAATATTAAGAAATGGCACGACTGGTCATATAAGAATGATGAAGTCATGGAAATCCTTATTTTGACATTGTCAGAAGAGTAGGCTGTGGCGTGCTGATGAATTAAAAATGAGAAAGAACTTTTGGAAACTTTAAAGAAAAGACACAAAGAAACCGAAAGGCATTGACTGACTATGTTAAAGAGAAGTTAGCAAGAATAGAGAAGATGGAAAGAGAAACTATTGGGGACTTCCTGACAAAAGCAAGAGGTTTGGCATTTGAAATATCTGAATTAGAGTTGAGCGGGAGAAGAAGTTATTCATTACATAATAGATGGTTTACCAAAATATTACAATGAAGTTGCAACAGCATTATATACCAATCCACCTTTTTTATTTTGAGTCAATGAGAGAGAGCCTTTTATGATATGAAAAAAGGTACGATAATTATAATATTAATAAAGAAGTAGCTGCTCTTAAAACTAAAGAAAACAAAAAATTTAGTTGTTATAATTGTGGTAAAATTGGTCACAGCAAAAAACTGCTGGTATAAAGATAAAAATGAAAAAAAATTAGAGATGGGATATCTACTTATAAAAGAAATAATAGTAATCAAAGAAAATGGAATAGAAATAAAACATTTATTGATAATGGAAGTGCTCATGCAATGAAAACTGTTAAAGGATACAATGTTTGAAGAAATGAAGAAATGTAGTGGATACTGGATTCTGCATGTACTTCACTCATGTCTTCACAAATAAATTCCATGGTTGACATTGTTCCTGAAAGAAAAGAAATTACAACTGCTGAGAAGGGAAGAAGTATGTATTTGAGGTTCAGGGGAAAATGTAAACTGAATTAGTCATCTGGGTGAAGAAGATAAACCAGTGAAAGTTAGTGTTGAGGAAGTGTTATATGTGCCAGTTGCAAGAGTAGTTAAAAAAGATAAGAAAATTGTGTTAGAGGACAGTGGAGTTAAGATTAATGACAAAATAACTAGAAATATGATAGCTTGAGGCTGTTTTGAAAGGAATATGTAAATTTTTAGAATGAACATAAGTGAGGAAAGAGAAAATTGTCAAAATTTGACATGTTGTATAGTAGATAAATTGATAAACAACTTAAGGCATCGACGATTAGGACATATCAATCATAAATAGTTGTTGAAAATGAATAAAGATAATATGGTAAGAGGATTAGATGGTACTGATATTATTGATCTGAAATGTAATATATTTTGTGAATCATGTGTACAAGGTAAATTCACAAGATTACCATTTAAAGAAATATTGCAAAAAAAACTTCAAAAATATTGAAGTGTATACATATAGATTTGTGTGGACCTATGCCGGAAAAGTCATTAGGAGGAAGCAGTTATAGGTTAATGATCGTTGATGAATTTAGTAGAAGATATTTTATTGATTTTTTTAATACAAAAATGAATATACTGTTTAAAGCAAAGAATTTGAAGAAGGAAGAGAAAATGAAATATCTCAATGAGTCTAGCGTTCATTCTGATAATGGTTCTGAATTTATAAATAAATCATTATTCGAATGGTATATAGGTAAAGGAATAAAATGTGAAAAAATGACTATACATTTGTCACAAAGAATTATGGAATTGCCGAAAGGGCGAACAAGACAATTGTTGAAATGACAAGAAATTTTCTAATAGATGCAAAACATTGAAAAGTTTTTGGGCAGAAGCAGCATTAACAGCATTATACATACATAATGTTACTCCTTAGAAGAGAGAAAAAGTACCTATGGAAATATGGAATAGGCAAAAACCGTCAGTAAAACATTTAAAAATTTTTGGATGCAAGGTATTTCACAGAAATGAAAATGCAAATAAAAACAAATTTGATAATAGATCAAGACCTATAATATTTCTTGGATATTCAAGGAATAGATGTGCATATCATGTTTTTGATCAGTTTACTCAGAAGATATTAGGAACAAGAGATATTGTTTCCTTGGAAAATGAAAACAGATATAATTCATCTAAACAGAACACATCAAATGATATGCAATATTATCCATTATCCAATGTAAATCAATGTAAAAGAGTGAACTACGAAAAAATCTAAATAGAGATAATGAATATTTGTTGCAAATTAATGATATTTCTGATGAATATATAGAAGAAAAGAACTAGGATGAATGTGAACAAGAACTAGTTGATGATTTAAGGGTTCTGGAAGATGAATTGTGTATGCCAAAGGTTAGATTAACTGAATACTATAATAATGAATTACACCGTAGAAAATCTTCTATACAAAGAAAACCAATTGTTAGATATACAGCACAGATAACAAGAGAGAATAAATCATGGTGTTATAGAGAAACTAGTGAATGAATTGATAGAAAAGAATGGAAAAATGCAAAGGAAGATGAGTTAAGAAATATGAAGAATTATAAACCATGGGAAATTGAAGACATGTCAAAACATAATAAAATAAGTGGAAGTAAATGGATTTACAAAAGAAAGGAAAACAGAGATACTGTTAAATACAAAGCAAGATTAGTAGCTAATGGTTTTAATCAAAAACTAGGATTAGATTATGATCATTCTTATAGTCCTGTGATGAAAAATAAAACTTTTGGACTGCTTTTGTCTGTTGCAGAAATTAAAAATTATGAAGTATAATTTATTAATGTCAAAACAGTATATTTAAATGGAAATGTAGATAGAGATGCTCATATGACTCATCTAGAAGTTGTTAAAACAGAAGAAGGAACAGTTTTTAAATTAAAGAAAAGTTTGTACAGGTTCTCTGTATCTGAGGCAGGAAGGTGCTAGTTCGCAAAATTATGTTGCGTATTAAAAATGTGTAGAATGAAACCTACTAGAAGTAATCCACGCTTGTTTGTAAAAGAAGATGAAACAATTATTTTAGAAATTGCATTTTATGTTGATGATTGTGTTATTACAGGTGAAAAGTATGAAGAAATTCAAAATTTCCTTGAGAAATTAAAAAGGGAAATAACCATTAGAGACATCAATATTCATGCTGTGTTTTTAGGAATAGAATTTGAACGAAATAATGATGGATTTTTGTTAAATCAGTCAAAGTTCATTAATGAAATACTTAAAAAAATTCCAATGGAATCCTGTTCAATAGTAATAACTCCAGGAGTGATCATTTTTAAGTTGGATGATTACAAAGAATTTTCTAAAATAAACAAAAACCTTATCAAGAAATGTTAGGGTGTCTAAGTTATCTCGTCACAGAAATGAGACCAGATTTGGTATTTACGAACCGTAAACGGTTTCAATATATGAGAGATCCTAGAGAAACTCATCTTCAAGCTTTAAAGATTTCTGAGGTATTTACAAGAAATTTGAAATTAAAAATTAACAAACAGACTGGACAACTTGTTGTAAGCTCAGATGCAAGTTGGTGTACGACCAAAGATTCAAAAATCTTTATGTAGTTTTCTCCATAGCAGTCTCACCTACATATCCCTATATTAATTCGACACTTTAATGTCTTCAACAATTTTAAATGACTCCACTAGAGGAATTGATTTCTGATTATTTTTATTATTATTTATTTATTCTAGCTTGGCCATTGGCCCTCTGCAGCTACAAAAGATAAATACATTAATATGATTTATATACAAGACTCATTTGAGACATTATAAACAGAAATTTAGTTTAAGATACAATACAGTGGTTATATACAGTAGTTTACCATGATAAAAGTCTATGGGGGATCAAAAAATTCTCTTGGTAACTTTCTTTTTAACCTTTTGCAGTGAGGATTTTGCTTACCTATGTGAAAATGAATAGCTGAAGGGATCTTTAATATTTTTGAATAGAATTTTAAGGATAAGAGGGAGCAATGGATGGGGATTGGTGTTATGCCAAGTTCACTATGCAACTGCACATTCGGAATGTACCAGGGAGCTTTTGTGATGGTGCATAGAAATGTATTTTGAAAAATTTGGATTTTTTTGCTGTTTGTTTTGGCTGCAGTAGCCCCAACTGGGGAAGCATAGGAAAGTATGGGTGTATCATGGCTTCATAGAGGTGAATAGCAACATGTGATTTTTGAGAATGGAATATAATTGATGAACTCTACTAATAGCTAGTGCTATTAGGTGTTTTATATTTTGCGGCCATGTAAGCCTTTTATCGAACAGAACTCCAAGTTATTTGTGATTCTAATTTCTGAAGATAAGGAAGATAGTTTTTCTTCATATGTATGAGTATGGGGTATTCTGTCTTGTATATTTCTTTAGAAATCCTTTAAATGTTGGATTTGCTACTATTTTAGCGGTATATTCGCCCCTACTAAAGCATCAAACATTTCCATTAAAAATGGATTTGTTACAGGCTTCAATGTTGCCTCAGTAGGAAAAGATTCCACTCAATGCGACATAGTTTCTTTCCTTTCTCTAGCATTGTTACTATCATACGTAGATTCAAGATGCTGAAACCTGTGGAACCATTTTAAACCTTTAGATCATTTAATCTACATAAATAAATTCAAATTATACAGAACTACTCATTTCTTAAGAAGAGTATTAGTGTTTTGCAACAAATTACCATGTTTTGAAACAAATTTTACTCAAATTTTGAAGCCAATTAATGATCGCCTGAGTTGTCGCACGTTCGCCTGAGTTGTCGCCTTAGAACATGTTTGGGATATGATAGGTCGACAACTTCTTCGTTCTGGTCCTCCTGTGTTATTCGTGATCACGCATAGAAACCGCGTGATAGTGTGTTCCCAGCAGCATATCCAGGCTCTCTTTAACGACATGACACGACGTCTAGAGGCTCTGATGCCAGCGCGTGGCGGCAGAGTAGAATAGGAAAGTATCTTAGACCTTTTAATAAATAATATCTAAATTGTAATATAATTTCGACCCAGCAATTTTTATTTATGTTTCTACTTCTACTAATTGTTTATTTCAATTTCTCTTTCGATTTTTAACATCATTTTTAATTATGTTTGTATTAATTATTCATTTGTAAATGATAAATTCAAGAGGAATCGCATCTTTCTTTAATTTGGGTGCTGCAAGATATCAATTTCTGTTGTATTAAATGGGATACAGTAAATTTATGGTATGGATTTTGTAAATTGATTCCCATCTTTCAATTTCATACAATAAGAAAGCAATCCGAGCCGGTAGTGGGAGAATATGGTCCATGATAAGTGTTAAATATGTTAAATATTAATAAATAAATAAATAAATAATCCGGATCCTAATCATATCTATTAAAGCAGTGTCCCCTCTTCTTTTGCAATTTCCGAAAACAGAGATGTGAACGAAAATGTGTTGGGTGCGGTTTCTATGAGCGTATTTTGCTTTTAGCGAAAAAATGTAATGACAATATTTTGAGCCGAAATTTTTGTTCTATCTAAAATTATCAATATTTCTCTCACAATTAGGCGAAAATTGCTCATATTTTCGAACAATTGTACTTCACTTTACTTAAATGTTCCATCTCCAAAAAAAAAAGATTTTATTTGGGGAAAACCTCTATTTTCAGTATTGTAAATGTAGAAAAAACCCTTCACCAGTTGGAACTTTCGAAAATTCGGGAAGTTCAACGAAAATGAGTCTGGATCGACTTCGACTTTATCAGGCGTCCTGGAAGTTTTTAGCGTGCTTTATACAACAACAACAAAAAAAATTGAAGCCATTTTTCAGAAAATTTTGAAAATGTTGTCTTCGTGTAAACTATCCCCAATAATCAAACCATCAGAAAATCACAAACCATATTCACAGTGTATTTAAGTTGGGCCTGATCGATTGGGGATTGCAAATTTGAAATAAAATCGTCTCAACTGTTAAACACTAACTTTGATCACGGACGGACGCACGGACGGACGGACACACGTACACACGTATTTCCGCAAATCAATCTGCTGGTATCGATGACAAAACGTGAATTCTGACTACAAAATATTAACGAAAGTATTTACTACGAAAGCGAGCAAGATGTATTCACTTTTTTGCTCTTAAATGACACAATATGAGATTCTCTGTCGAAAAATTGCCACTTTCTGCAAGCAATAATTTTTATTTTCTAATTGAAATATTTCTAATTTTCAAATTGCCACAAAGCAATAATTTTTATTTTCTAAGTGCGTGGGAGGGAAGAAAGTAAAACGCAAATTAAGAATGATTGTAAATTTCTATAAAATAAAAAAATAGCAATAACAAAATTATAGAACACAGAAGAATTAAGTTGCTACAAAAGGAATATAAAAATGTGCATTCACGTGACATGTAATTGTCATATGATTATTGTAAAAATTAACATTGTCTGTCATTCAGTTCTATTATAATACTGAAATACACATTAGACAGAATCAGACGTAGATGGTATCCTATCTGTGTTGCTAGATATCGATTAAATAACAATGGAAAAGTCACAGGAGACCATATTTATAGTTTTTATAAACAATTAAGGCACATGCGCCTGATGGATAAAAATATTTGCCCGAAACGTCGCATCATATAAATCTTATGACTAAATAAGTTTTTTTAATAATGTAATTTTTTTAAATGTGCGTAAATAGATATACTTGTCTGTCAACAACTGAAGACCAAGAATAAGTAAAGCGGTATAATATGATTGACGTCATAATTCAGTGTTCGATGTATAAACCAGCTACCCCTTTTTAAATTATGCGCTTAGCCCGAAGGGAGCCATGAATCAAGTGAGTTCATGTTGGCTGTACTGCTTGAAGTTCCACAATGTTTCACATTTCTCTTTGCAGCATGAAAATATCGTGGTTTTTCTCTAAACCTGCCTAAACTGTCCAGTCTTCGGAAGTCAGTGGTGCAATGAAGTTTTGTGGAGTTCCGATGGATACTAGCAGCTAGCACTGGCGATTAGCTGCAGTGGACGTTTGAAAAAAAGGGAAAAAGTTCGCGTGAGAAGTTGACGGCCTGTGAAGCTCAAAAGCAAGTGTCTGTTCCCAAACGCAATCCTTTACTTCAAATTCGTTTTATTCAGGTTGGTCTAACACGTGCGCTGCATTTTAGATTTGGTAACTTGGTAATTTCAGCCAGTTTTTAAATTGTGATTATAGTTGTGGAAAAATATTTTAAGTAATCGTTTAATGTAAGCGTTAGTCTACATTAGATTTTTCACTTTTAAGCGAAAAAGGCTGAAGTACGGTACACGGTACAACTTACGGAAGTCGTTTAAAACGGCACTTTGCGCAGCTCCGGCTGCAACTGGGCAGTTTGAATTCTGGAGGCTTTCTTGAAAGTGCTTCCTTAGTGAATTGGTAATTATGTGGTGGATAATCAAGGATGCTTATAGTGATCGCGAGGGTCGAAGGCCCGAGCCTCGCCCCGTCTATGATTCGGGCGAGGGAAGCGAGAAAACTTGCCTTTGAAATTATATTGACATTGTAATGCGGCGGGGACAAAACGTATGAAGGTCGAGCCGTGAAAATCGCCTATTCGTAAGTTTTATTCATTTCTATTAGAGCGCGAAGCGTAGTTTGAGGGAGGGCTTAAGGAGACCCCTCCCCCCACCGCCTCGCTTCTCTGAAGGTGTAAAGTATACCCTGCTTTAATCCTTTCTTTCCAAATCATCAGTGTTCTTTGCTCAATAATTTTAATGGAATCTTTATCTTTACTTTGTATCTTTTGTTGCACAAATACAGATGTCTCTGTTCATTTTCTAGCTTCTAAATTGGTTTCATACTGGACCTGATACTTGTATATAATATACTGATAAGTAATTTGGCACCTTTAACAGACTAGATAAATGTGTCGTTAAAGTCACTTTTTTATTTCAGGAATCTTGAACATGTTGAGCTACTTTCTTACCGATTCTGGGAATCAAATGAAAAAAGGAGTCGGCATAATTATATTTTGTATACGAAGTTCATTGTTTCGCTTCTCGCTTATCACGTTGATGGTTCTGCCATCTTTTATTCATGAATATACTCAAGGCTTTTTAATCTTAATTATAAAGGAGCAGGTACGACTGTACTAGCGGTCAAAGCTATTTAGCAGTTCCGAATTGTGCTGTATTATCCGCCATGAAAATACGAATGTAATCGAAAAAATCATTTCGCTTTCGAAATATAGTTTTTCTTGTACCACGAGGAGTTTGTATCATCTGTCGGTCAAAATGCTAATATTTCAAACACGCTGCAAACAACATTCAGTTAAATCAGAGGGGGAAATGTTTGTCATTTTCATATTACTCTCTAAATTCCGTGTAGTTCATTCAAATTCATTTATATTAATCCAGTGGTTACCCCGAATAGGGATCTAACCGGCAAAATTCCAGAAGTTGTAGTGAAAGTAATCTTAGAGGCTCAAAGCAGAGCGCCATAATCGATGCTCAAAATCGTTGGAAAAGATTTTCTTTTTTTATTCGAAAGTAGGGCTTCCCACAAAGTGTTAATGACTAGTGTGTGGTTGAGCATGCGTTCCATCGAGGCGTAAAGGATAACCGGCTGTGAGATGAAAAACTCTTAGGGGGGAAAAAGTAGGGCTACCGGCGAAGAGATATCTCCATAGAGATACTCGTTAAAAGATAAATATTGAGGAATGGAACGTCAATAGAAACTAGCAATGCCGGACGTACAAAACTGGGAATGGTAATTTAATGCCAGAAAAATGTGCATCTATAAAGTTCATGGAATAGTTGTCTAACAATTTTCTTTGTAACATACTATTTTGAGAAGTTTCCAAATATGATGAATAAATACGAAATGTAAATTGCTAATATAGTCAAATACATTTTACTGTTTGGTATGTTAATGTTCACAGATGCCAGGACTAAGGATCATTATTTCAGAAAATTTGTTGTTTCAAAACGTCTACAAACCGAAAGAACATAGCTTTATTATAATAAATGTTTTAAACTAATATTCTAAAACTTTTCAGTGATGGGGCACAATTTTCTTCCTTACATCAGAAATTAGCTTGCCATGTGTAAATGTATCCCTCTAGAACATAGAGGGGTTTATGAAAATATTATAAACGATCTTTGGCCGTACTCCACTAAATACGCTAAATATATTCTATTCTATTGTTATAGAACAGATAATCTTGGAAAGGACCACTTTGACAGGTCTGAGAACAAATGGCGTTACAAGAGATAGTGATGAAGCCATTTACAAATTACCTGCAAATGAACACACTAACAAAATCAAATCATGGACATAACTTGCAGTTACGTTGCCAGCTGCGGCCAAGCAGTAGCTGCCAAAGCGGTCTCTTATTGTAATCTCTCCATTTTTGTTTTTCATTTTTTAAATTGAAAATTAATATGAAGTAGGCTATAATATTGGTTAGATCTGTTTTCCATACATCTATTTTCGTTTAAAAAAATTGAAATGCAATAATCATCTAAAATCTAACGTAATTTTTTGTTTAGCGTAGACTCCTGTGTACAATTTTTCCTACTAGTTTGTAGTTTATTTTAAAGGAAATATTTTTTTTTTGCATTTTTTGAAAAAGTTTTTGATGGTTAGATTCCTCTTTGGCGCAACTACTCTATTACTTATCCTGTCATATTAAATTTTGCGGTATGTGTTTATAATCTCTAGAAACAAACATCAAAATTTAATTGTTGTACTAACACATCCGTTTAAAGTTGTCGACATTTTAAGGAAGTAAAATACAATTAAATCCACGTTTTAACGTATTATTTCGGATTAACAAAAGTTGTGATAAATTCAATAAATATTTCAAATTTTCACAAACGTTTGCTTCTCGTAAACTCACTTTTGAACATCTCGTATAACATTGAAATTTTGACTTTTGCTTCTTCACAGTATGCAAAATTTCATGTGTCTGGAATAAGTAATTATGAATATAAATAATTAAATTTGAATGAACCACACGGAACTTAAACAATGGAACTTTAAAGAGAGAGCGTAAAATACTTTCCACTCTCATTTAACTTAAAAAGGTCCAATCGAGAAAAATGTCAGAAATTAGCCTAAAATTATATTTTGAAATTAATTGGAAATCAATACACGAATGTTTTCTTTATAGTTACGGATTTGCAGAGGTCATAATCGGTTGCGGCCGAAGACTCTTTTAGATTAGATTAGATTTATTAATAATTCTGCAATTAAGTATGAGAACTTGGTGGCAGAATACACTAACTTAACATTACATAACTTAACAACTATACAAACTTCACAAAATCACATAAATATTTCACCGTGCAATCTTTCATAGAACTCGACTTCACCAAACTTCACTTCACCTCACTTCACCGCACTGCAATACAGCGAGCTGTAATGTCTTTCTTACTCACTCGTTTCTCTCAGTTACACAACGTCACTGCACTTCACGCCACTGCACTGCACATAATAATAATAATAATAATAATAATAATAATAATAATAATAATAATACTTAATTTCAAAGAAGACATAGGTAATTACACTGAATTTTATTAAATATATTTATAACATATCTACATTCAAGAAACTAATTTATTTTTAAAGTTGCTCAGGTTTTGAGGAAAGGGATCGAAGATTGTCACAGGCAAACTGTTCCAGTCCCTAATAGTGCGATTCGCGAATGAATATTTCCCAACGTCCGTTTTCTGAATTCTTGATCTTTGGCAGCGCGTTTATCAGAAAAATTAAAAACTGTAAAGTTGCAAAATATTAAACTAAATTAAGTCGTTTAATTTGCGCATACTATCAGCACAAGTTTTGAGAACAAATTTAATTTCATGTACCTGCTTAAGAAAATGATGAATGTTTTGAGAATGGTTCGTAACAAGAGCTATTGTCCGAATAATATCTGTCTACATGACAGAGGAGAGGGGTTTCCGTCACCCAATCAGAGGCTACAAATTTTGATGTCACTGCAGAGCTGTCAATGTTTGAGAAAAATACACTGCGTAAAGCAACTGACATTAAAGCGTGCTATATGGCACCATTACTCGTTTGGTTATGCGTTTTTTGTGCGGTTTTGTCGCCTGCTGCTGGGTGCTCTCATTTGGATTTGCTTCTTGCTACTGCTTCTGTTGCGTTCAGGTGGAAGAACGACCACGTGACATCTCTCTCCCCCTCCCCTAGCTGTCAAGTGGACAGAAAAATTATTCGGACAAAAGTGTGGCACCGTTAGAAATTGATGCATGCTATTGTGCATCCAAAGAAGCCTGCAGTATGGAGCCTTAAGGAGTATTGCCCTCTTTCTATCCAATACAGTTTTATATCTTATATCTTTATTTTAACTCTTCTTTCTACCGCAAACCGTGTTGCCAATTCACAAGTTTCGGGGTTATTTCGCTCGTCTATCCTGTTTCAAGCGCAAATATTTAACATCTTTACTGAACTTAAATTGTGTTGACCTTAGACAAATGTTTTTTTACCAGTTATTCCCAGAACTCTTATGAATGTGATGCATATTTTATAATTGAGTTTGATGGCTTAATTTTGAAGAAATTAATTTTAAATTATAGCCAAGTTTTTACATCCACATTTCATTGTCTTAAAATGATCACCATGCGAGACACTGTATTATTCAAGAAAAGCACAAACATTCAGTGGATGAAATGACGCCAGAAATCCAAATTTTGATATAAAATCAGCTACATTTCTGTATGAACTATGGTTCTTGAGTTAGATGGTAATAAAGCAATGTTTAATGTGCTCGGAACTAACCTCTCATGACGTTCGGTGATCTTGAATACTTCTAAGCGATTCTCAACTGACGATGTGGAAAGAAAAATAATATTTATTTTTGAATTTCAATTATAAAAAACTGAAATACTTCTAAATATCTAAAAATGAATTAGAAATGTTACAGTTACGAATATTGATGCCAAAGTTATATCTTAAAATGTGCTTTCAAAATACAAAGATGTGGCGAATTTGTAGCTGGATGTTCAAATAGTACATTATGCATTGTCCGCCCAAAGCCTTGCATTATCTGATTCCATCCGTATCATCTCATATTTGTGCATAGTCATTTTCAGTTTATTTTACATTTTTTTAATGTGAATCACTTGGACGTGTAAAATAACTTGAGACTGAAAATGAGTAACTTTGATCTTGATAGCCAGGTCATTCGTGCAAACAATTAGTCTCAATAGTGTTTGATGGATAAACGGTTTCACCTGAAGCTGGACTTATTTTGCTATTGGTATTTCAGGTTTGATTCTTATTTAAAGTCTTTTTCTTCAATGCATCTTCTTGTTTATAAAGATCTTTAATTTCTAATAATTAAGCCATCGATTTAAATGGTTTGAAGTGATTTTCGTTTAAGTGGTGTGAATTTTCACAACACTTGTAGGTGGTACGTAAGATCTGAAGAAACGTTGAGACCCCCTACTAAATCCCGTCTTCTTATTAATACAAAAGTAGGGAAATTAACTTTGTCCTCCTTGACATTCGCACTTCGACGACTGGTGAAACCCTGAGATGTCGATGTCAGTCGTCCGTGGGAAGACAGTTCCCCTTTCGCGGGACATCCCTTGTTGGAAGCGAGTGCACCAGACCTTCTTTACATTTCTCTAGGTGGTCGAACACCCAGAAAACCCCCACACTATCACAATTTTGAAGTGTTATGGAATATTGGAAATAGTGTTTTAGTGACGTTTTGCATTAAGGCCTTCCGTGACCTTCGACCTTCCCGCAGCGAGCAAAGTTGCATGGGCAGCGCCACATAGTTTATTAACTGGTGTAAGATTTCTAGCGCCTTCGTTTTTTCAAGACTGACTGCAAATGTCGTGTCGAATATACAGTTGAAACTAAAAAATCTGTATCTTTAGTTTCAACGGCACAGTAACTCGCTTTCGTAATAATTCTATCGAAATCAGTTGTCAGGATATCGTAAACCAATGCTATTTTTCAGAACAGACTGAAACTTAGATTTAGATATATTTAGTCAAAAAACAGAAAATAACTGTGACGTATGGAGGAAAAGATTATCTGCGCACGTTTTCGTGAGTTCGTTACATACGATACACTTGATGACATTGTTGCACTTATGTTTTGACACTTTTTAATGAGCACCCATTATTGTAAAAATTTGTTTCTAAGCAAAAGTGAAATGTATTTATTTGGTACCATATCGAAGTACCGGGATTCAAGCAAGTGTTGGGCCTTCTAGTCTTTCCGAACCTGCCATGACAACCCCCCTTTTTAACATCCTACTCCATACCCTCCGAGGTAACGGAGACCCTGACGACAGACGTCAGTCTGCGACATAGTCTGCAAAGGCTGCGCCTACGTCTAAGGAAAACAATCAACCATATCATCTAATTTCGAAAATGACTTAGTTTTGCTGCAAAAATTTTATTAAATCTCTCATTTTTATATTTGTATTCGCCAAATAGTTCTGGTCGAGAGATTACATAAAGTTTATGTTGAGAATGTTTAACGTGAGGACCTGGTTCTATCATGTTAAGTATATGAAAATAATTTTAATCCACTAATTGTTAAACTATAACTCGGAAATGAAAATTACCATTTTTCAAATATTGCTAATCTTGCGATTTTTAAAATTTGTTTTTATTTATGTTAAACTTTTACTCATCTTGAACTATTTATAGTTAAAATGACGGGAAGGGATTCTGGAACTCAAGAGAACGTGCGCAGATAATCTTCTCACCCCTACGTCACATACAGTTTTTACTGTTTTTTGACTAAATAAATCTAAAAATCTAAAATGATAGAAGAATTAAATTGTCGAAATGAAAATTACGTGCATATTGACGAAGTGAGACTGAGATGGTGAGAATAAGACATTATTTTAACTGCTTTCGTATATTTATTAAAAAATAATTAATATTAAACTGTTCCGTGAGAGAAATGTCAAAAATTACGGTCTAATCTAAGTGTGTTATGGTTTCCTTTGTGGTTTTTGGTTGAGTGGAGACGTGTACTCATGAGTAATTTGTATAAGTGATTCTCAGCAGTTACTGATGGAGCCTTTTACAATTCCTCGTTATCAGTATAAACTAACCTCAAATAAAAATGAAATGGTAAAAAATTGAATTGATAACGTTGCCATTATCACGGATTATACCTGTCCTTGCAATAGTAAATGATTTTTATCGTCATCGTAGGTTTTACATTAACTCTGTACTGTACAAGATGGTCTTCCACTGAGAATTTGTGTGAGGAAAGAAGGGACTGATTAAGCGCTAGTGATTACCGCATTTGTCATTTATATTGTGAACGTTATATTTATTATGATACAAAATATCATTCATTTATCGTTTTAAATCATTGAGGCATTGGGATAGATTTCATTATTCACTATTTTCTGTCTTTGGATTTTAATTGGTTTTCTTTATCAAGTTTTATTTTAGACAGTCATATATTTTACGTTTGAAACCCAAAGGTTATTTAGGATTTAGGTAAAAACAATTACTGAAGTAAATTACATTTTCAAATTTTAGGTAAAAACAGGTTATAGGTTATAATAATTATGTACCAGGTACAAATGAACTCGCCCTTATAAACGATGTCATTCGTTTTTAAGATCTATTTGTGATTTTGAAAAATATAGCATTTTGCAATGAAGTAATCTCCCAATAACACCATCCATTGCGTCAGAGGCCATACTGAGTAGAAGAATAAAGATGGGGACAAATTGTAGATATTTTAATTTTTGAATTTAAACATTTGAATTTGAAGGGAAAGGTAAAATATATCTAAGATGCAATTTTCTTTATAACTCGTTCGAAATAATTTGTTTTTGCTTTTATTTTGTGTGGTACATTGTCATAAATGCTAGAAATTTGATTGCTTTCAACTTTAGTGTTCGTTGTCATTTAGTTTTATGTGTAATTAGAACTTAGATAAAAACGATTACAAAAGAAAATTACATTTTTTCTAGCTTACAAATTTTAGGTAAAAGCAGGTTGATATAGGTTATAATTGTGTACCAGGTACATATGAACTCTTCTTAATAAACTGTCATCCCTTCTTGAGATCTATTTGTGATTTTGCATTGCCTGCCTTGCAATGAATTAACCTTTTTGTTTTTAAACGTAAATATGACTGTCTAAAATAAAACTGGACAATGAAATTTAGTATTTCATTACATTACGTAGTTGATGCTTCTTCGTAAGGAAAAAACCTTCATTATCAGAGAATAGTTTTCATGTGTCATAATTATTAATAAATATGGAAAAATCATGATAATTGGGTCTGTGGAGTGATTCAGTTATTCAATGCTTTGGAACGTTCAAAACAATTCTCAAATAGAACAAAACAATTCGAAAATATAAGGGCAGAGTCGTTGGTGCAGACGATCTTCTGTGGCGCTGTTTGATTTCAGGTGCTGAGGAGGCCAAGCACTGGAAGGAGACGGCGGGGCGCCCGCGCCAGAAAATAAATAGTTAAAATAAACGTCGGATAGATTAGTATGTACTAGGCTTCTGACGGCAGGTTTTTCCCCCTTCAGGGTTTTTTTCCTGAGCCGTACCTTATGGTCTCTTTTCCGCGGCTTTGTTGCGATGGAGAGACCATTTGGGGTGAATACCAGAATTCGAAAGATTAGAACGCGAAAGGATGTAGGTATTGTAATGGCTTAAAGACCTTCGGCCTAGCAACATAGGATCAAGTAAGCTAATTTGTTTGTAATAATTACCTATTAAATAAATAATAACAATTCTCACTTTGCGCCGCGGGTAGCATCACAGGCCATTTATGCGGGACTGGAAGGTTAACGCTCTCTACAACAAGATCGACATGCAAAGACCTTGAATTTTCTACTGTTTGGTTTATAAACATCAGTAGGGGCGAATTTTAATGACTTGTAATTTTTTTCTTTCCACTTTAAAACAATGCTTTTTGGTAGGCATTAATGTTATGACAAAAACTCATTTTTCTAAAGCGTATTTGCATTTTTCGTCGATTGCTACTACAGTACCGGCAGCGTAAAAGCGGCTAGGACAGTTCAGTGCGCTGTTGCCACACATTGCTACACACATGGCCCCACCTACATCACAGATAAATACCTCAAAACATTAATACTTTCCGACAGGCTTTGATACGTCTTTATATCATGTTCATAACTTTTGCCAAAGCTTGCGAGTCAGATCAGCAGCAACAGTGAACCCTGGCTGTAAAAAATAAGTCACATGACGTACCACAATACATGGCGAGAGAACTGTCATTTTTTAGCCTTTTCCGTTATACTAAAGTATTTGTACTGACTTCATCGATTTTAATATAATTTTAATGGCACTTACTACAAATATTTGGAGATGCAACAGATGTACTCCACAGAAATATTTAGTAGCATGTTTGATTTCTTCGCTCAGAAATTGTAATATCCGCCGTTGTAAGTATGTAATCTAAGGTTCCTGTGGCGCATCTCAATTGCATTGTCGGCTGATAACGGGATAACAAGTCAGATTTCCTGGTTAAGAACGGTCCAAACCAAAAATTTGAAAGTTCATTTCACTTGGTCGAAAGGAAGAAGCCTCGATTACATCATTAACATATCCAACAGCTTGAGTACTTTATCC
Source organism: Gryllus longicercus (assembly GCA_038098605.1). NCBI lineage: Eukaryota > Metazoa > Arthropoda > Insecta > Orthoptera > Gryllidae > Gryllus > Gryllus longicercus. The sequence goes on from JAZDUA010000361.1 coordinate 1,098,120, forward strand.
GAACCGGTTTTGATAATTTTTTGTCATTTTTCTTTGCTTTTAGAGCATTTAAAAACATTTTAAGAGCATTTTATTGATGATTTTTGTTGATGGTTTTTGGTCATAAAAATCCGCCCCCTAATTATCAGTGTAGAGAGTCCGAGAAGGGGGGGGGCACAGCCGGTACGTAGCTCCTGGAAGCCACGCGATCGATAATGTTTATTATAACATGAACGTTTCATTCGTTGCGCTTTTTCCTGTGCTAAAGTCAGGATCATTACCAACTTTAAATATTAGGATTACATTAGGTATTACATAATATAAAATACAGTAATACACTACTAATTAATACATCATTATAATTTTTTTAATATTTAAAAAAGTTAAATTTGTATGGTTCCGTTCATTATCAACTTCAAAATTTCCTTTCTTTCTTAACAATTGTCACACTCGCATCCCAGTGCGTATTGTCTCGTTCCAAGACCCCACAAAATCAAGAAAGTGTACTAAACTGCTGAGATTAACGTCCAAACGTGCAAGAAACATCACAGAAAATGGAAAATGTAGTTTACTATTGTATTTTGAACAAGGTGGTGTTAAAAAGAGGTCCCGATTTTAGTTTTTTTTGTTTTTTGTTTTTAGAAACATATGAAGTTGGCTTCCATTTTAAAGCAATGATGATTTGTAAAGTATACTAACGGCGCGAGAGTCTATGCAGTTTCCAAATTATTCAGTTAATTATGCGTAGACCTACTTATCATACATACGGCCTATCACGTAATGGATTCAATAACGTAAATGGCTTGCCTCTGTCCATACCTGGGTAGGGTTCAACCAATCAATTGCAGAGATAGTGCGTGTGATGAAAACCGGCCGCACTGTTTTATGGGAATCAAAATATCGTTCGTGGCGTGCGCTATTCTATTACAGTTTGATTTACACTAAGAAATAATGGTGTTACAACGTATTTCTCACATTTTTGGAACGTTGCAATTTTTGAAAATTCAGATATTTGAACCGGCATTTTTAAGCCTTTTTCTCTACACGAAGAAAAAAAACAGTGCACCCATTTTTGAATTTTTTTAAATTGCCTTTACTGAATGCAAAAACTGACAGTTTTTTTAAAAAAATGTACATTGGGATATTTAAATATTTTTTGTGCTAATTTCATTAGGGAAGAAAAACTATTAGTAATTTTGAAAGTCTGCAATGTTTTTTCCAGTATTCAATGAGGTCATTTAGTTGACATTTTTGTAGACATACTTTGATGTTACACGCGAAAGTAGGTGAAAACAAATTGTTTTCGAAAAATTGTACTTGACTTCATTTCAAAAGCTGTGTTTGAATAACAGTTCTTATAAAGAAACAGATCTTATCTTCAGTGTTGAAATTGTAGATTGAGGCCGAAAAATGTTGAACTTTGCAGTTTTTGAAAATTCAGTGTTCAGCAAAATGAGGGAAGTTAGGTGCTAGTGTTGATCACGGACGGACATTTTTCCGTTAATGCATTTTTAGGTATCAAGGATCTTCAAAACGTGGATTCTGACTAAATGTATCGAAAGTAATTTGATTGAAGTAAGATTTAACACAATTTGTACTTCCAGGGACACCACGAGTTTTACTGTCAAAAAATCTGTTATCTCACATTGAATTATAATACTTTGTTTACGTATGGTGTATGCCAGAAAAATGAACTTTTGACATGTAAGGTTATGGAAGTTTGGGTCAGTGAGAAGTGTTGAAAGGAAATTGGTTTTGGGAATATTTTTTAAGTGAATGCGATTTTAGAAAATTCTCCAACTGCGCGTGACTTATGCACAAATAAATTCTTATTTAATGCAACTATTTAACGAAATTAAAACCAATAGTGTTTAACTATATGTATAAAATGCCCCAATCAGGACGGTGTGTATCAAAACGTTTTTCTATCCAATTTTTCTTACCGCTTCCACCTTCTGGCTAATCATAAACTGTGACCCTTGTATCTTAGGAGGCGTTATACATCGACCGCTATGTCGATGTCCAATGAAGAACGTATGTACTACAACATAACCTCTAATTTTAAATGTAAGCTTTAAGTTATTTTCAATATTTGACGCATTTTGGAACTCTGTTGTACATAATTTCACTCGAGAAATAGTCCTAATAAATACCATTCGTGCTTTGGAAATTCTCAGATAAATCCCCTCCTCGCTTCGCGAGTTGGAAATATATTGAGAATTTCCAAAGCACTCGTTTTATTACCTATGAAAAAAAAAAGTTAAAACGTTTGTGAAAAACAGTGGTGGTTCTAATTAGAAGAGGCGACCCGACCCGACCTCCTGTTTCAGCTGATTAAATTCTCTTGAAATAGTTTCCCTACGGCACTTACTCCACTTTACAAAAGGATGACTGTGTTTCTATAAAATTTTATTTGCAAAATTCATTTGCATGGATACTCAATTGGTAGTGTAAAATTACAATCGTCTTTGAAAGCGCGGTAAAATTACTCTATTGGTACAAACTGTTGTTAGTGTACTCAGTGGCCACTCAACAAAAAGCTGATGTAAATGACTCTTCCGATCTCTTCGGAATGCTTTTATTACGTGTCCATGAAGGAAGTCTCTGAACATGAGTCTCTGTATGTAATAACATACCAATGTCATTATTGTTGCTTAAATAGTATTTAAACTGGTATTTAAATAGTAAAGTATTTAAATTAACTATCTAAATACTAAAGCATTTAAATAGTAGTGAACTTCGTTTATCAATATCATATGTACTCTGGTATAAAATGTGCATATAATATTCAAACGATTTCTTACATTTTAGAGCTGACGTTGCAATCAAATGACTGCTAAAACGCTGATGACCCGTGCCTGATGCTTATTATCCCTGGCCGACAGGTGAAAAACTTACGAATTGGCGATTGGGGATTCGAATCAGAAGCTTTTTCCGCATAGTCAAGGCGACCATCAACAGAATGGAATTACCGGAAAAGTCTTCGCAACCGAAGTCAGCCACAACGCCCACGCAACGTTCCTTGGAAGACGCATCTGCCACAACCATCGAGATGTTGCCAGAGCACGGGGATGAAACATACGTTGCTGATCAGAGATCAATTTCTTCTTCCGAGACAGCACCGTTGATTTCTTCGCCAGTTGCCCCACAGCCTCCCACACAAATTGACACGCTGAGTTGTGAGCAGGATGTATGTTTACCTATCACGACTTCCAGAACGACTCCCGAATCAAAACGTGTATCATCCGCATCGACACCAAAGACAATTGTACCACCTCTTCTGCAACTTACTTCCCCCTCAGGAACAACAACAGTGCTCTCCGAAGTTGCATTACCAACCGTAAGTTTGGCGACACAGGAATCTGTATCATCAGTCTCGACTTCAAAGACTGTTGTACCACCTATACCGCTAACTTCTCCCTCGGGAAGGATAACAGTGTTGTTCCCCGAAGGTTCACTACCGTCCGAAAATCCGGAGACTATTCCCGATTTTAATGTTTTACTAGAGACTGTTCTTGAAGGGGATGTAGCCGAAGCAGCCAGCGCTCCATGCGGCCCTGTGCCTACGAACAGATATCTAAGTGTCCCATCGACGGGGGCCTTTGTTCATAGTGGAAATCTTGGGCAATCACGTGCTGCGTTTACCCGAAGTCGTGCCCCGTGCTCGCCGCCAGAGTTGGGGCCACACTCGGTGTCTCCAACCCAGCTGCGGCACTCCGACAAGGAATCGATTACTCGCAATAAAGCGTTTGCAGATCCAGGCGAAGGCACCTCCCTTGCGGACGTATCTTTCGAGGACATTTCTCCTGCACAGTCTTCTTTCTCGTCGCCTGAAAAAACGCTGGCAGGCTCTGCGACACATCCCCCCGTCGGGATACAAGAGGAGAACCAAGGAACTGAAACTGCCACGCGATGCTTTTCCGACGATCCGATACAGCCCTTGGTGCCCTGTCTTCTGTTGCAAACCGTGACGCAGTCTGCTAGCTTGCAGACAAATAGTAACAGCTCAGAATTTCAGACAGAGAGAAGGAAGGAAACCCTTTTTGACGACTCGCCGCCAACTTGTCTTTCTCCGCCTCTCCAGCCACACACCGCGAAACCGTCAGACAATAGTAATCGTCCAATGTCTCTCCCTATCGCAAACACCTCCCCTTCGGTGCAATCCGAATGCCAACGCACGACGCTGACGGATACGTCTGAGACTGAAACGAAAACGGAAATACCTTTCCATGACTCGCCGCCGTTTTGGTTGCCACAGCCACTCCTGCCACGTACGGCGACGCAGACCACAGCGTTGCAAGGGACGAGCAGCGACGCAGGGAAACTACCCAGTCCAAACGCTGTTTCGGCGCCATTAGCAACGTTCGATTTGCCATCCCAGTTAACTACTGTAACCGACCAAATGAAGGAGCTGTCTTTGGACGACTCGCCGCCATCCAGCAAGTCGCTAGAAGGAAGCGCAGAGGCAACAGAAACTCGAAGTGTGAGCGGCTCAGTCATAGGAGTTTTATTACACGAAGGCATTGCAATGGCCAGGGCCCAAGAAGTAGATCCGGAGAATCGGCAGTTCGAAAAATCGAGCGAGGATAGAAAGAAACATTTGTACACGAAAGTGGAAACTCAACAGAGACAAGACATTGATGAGGAGGATTCTCACTTAACAGAACTTGCTGCTCACACCGGTCTGCTGTGGGACAAAGAATAACGGTTTTGACAGAAAAACTAATATCACCAAAGTCAACCTCCCGATGCACAGGATCGGATCTAGTTTTATTGCACAAAGATTTTACCTTTCACCTGACTCTGAAGTGGTACCAGCGCCGCTTTCTCAGTCGTCCTCTGAGGGGAATTTGGAAATGATAACATTATCAGAAGGTCCCATGGGTGCAAGCGCAGTCACCGAGCCTTTGACGAAGAGTCCATCATCACAGTACACATCAGAAAGAACGGAAAACACAATACCTTCCGAAGACCAGACTTTCGAGGCCAGAACAGACTCCTCGGAGATAGCTGTTCTTACTGGACCGCTTTGCGATAAAAAAGTAGCTATGTTGACGGGGAGGCGACTGACTCCACAGTTATATACACGAGACACTGGTACTCCACGAGCGAGCGTTGTGACCGCACAAGTATGTCGCCTCTCACCGGAACCCGTAGCGATTCCACCGCCGATCTCTCGGACGTCCTCAGATGCCAACACGGAAGCGATTCAAGGTTCGGGAAGTATGAGAGATGTGAGGGACGTCCATAATGTACCATTTACCGAAGGACCTGTTGAATGTTCGACAAAATGGCCACCGCTGTTGCACTCCACTCCAAATGAAACAGAAACTTCAACCGACGGTGACACATGCGAAGCATCTTCTGAGGGGTCGAACGATCAAGAACTTTCAGAAGTGAAATCGGACTCAACCGAAAGGGCAGATAGTACGTTACCTATATCCCATAAAAATTTGCGAAACGGGACACAAAGATCAACATCGCAGCATTTAATCCAACAAGGAGCCGGTACTTCAACAGCTTGCGTCATTCCCCAAGAATCTCCTGCGCATGAATACGTTGCATTGCAGCCTCCTACTTCACAGAGCGCATCCGAAATGGAAAACGTGAGTACGGGTGACAGGGGCGAAGCGTTATCATTTGTAAGAGAAATAATTGCTGAACATTTTCCATTTTGTCACGAAGAGGAGGAACATAAACGTAGATGCCGAGCGCCATTGTACTCCATCCCAGAAGAAACAGAAAGTGGAAGCGAGGAAGAGACCCACAGTTCCCACACGAGCAGCGAAGTATTGATGGAGACAAGGACGGACTCGTCAGACGATGCGACTGGCAGCGTATTCGTGTATTATGACCCTTTCACAACCAGTCGTGGAAGTCCCCAGCACCCCCATGCACCCACCGGGCAGCAGGTACCCCAATGGATAGCAGCGTCGTCTATGGATCGTTCTCCACAGAAGAGGCAATGGAGGCCCAGTCCTCTGTTCCACAGCCGCCGACGTCAGTGGGAAGCAGGGCCGCGCCATGTGAAACGATGTGCCAAGATTTCGGAATGGACGAGGACAGCGTGGTGTGGTCGTCGCTGCTCTCGCTGCTGTCTGCGCAGCCTCCAACCCCGGAAGTGGAGATGCCAGTCAAGGAAAGTCAAGGTAAACACTCCATCTGTCATGGCTAGATTTCTGTAATTGGAAGACCTCTTAACATGATAATTTAGAATAGCAAATGTTTGGGGAACGAATTGCGCGGGTTCGGGACTTTCTTGGAGACGGTGGGAAGAATATTACGCCGAATTCTGTTAAAAGAGATTTCCCTAAAATGTTTCTCTTATTGTTAATGTGAAGGAAAAGGGGAGTGTTGAAATTCTCACATACGAGAGTTCTCGGAGCGTACGATAGGTGTGGGTTCTGTCTGCTGTGGAAATAGATACGTTGAACTTGTTATATTAATAATTTTTGCTCAGGATATTTCTGCGAAGACTTTCTTCGGGTTTCGTGTAACGTTCACGAAAATAATAAATAGCAAATTTCTATTAACAATTAATTCCCAGTGATATACAGAATAGTTTCAAACAAACCAGGTTGCCATAGAAAAATATGCCTAGAGTCAGTATTTAGATACTCGATAAGAGTTTATTGTGGTTTGTCGTAAATCACTTTAGCTTCAACGAAATAGCCTCACATCACCGGGAAGAAAACAGAAAATACGTCACTAGACTAGATGAAGTAATTTTCCATGGTGAAAAATAATGCACAGGGAATATGAATGAATTAAAAGCGTAGGCTTCCGTGGCCGGAGTCAGTATTTACTTGGCTGTCCGGGTGACGCCGCGTCCATAGCGAAGGTGCCGACGTTTCGGTCGCCACTGCCGCATTACGCCCCGAGGAAGGTCGCAGAATGGCGACCGAAACGTCTGCACCTTCGCCATGGACGCGGCGTTACCCGGACAGCCAAGTAAAAATTGAATGAATTACTTCATATTCTGGAGCGTGCGCAGTCGACTGGGACATAAGCGGCGATCCGTGACTGCCGCGGCGGGTTATACTTCGATTTTTCTAGTGGCCGATGACATTACGTCATTGTTACACCTCCTGCGTCGTAAAATGGATGTTTTTTGACGGCGGTAAGCACCTTTCTGAGGCCACGAGGTCCGTTCGCGAATTAAGAAGATAGATTTTACGAGGCAGAAGGTGCAACAATGACGTGATGCCGTCGGCCAATAGCGAAGTGACAGCGCGGGCGCTGTGCTGTGCGGTGGCAGGGGCGGAGCGCGGCGCGGGGCCGGGCGTGCCGCCCCCGGAGGAGCTGACGGTGCGGCTGCTGGAGGCGGCGGCGGCGGGCGACCTGGAGGGCGTGCTGCGCGCGCTGGTGGCGGGCGCCGCGGTGGACGAGCCCGTCGGCTTCGGCTGGCGCGGGCTGGCGGGCTTCGGCGAGGCGGACCAGCCCTTCGGCCAGGGCTGGCGCGCGCTGCAGGTGGCGGCCCGAGGCGGACACACGAGCGTCGTGGCGCTGCTGGTGCGGAGCGGCGCGGGCGTCAACCTGGTGAATTGAATTGAATGGAATTGAATTAAATTGATTTGATGCCATATTTTAGATGGCGAGACTCGGGCCGTTCCGTCTGACCACGCAAATTTCGCTACGCTCCTTTCACCAACTAGCAGAGAAAGGACGTATTTCTTGGGCGAGGAACAGGCGATTTTGAATTTAGCTCAGAGGCGTCATTTAGGCTTGAGGATCTTTTACATGCAAGTAAATCTACTAACATGGGCCAGCTGGCTTTACTTCCCCTCCGAAGGAAGGCGTACGAAGGATTTTGGGTATAACAGTTCGCCAACTTGGGTATAACAGTCTGATACGCCATCGCCGCGCGCGCCTGGTAGTGCCCGACTCCCTCCCTGGAAGTACAACTTCATCACTGCAAGTTTTCTTCAGTGCAGTGGGAAATACAATTGAAAGTGCCTTAGTTTCAGAAGCAACATAAGGCACTTTTTTGCAATTTTGACTTCTTAGTGCAGTTACAATCTCTGGAAGTACATGCATTGTTTGTGTTTGATATACAGCCTCCGTCGGAGTTTTGTTTGACGAAACTGAGAAATTACTTTTCAGTCTTATGTTGCCTCTGAAGTAAACCATTCAATTGTTGAAATTATATTTTTCACGCGATTATATTGTTCTCGCGACAGTCGGTCGATTCCTTTGTACAGCGATAATAGTCAAGTGTGGCTCATTTACTTTTGCAAATAGTTTTCATTGCATGGGAGCAACAATTTTGTTATCAATTCTTGTCAAACATGCTTGTTGGTTCACATATTCATAATTCAACCAATATGGAATATTAAGATGAAAGGTAGGGATTTGAGCTGAAGAGAACGTATGAAAATGGCACTTCTCCCTATAATAGGTAACTTTTAATATTTTAAATAATAATTCAATAATACAAATGTTTTAACAATATAATAATAATAAAAAATGAATGAGCTGTTCAGATAGCAAACATCGTTAAGGCAGTAGTGCCATAGCGATCTCGGCGCAGAAGATCGCGGGTTGGAGTCTCGTCTCGGGTGTATTTGTGTATACATGGGTGTGTGTGTATGCGAGTGTCATCTCACCCTCCCATCATAATTTCATCTTCCGCACCCCCAGGGCTGACAACCCTGGGGGGTAAAAATGGACTCGGCAGCAATGCTGATTTCCCCCTAATAATGTTTCACGTGCATACATCCAAGAGCAAAATACGACTGGACCTTGGTGTAACTAATACGACTGGACCTTGGTGTAACTAATACGACTGGACCTTGGTGTAACTAAAACGACTGGACCTTGGTGTAACTAAAACGACTGGACCTTGGTGTAACTAAAACGACTGGACCTTGGTGTAACTAAAACGACTGGACCTTGGTGTAACTAAAACGACTGGACCTTGGTGTAACTAAAACGACTGGACCTTGGTGTAACTAAAACGACTGGACCTTGGTGTAACTAAAACGACTGGACCTTGGTGTAACTAAAACGACTGGACCTTGGTGTAACTAATACGACTGGACCTTGGTGTAACTAATACGACTGGAGCTTGGTGTAACTAATACGACTGGAGCTTGGTGTAACTAATACGACTGGAGCTTGGTGTAACTAATACGACTGGAGCTTGGTGTAACGAATACGACTGGAGCTTGGTGTAACGAATACGACTGGAGCTTGGTGTAACGAATACGACTGGAGCTTGGTGTAACGAATACGACTGGAGCTTGGTGTAACGAATACGACTGGAGCTTGGTGTAACGAATACGACTGGAGCTTGGTGTAACGAATACGACTGGAGCTTGGTGTAACGAATACGACTGGAGCTTGGTGTAACGAATACGACTGGAGCTTGGTGTAACGAATACGACTGGAGCTTGGTGTAACGAATACGACTGGAGCTTGGTGTAACGAATACGACTGGACCTGGGCCTTGGGTATAACTGCACGTTCGCGTGGTCTGTAGAATGGCCAATTCGCGACGAAAAACCGAAATAATTGAATGAATGAATAGGAAACAAGAAGGAATTGAATCTCAAATGTGTCCGGCGGCGCTGTGCGTGCAGGCGGACGCGTACGGGCGCACGGCGTTGCACGAGGCGGCGGCGTTCGACCGCGTGGCGTGCGTGGCGGTGCTGGTGCGCGCGGGCGCGGCGGTGGACCAGGCCGACGGCCAGTACGCCCTGACGGCGCTGCACCTGGCGGCGCTGCACGGGAGCGAGGGGGCGGCGCACGCGCTGCTGGCGGCCGGCGCCGACCTGGCCGCCCTGGACGTGCTGGGGCGCACGCCGCTGGAGCTGGCGCGCGGCGAGGCCGTGGAGCGCGTGCTGGTGGTGTGGCACGCGCTGCGCCAGCCGCCGTGGCCGATGCGCTTGGCGCAGCTGCCACACGGCGCCCACGTGCACCCGACGCCCCTCCCGCAGGTGCCGCCCTCTTCCACCTCTTTATTCGTAGATTGAGTAATGAATTCCGGGAAGTAAGGGCGTTAGTCCCGTAAGTGTAGTGCACGTTTCATCGATTTCCCTCTCGGCTAGACGGCGAGATCCGGCGCCGACCTTGACGTCGGCTTGCGAGGGCGGTGGTTCCCAATAAAGGATCTTCCACCAGCCGGGGGCTGCCCCAGCCGCGACAATAATTGCTAAGCTTCCGACTGGTGTGGTAGTGTAGTGCATGTGTGTTTGTAAGGGGAAGGACAGACGGCGCGCGGTCCGTGGCCCGTGTGTTAGGTACTGCCACAGCATTCTAGTGTGGATCGGAGAATCCACGGAAAATTAGCGAGCAGAGTAACCGACCGCTAGAAGTATCCTCCAAATAGTGAATTACGACCTAACTGATAAGCTAGTATCGAATATCCTGCCACTATCGGGACTCGAACTCTGACCTCCCGGTCAGAGGCACTGTAGAGGCATCAGTTGATACACTGATCCACTTTTGCCGGTCAATGCTTTCCGTGTCTGGCATCCGTCAGTTTTCTTAATTTGTCGTTATACGCAACTAGTTTCTTCAGCCCTTCTAGGGCTTTGAGTGTATTTGGGCGTGCTACTTGACAGCGGCCTTCGCTGGCATGCGCACGCTCGGTATCTCGCTGCCAAAATTAAAACACGCACTCTCCTTTTGAAACCTCTTCTACGTTCTCCCGACTTAGCAATTCCTCTAAAGCGCCGCTTATTCACTGCTTGCGTGCGTCCCTTGTGAGCGTACGCTTGTGAGGTATTCGCGGCAGCTTCTCCCTCCACTCTGCACCCCATCCGGGTAGCAGAGAACAAAGCGGCGCGCCTCGCGGCGCGCTCGCACTTGCCTCTTACCAGACCTGACTGACAACCCAAAAACGCTGACGTCTTCAGAATCTTAGGCGTTCGCAACCAGTTCCCGGCGGAGCTACAAAAGAGGGCGGAGACGGCGCTCGCAAGGGCGCTGAGGCCGTCCGCCCCGCGCATCCTGCGCGAGACCGGCAAGGCGACGAACAGCGGCGTGCACAGGGCCTTTCACAGAAGAAAGGGCCTACAGCACGTCGCCTTCACCTTCCGCGCACTGCCCCCGCACAAGCTCTCTGAGCTCTGCGACGCGGGGCAGCAGCAAGTTCGTGGGAGGCGGTCGCCGTTTACGGATGCCGGAAGCCGCGCGGGCGGCGCGGATGCGCGCTCTGCTGGGCCAGCGTCGCTGGAGACCGAAGACGTCGCAGCGCCACGGACGCTTGAGTGAAGTCGGCGCCGTGGCGTGCTTTTAAATGTGTATATAGTGTTGTGAAGTGTTGTGTGTTTGTATGAATGAATGGATGGATGGATGGATGGATGCGTTTGTAAATATAATTAATATAAGTGTGAATGCGAGTGAGAGAAAAATAAAATAAAATAAAAGAAGAAAATAGAACAATTTAAAGATCTTCCAATTAAAAATTTAAAAAAAAAAGTCTAAAAACTAACAAACCCCAAAGTGGGAATGTACATAGTTATAATAAGATAGTTCTAGTTTGTAAGCAATAAAGCCTTCCCCAACTGCACAAGCCAAAGCGGCTGCAGTTATACAAAATGTACCCCAAAGACAAATAAATTCCTGCCTCTCCAGGGTAACTGGAGGGGGGAAAACTGAAAAAAAAAGCGCCGCAGTGTCACTGCCCTGAGGAAGCCTGCGACATGTCAGGCGAAACGTCAGCACCCCAGCCAACGACGCGGCGTCTCCCGGATAGCCGAGAATTCAGCTCTGGATGTCGTCCGAACGAGAGCAAAGGTAAACCATGTTATTTGTGCTCAAGGGACAGCTGACAAAATTTGACAGCTGACAGAGTTGACAAAATTGATAAATATTTTAATCTATACTTTAAGTAATTTTAAATACACAAGGATACAAGGATACAAGGATACAAGGATCTCGCATTCTTCTTCGCTGAAAGGCATCCACAGATTAAAAACAAAACATAAATCGCCAGTGACTAACTCCCAAAACATTGATGACAGTCGGTTATGATTACACTGCAGCCACAGGGAATACATTGAAATTCCTTTCCTAAGAACGCAATTAGTGTAGCATTGATACTGCATAAGGTTTTGCTGTAGTACCTTACATACGACTAATTCAAAAATAAAACATCATTAGCTACTTTTGAAACGGTGAACTACAACATTATGTAAGAGTTGACAAAATATATTTAGCAGTATCGAAGGATTCCCTATTCATGAGCTGGTGGATATATGAGATATCTCATCTATAGTATTGTAATGCTGAAGAATGTTCTAATGTAATAGGTATTGACAAACGCATTTTTTAACATTTTGCTTATTTATATTTTAAATTGTATGTGGTTGTAACGAAACAGAATTGTAACGGAAGTATAGAATTGAGATACTGTTGTTAATTATAATTGAAATTCGTTTTCAAAATGAAAAAAATATATATATGTAAAATTATTTTCTTTTCATTTGGACCCTGATACAGTTTCTACAAAAAGGACATTTTTGTAATGTCACTTATCTGGAGTGATTTCATAAAAACAAAAACTTGTTTATAAAAGTACTTCAAAATGTCAAATGATGGCAAAACAAATTATTTGTGTCAATTAAGATTTACTTGCACAATTTGGTCTCTAAAGGACTTAATATTTCTTTTTGGATACTTTTTAATTAACTTTCTCGCCTTAAGAAAAAGTATTGAAATTCTTCGCTGGAAAAGGGCAATTTTTCGGCAGAAAATCTGTTCCGAGCCTGTGTAACAAAAAAGTGGAAATATCTTCTTCCTGTGTGTAATAAATTACCTTCCCTCTGACAAGTGTAATCAGAATCAGTTCCGTAAGTTCCTTGATCCTAAAAAATCTATTGACGTATAAACCGCCAGTTCCTCTGTGGTCAACGCTAGCGCCTCCTAAACCGTTCAGCCGATTTTCTCCAAAATAAATATTCCCCCAGTCAATTTAAAGAAACTCGAGGCCCTGCGAGATCAAAGTGAATATTTTAATTTTTGCGGGTACTTCATATGAAGGTTCAATTCCATTTTCAATTTTTTTTTCAAATGGGTACGTTTTTTAATACACTTTGTCCTCAGTGTGAAGACGCATAATATTTTGTAGGTCTCATTTTTGTTGAAGGAAGTGATTTTAAGATTACGTTCATAAGTCTTCCTACAACCACTATATTGAAGATTTTTCCTTAATCTGTTGAAAAATAGATCTTGAAATGAGTTACAACTTTCGAAAATATGACGGAATTTCTGCGTCAGTTTGCGTGAAATTGTGTTTTTAAACTATTTTCTCAAAAACTGTACTAATTTTTTTTTCGAATTTCTTCACGTATCAACAAGCGGTAAAAAATTGGTGTAATCTATTTCCGTCGAACTTCAGATTTTTGAAAATTGCAGAAACATATTGCAAAACTGCAATTCTGAAAATGGGTATTTTGTCAACAAATCAAGTTCTAAAAAATCATAACTTAAGTCGTGTACATTTCTTTCTAAAAAAAAGGTTCGTTTTCGTGCAACTTCTTTGATGTTTGCAAATTATAAAATCTTAAAATCCGCTCCCAATTTCTCTACAATAAAACAGTCACGCCAAAAAGAATGAGGCAGGTCTAATTTTTTTTGGACACACTGAATTTTAGAAAATGGTAAATGTTAGAAATAATGTGTGAAGTATGTGCTGTTGTGGCTCTCCTTGTTTTTGTTGCACTTGTTCCACACTAATTTCATATCTGGAGTGTTTTCGGGAGATTGTGATGTCAATCTTACAAACTTATAAAAAGGAAGTCCCTGTTCTCGCGATTTGAATGAAATATATTTGAAAGACACCTTTTGTTTGGTTTAAATTGAAAAGATTGTGAGCGAAGAAAACTATTTTGTTTCCTTGAGGTCCGTACGTAATCCCTTTTCCTGCATTTTTATGGATTAAGGTCACTCATTGTGGATAAAGGCACTTAAGATCGTCAATTGCATACCTTCCGTGTGGTAGAAACAATTGTATTGGCAAATGAACTAAATTTCGGCTTCTCTCTCATCGCTCCACTCAAGAAAACGACTCGCTATGAGTACCATCAAAATGGTGATTTGATGCTGCTTTGGTCAAATACCTAAATTATCCATTAAAACACCATATTGAAAGAAAATGCGCAAAAATAGTGATGCTATATTTAGGTCCAAAAGCAAAATAAGAGACCATGATAGTCCAGGCATTACGTGGTTTACTAGTGAAAGTTGAGATTAGTTTCTCCTTTGTTTCTTGGAATGCTGAATGCAAAGCCAAAGTTGCCAAAAAAAAGTAAGTTGGAATTCAAACATAACAAAAAACCTTGAAAATAATGACAATATAAAAAACTATCGAATTTGGGTAAAAAATATTCTGCATAAAATTTCCTGAAACTTAGTTGCAACGTTTCGTTTAGGTTTGTAGCTCGGTGCCCTGTTGGAATGGCAAACCAGAAAACTTGTCATTTTCATTATAACTGCATTGCAAATAATTTTCTCTTACCTAATGATCTTTTTCAGTAGTATCGTACATTTTGTCAATAGTTTGGAATTGTAGGAATTATGATGCAGTATTGTTGAAGTTTTTTCACGAACTATGAAGAAATAATGAAGGTCATTTTTGTCAACTTAATATATTTATTTAGAGAGCTTTCGACGGCTTTGCCGTCAACATCAGTGTACAAATATAAACAAAATGAAAAGCAAATAAAATACAAGGTAAATACAAAATGCAAATAAAGAAAGTACACATATACTTATGAAATTGCAATAGAATACACAAAGGAATGATAACAATAATAATAATCATAATAATAATCATAATAACAATAATAGTGGTAATAATAGTATAAATAAAAAGTGACATTACACAAATTAGTCAAATATTTTACAAATTTCGTTACCTATTTGAATTCGGCTTCAAAATTTGTCGTCAGAAATACATTCCAATTCAACTATTCTCCGTTTCTGCAATTTTCTTCAGTCATAGAAATTGCAATAGAAGTTGAGAAATAAAATAAAATATGAACAAACAATATGACAAAAGGAAAATGTATTCTCATTGCATCTCTGCAAAAGATTGCCCTAGAAGGCTAATTTTTTGGGAATCTACGGCACGTTTTATTCTCTTTCATATGAGTATCGCGATTATCGATTTGATTTGAGTGCAATTTTCGCCTCCTTATTCTTGTATATCCTTTCTAGCAGAAAATAATAGTTCTGTCAGCTACTATGTCTAGTACTATTTAGATAAAAAATACAGAATATCTCTCTAACGAATATATAAGAAGAAAGAATAGAAAGTCCTATTATCTGTATTTAGGTTTATTTTACTCAGGCTGTCCCAACTTTATCTCTACGCTGAAGTTATAATTATTTGTCCTATCATTTTTCTAATCCAATATTTATACGCACATTTATCCTTAGGTTTCAACTATTTTGGAAAGTATCTTATTGAAAGAATAAATACAAATAGGAAATTTACCATGTTTGCCCAAGTATTGAATAATTCACACTGTCCTTGTAGAACTATGGCTGTAATTCTGTTAGATGTCATCAATGTTCATATAAATAACATACAACTCGTAAAATTTCACCATTTATTCAAACTAAAATATATTTACAAAACTTAAATTTATTATTTTAAGTCATTTAATTCTATTACATCTCTTTATTTCTTCTTGGCTTTTAATTTTTGACCGACAGCTTTGTGAATATAAGCACATTTAAAACATTAAATTATAAAAAACTGTTATTTTGTCAGGAGATTAACATTACACGACGTTTCGGGTAATCATTTTACCCATCTTCCGGCTAAGAACAATAATCATTTTCTATACAGTTAAATTAATTTTATCAATGAATTATTACTATAGCAGATTCGGGTTGGGTCCGACCAATATTGCCGCCGTATGAACTCATTCGCATCAAGAGGAACTTCTATGGGCGACTCAATTTATAATTCTCTTTGTTCCCGCTCATCCCGGAGGCAAAAATGAATCTTGTATGCCGTGAGTTTTTGTTGTCTACACTCCTTGGAGCTCTGCAACGTTACACATTTCTCTTTGCAGTGTGTACTAACCCGTCAAACCCGTCTTCTGATGTCCGTATTGCTGTGGTATTTTGATTAATACATCGCCGATGCTCTGGAGTGGGAGTTCCCAAAAACTGGAAAAGTGAGAATTTGATGACGTGTTGAGCTGAATGGTCAGTGGACCGTTTCCGAACACAAATCTTCGTTTCATTCAGGTTAGTTACAATATGTTCGATTTATATTTCATAACTCTTGTTACTTTAGTTACTTTTGCAATGGCAGTATAGTTGTAGACTGATATTACTTCTAACCTTTGTTAAACATTTTAAAGTTTATTATACACAATTTGATCGCTCTACAGCTATGTTGATTTGAATTTTTGATTGTAAAGGGGCAGCGTTTAAAACGTTTGTGCAAAATGATTTTGTTCATTTCCGTTGATGTTTTGAACACAATTTTACTGTTATCGTTACAATTGCATTTTCTGTTCTGGCTACGAAAATGGTGGAAAAAGAGGCCCGGAGAAGTATTACTTATAATGCTAAAAGTGTAACTGTCAAGCTTCTCAAAGTCTGCTTGTTCGTAGTATTTGGCATGCAGCATATAAGTAGCATCTCACAAATCGAACATGAAAATCTTCGCGATCTAAAATCTGGTGTCGTGGGAGCAAAAACGGTGCTCAAACCAGTCAAATTAAACTTGCCTGTCAACTTGGTTCGTACGTTTCTGTATAACGACGTACTACTCTCCACATATGAAGGAACGATTGACGTAGTTCTACATATGACGTTAAAAATCTGAGGAAAAAAGTTTTGAAGAAAAAAGTAAAAGTTTGGAATGTAACTTTTGAATTTGTTCAGAAATATTACGTGTTTATGTAAAGTAAAACCGGTGACTTTATACACCATTCAACTTTGTAAGGTGCCCACTAAAGCTATAACCTTAGCAATATAAGGGTAGAAACAGTTCCGTGCATTAGCAAAGGGGGCACTCCGCAGCCCATTGAATACATTTTTATTCCATTTAGGTATTGCAGAATTTCGCTGAATAAATTGTAACATTTAATATGGATGTTTACTCATTTGAACAAATATGTTTGAGTTTCAAGTTCTACAGTTGGAAGGAAAAAAAGTTTTGGAACAATATCTGTATTAAACAATAATATTAAAGAAATGCTAATGTATCTACATAATACGGAAGTGAATTTGACAATTTTATACTAAGTCTGTAAATACTAAAAATATTTTCAAAATGTTTATATTAAAATTTCCAGTTTTCGAGTGAATAGTCTCTGTTTTTTTTAACACAGACAAATTCGCCGTAATAACTCAAATTCCAGTGAACAATTATTTTCAGCTTCCTAAAAAATGAATCCTTAAAAAACAGCAAACCAGTAAATAAGTGTCGGTGGCCCTCAGACCCTCACCAGTGGTAACTCTTGGGTTAATGCAAAGTAGAATCGCTATGACTCAAATGTAAAGACTATGCTTGTCCTAATACCTCAAATATGAAGCATTATAAAAACACTTCATGTATAGCAGATCTTAAATTTTTGAAAAATGATTAAAATGATTAATGATTTGAAATAATTATGAAAAATGATTAAAAACTTTGAATTACTTTTAAATCGCCCCCTGAGTCAGGGTGACTTGATATACCTGGGGATTTATAATGCTATCTCATATTCCTGTAAATCAGGGGTGTTTTCATACTTATAATGTGTTAAAATAGGGTTCTGTAGGTTAATGTGCAGGAAATATTTTTCTGTGATTATCACAAAAGAGAGTGGATTATTTTTATTAAACTTTAATGTGAAAAAATACAAAAATAACGGTTTTATAAGTAATACTCTAGACATACAATATTAAGGCAATATTAAGTGCAAACTTAAAACTGTTAGCGGCTTTTTACTTAAGATTTTCTTACACCGTGGTCCATACCGAAGTTGTTTGGATACGGTAAACCTAATTCAAATTCATAGGGATACATTTCACTTACGTTATTCACAACAAGTCACGGAAATCTATTCGGACTATTACTTTCTCTTACAAATTTCGTTTCGACAGCTATGCACCTCTAGATGAATTTCCTACATTTTTATCATGTATTTCAGCCAAAATCACGCGAAACTACTCATATTCTTGAAAAATTGTGCATGACCTCGTTTTAAGATCTATCTTTAAAAACAGATTTAGGAAATAAATTCAGGAATAAACTCTATCTTTAACATTCTATTTGTAGGATGACGCCCCAGAAAATGGATTTTTGCACTTTTCGAAACATCAGGTATTACACCGAAAATGAGACTTGTGCCATTATCTTAAGAATTCTTTACTCTCTTCGAGAACAAAATTTAATTTAAAAAATTGGCAGTCCCTCTCAAAAAAAAAAATTGAAAAATTTTGAGGTTTCATGTGAAGTACACCTCAAAATCAAAATATCAGTTTCAAACTCCCGAGGACCTTTAGATAGATTAAATTAATTGAGGAATATCAATTTTGGTGAAAATCGGCTGAACCGTTTTAGCTATTTTTGTTAGTTTTGACCATGGTTAATTTTGAACAATGATGGACAGACTGACGTTCTGCCGGGAATACATTTTCGGTATCACGGAAACGAAAAACAATTATTCTGCCACACGCACGTGTTAGAGAAAATTATTTACTCTATACAAGTATTCAAAAGCTCCAATTAGAAAAAAATCTCCCCAGTCAGATCCTAAGCTGATTGTCATGAAGAATGGCAGATCCAGTTTTTCCGAAAAAAGTTTTGTCATCGAGAAAATAGAGTTGAAATGTTACTTCCGGACGCGAAACTCAAACCAGCTTCCGCGTAACACCAAACACCGGTGCGGCATGTGCCAACGGGACTAGCTGTAGCTTAGTTTTTCCGCGTTTTCAGTGACAATGAACGCTGAACAGGAACCAAGCTTAATGAAAATTAAGCGAAAGCTCCCTGAATGCTAGAACGAGTTTGGCTGTTTCACAAGGGCTACACCAGCGTTTGCGAACTGGCGGAGAAATGAAGTCGGAGCTCCGTTCCCCTACGCGAGAGCCTTCTCGAAAAACGCTGCGAGCAATGTGGGAGGGGGGAGGAAGAAAGGAAGGGGCAAACGGCGGTCGCCGATAACGAAATCCAGTGGGCCACGCCGATGTTTCAGGGAACATGAGTCGGAGACAATCTATACCCGTCAATTTTCATTCAGATTAAGGTTTCCTTTTGTAGATATCGTAACAATGGCGAAGTGTTATCGAAGCATATTCGAAAGAACTGCGGTATGTCCAAAAGTTCAACCGACAGAGGTTTTACGCAGCTTTTCAACTTAGAGAAACCCACAAGTTGGAAATAATTTCTGAGAATTAACAGATGGCCTGCACTCATGAAATGAGCAAAGGATTTTGTAGAGAGAAGATTATGGAAAGGGAATTGAAAATCCCGAGTATTTTCCACAATCTGAAACGAAAGTGTACTGTATAAATAATCAAGCCTGGAGTCCAAATTTTTCCACGTGACCCCTCGCGGGTATCTATTTGTTAACATTAATTACATAGGCACACAAAATAAAAAAAGTTGTCAAACCCAATCTGAATCTGAATCCGAATCCAGAATTGCGCCATAACCGCCAGTTTCTTTAATCGAGAAAAAATGCCGTGACATGGTATTTTTTTGTTTTCCGGGATTGTTAGACCCAAAGACTTGACACACGTTTCTCTATGTATGTAGACGCGCTTAACGAGATTCTGAAGCCAGAATTGCCCAACGCCCTCCAGTTTTTCTGAATCGCGAAAAAAGACCGTGAAATTGTAAATTGTAAATTTTATTGTTTTTAGCAAATAAAAAATTGCAATTCCGGCTTTCGATTCGGATTTAGTGCTTAAAGAAACGTGTGTCAAATCTTCGGTCTGACAACAAACCCGGAAACAAAAAAGAATAAAATGCCAATTTGTTTCGGATTCAGCGTTGTGACATACATAGAAAAATATGTCAAGTTATTTGGTCTTTTTTATTTTATTTATTTACTACTTTTTGTGTGCCTGTGTTCTTAGTTCGGAACGAACTAAAATTGTTATATAATAGAACATTGTATAAAAGTTTGTACTAGAATGTTAAAATTGCCTTCTCAAAAAACGTGGTTTTGTTTCATGAAATAATCGAATATTGATCTGTGCTATGAAATATTCTCCGTTCTAATTATTAATTTTTCATATTTTCATAGAATCATAATTATTTAAATAATAATTACCATTTTTAAACGTAATTATCGAGCGAACATTTTCCCCCTACTTTCATTGGAACAATGTACGCCCGCCGCCGTCCGGTACTACAGGGTGCGGCAGCATAACTTCCTTTTTTAAAATGCGCGCCATTCAGTTAGTTGATTGTCAGTTGATTGTTTGTTGACATTCAGTTAGTTGTTGGTGGTACGTATATTGAACCGTGTCGGGACAAAACTTTACAGTACCCCCTCTTAAACGAGACCACTAGCGCTCCGCTATGACATCAACTAACTGAATGGCGCGCATTTTAAAAAAGGAAGTTATGCTGCCGCATCCTGTACCTTTGCTCCGTAGCTCACTTCCGACCAGTAGAGCAGATTTGTGTGACGTAACAGAGCGTTGAATTGGCAAGCACTGTCATGAACATTATTTGAATGCAGTAGCCTCTTTTAAGAATTTATTACGCAATTTTAACAAACAAAAATTTACAATTTAATAATTTATATATGTAGCCATTGCATGTATATGCATATATTTGTGACCATTTTCCCTCATTACGAAGCTGAATAAGAGATACCAACGAGGAAACCTCTTTTGCGACAATCATGACATTAGCATAACTCTTGTTAAATAGAACGCAAAGGGCTTAATCTTTTTTACACAATGTCGTGAACGATTATGAATCAATAGTGATTTGAAATTAGAAATATATAATGCACTCTTGTCGAAAATTAGTATTAGTATAGTAAAATGTAATTATGATTTTTGAGAAAAATTATTTTCATCTTTGATAGAACAGTCTTAATCAATTAAGCTAGTCAATGAAAAATAATTTATCATTAAACAAAACAATAATTTTGTGTTTACTAACCCGCCAAATTTGCTATTACATCGTAGCAAAGCAAATTCCATTATTAGTTCTAAAAGGAATTAAAATACTGGTATCCAAATCAAATGTGTATGCCTAATTCATTTTAGGTTCACATAGTCATACATCGACAACAAACCTTTCGAAAATAAAAGGTAATGATACTTGAACTGTATGTAATAGTCCGTCATATTCTCGCGATTTCTGTTTCAATGTAAGAGTTGCGGTTCGAATTTCGCATTCTCATTGGAGGTCCCCGCTTATAGAATGAGTGTTATCCCCACCCCTCCACGCGGCCTGTGTTTCCATCCAAGTTGCTTGCACGCGGTTCCCGAGGTCAGTCAAAGTGCAGAACGCTGTGCAGGCCTGCGCTACACGATAGTGGAACATCGACTCCGCGACTGTTGCCTCAAGTACCCCGCAATGAGTTCTCGCATATGAACGTGAATTTTGGCCTTGGGTTTCCTGCTCCGATGGCGAGGTTAACGCAGGTCATTGCCCCGAAGCCATGAAACTTTCATTAAACTTTTTGAACGAAAATGGCTGCGAGTTGGGACAATTTTTCTTTATTTGAGTGTTTTCTCGTGCGTTGCAGATAGTAGCTACGTACATTAAATGCGACTTTTTCTTATTTTCCCATTACCACTTACGCAGTAGAGAGAAAGTTTATGTAATGCTGCGCGAAAAACTGTGAATTTCCGGCAGAAAAAACTATTATTACAGGGCCGTGGTAAAGTGGATAAATCCAGTTGTAAAATTGAGAAAAACTCGAACACGTGGTGTAATCAGTATTCATGTTTTGTGGGTCCTTGATACTGAAAAATCGAATGACGGCAAAACGTTTGACCATTCTTCTGTGAACGACTGTAGCGGCTACACCGTTGAGCCGATTTTCTGTCCAAAATTGATATTCCCCAATCGACCTGCCTGATGTTGTGGCCCCTTCAATTTGAAACTGATATTTTAATTTTCTGGAATATATTGCGTGAAGCCCCTGGGACATTTTGCAATTTTTTAAAAAAACTGCTCCATCGGTTTGGATTTAATGTTAGTGTGAAGATCGTTTAGGACAGTGATGCTGATCTCATTTTCGTTAAAAACCCTGAATTTTCGAAAATTACAAAAGTTCAAACTTTATTCGGCGTCGTCCTACAACTACAATAATGAACATGGAGATTTTACCATAAATGAAATATTTTCCTTACATATAGATTTTGATACATCGTGCATATTTTTTCGAAAATTTGAGTACTTTTGATGTAATTTTCCGTGAAATGTAGGCAATTTTTAATTTTGTTTCAACAAATTTTTAATTTTGTTTCAACAAATTTTTAATTTAGTTTCAACAAATTTTTAATTTAGTTTCAACAAATTTTTAATTTAGTTTCAACAAATTTTTAATTTAGTTTCAACAAATTTTTAATTTAGTTTCAACAAATTTTTAATTTTGTTTCAACAAATTTTTAATTTTGTTTCAACAAAATTTTTAATTTTGTTTCAACAAATTTTTAATTTTGTTTCCACTAATTTTTAGTTTAGTTTCCACTAATTTTTAGTTTAGTTTCCACTAATTTTTAGTTTAGTTTCCACTAATTTTTAGTTTAGTTTCCACTAATTTTTAGTTTAGTTTCCACTAATTTTTAGTTTAGTTTCCACTAATTTTTAGTTTAGTTTCCACTAATTTTTAGTTTAGTTTCCACTAATTTTTAGTTTAGTTTCCACTAATTTTTAGTTTAGTTTCCACTAATTTTTAGTTTAGTTTCCACTAATTTTTAGTTTAGTTTCCACTAATTTTTAGTTTAGTTTCCACTAATTTTTAGTTTAGTTTCCACTAATTTTTAGTTTAGTTTCCACTAATTTTTAGTTTAGTTTCCACTAATTTTTAGTTTAGTTTCCACTAATTTTTAGTTTAGTTTCCACTAATTTTTAGTTTAGTTTCCACTAATTTTTAATTTAGTTTCCACTAATTTTTAATTTAGTTTCCACTAATTTTTAATTTAGTTTCCACTAATTTTTAATTTAGTTTCCACTAATTTTTAATTTAGTTTCCACTAATTTTTAATTTAGTTTCCACTAATTTTTAATTTAGTTTCCACTAATTTTTAATTTAGTTTCCACTAATTTTTAATTTAGTTTCCACTAATTTTTAATTTAGTTTCCACTAATTTTTAATTTAGTTTCCACTAATTTTTAATTTAGTTTCCACTAATTTTTAATTTAGTTTCCACTAATTTTTAATTTAGTTTCCACTAATTTTTAATTTAGTTTCCACTAATTTTTAATTTAGTTTCCACTAATTTTTAATTTAGTTTCCACTAATTTTTAATTTAGTTTCCACTAATTTGTAATTTAGTTTCCACTAATTTGTAATTTAGTTTCCACTAATTTGTAATTTAGTTTCCACTAATTTGTAATTTAGTTTCCACTAATTTGTAATTTAGTTTCCACTAATTTGTAATTTAGTTTCCACTAATTTGTAATTTAGTTTCCACTAATTTGTAATTTAGTTTCCACTAATTTGTAATTTAGTTTCCACTAATTTGTAATTTAGTTTCCACTAATTTGTAATTTAGTTTCCACTAATTTGTAATTTAGTTTCCACTAATTTGTAATTTAGTTTCCACTAATTTGTAATTTAGTTTCCACTAATTTGTAATTTAGTTTCCACTAATTTGTAATTTAGTTTCCACTAATTTGTAATTTAGTTTCCACTAATTTGTAATTTAGTTTCCACTAATTTGTAATTTAGTTTCCACTAATTTGTAATTTAGTTTCCACTAATTTGTAATTTAGTTTCCACTAATTTGTAATTTAGTTTCCACTAATTTGTAATTTAGTTTCCACTAATTTGTAATTTAGTTTCCACTAATTTGTAATTTAGTTTCCACTAATTTGTAATTTAGTTTCCACTAATTTGTAATTTAGTTTCAACAAATTTGTAATTTAGTTTCAACAAATTTGTAATTTAGTTTCCACTAATTTGTAATTTAGTTTCAACAAATTTTTAATTTAGTTTCAACAAATTTTTAATTTAGTTTCAACAAATTTTTAATTTAGTTTCAACAAATTTTTAATTTAGTTTCAACAAATTTTTAATTTAGTTTCAACAAATTTTTAATTTAGTTTCAACTAATTTTTAATTTAGTTCCAACTAATTTTTAATTTAGTTTCAACTAATTTTTAATTTAGTTTCAACTAATTTTTAATTTAGTTTCAACTAATTTGTAATTTAGTTTCAACTAATTTGTAATTTAGTTTCCACTAATTTGTAATTTAGTTTCCACTAATTTGTAATTTAGTTTCCACTAATTTGTAATTTAGTTTCCACTAATTTGTAATTTAGTTTCAACAAATTTGTAATTTAGTTTCAACAAATTTGTAATTTAGTTTCCACTAATTTGTAATTTAGTTTCAACAAATTTTTAATTTAGTTTCAACAAATTTTTAATTTAGTTTCAACAAATTTTTAATTTA
Organism: Gryllus longicercus; assembly: GCA_038098605.1. Taxonomy (NCBI): domain Eukaryota; kingdom Metazoa; phylum Arthropoda; class Insecta; order Orthoptera; family Gryllidae; genus Gryllus; species Gryllus longicercus. The sequence continues at coordinate 1,122,652 of JAZDUA010000361.1, forward strand.
GTTTCAACAAATTTTTAATTTAGTTTCAACAAATTTTTAATTTAGTTTCAACAAATTTTTAATTTAGTTTCAACTAATTTTTAATTTAGTTTCAACTAATTTTTAATTTAGTTTCAACTAATTTTTAATTTAGTTTCAACTAATTTGTAATTTAGTTTCAACTAATTTGTAATTTAGTTTCAACTAATTTGTAATTTAGTTTCCACTAATTTGTAATTTAGTTTCCACTAATTTGTAATTTAGTTTCCACTAATTTGTAATTTAGTTTCCACTAATTTGTAATTTAGTTTCCACTAATTTGTAATTTAGTTTCCACTAATTTGTAATTTAGTTTCCACTAATTTGTAATTTAGTTTCCACTAATTTGTAATTTAGTTTCCACTAATTTGTAATTTAGTTTCCACTAATTTGTAATTTAGTTTCCACTAATTTGTAATTTAGTTTCCACTAATTTGTAATTTAGTTTCCACTAATTTGTAATTTAGTTTCCACTAATTTGTAATTTAGTTTCCACTAATTTGTAATTTAGTTTCCACTAATTTGTAATTTAGTTTCCACTAATTTGTAATTTAGTTTCCACTAATTTGTAATTTAGTTTCCACTAATTTGTAATTTAGTTTCCACTAATTTGTAATTTAGTTTCCACTAATTTGTAATTTAGTTTCCACTAATTTGTAATTTAGTTTCCACTAATTTGTAATTTAGTTTCCACTAATTTGTAATTTAGTTTCCACTAATTTGTAATTTAGTTTCCACTAATTTGTAATTTAGTTTCCACTAATTTGTAATTTAGTTTCCACTAATTTGTAATTTAGTTTCCACTAATTTGTAATTTAGTTTCCACTAATTTTTAATTTAGTTTCCACTAATTTTTAATTTAGTTTCCACTAATTTTTAATTTAGTTTCAACAAATTTTTAATTTAGTTTCAACAAATTTTTAATTTAGTTTCAACAAATTTTTAATTTAGTTTCAACAAATTTTTAATTTAGTTTCAACAAATTTTTAATTTAGTTTCAACAAATTTTTAATTTAGTTTCAACAAATTTTTAATTTAGTTTTAACAAATTTTTAATTTAGTTTCAACAAATTTTTAATTTAGTTTTAACAAATTTTTAATTTAGTTTTAACAAATTTTTAATTTAGTTTCAACAAATTATTAATTTAGTTTCAACAAATTTTTAATTTAGTTTCAACAAATTTTTAATTTAGTTTCAACAAATTTTTAATTTAGTTTCAACAAATTTTTAATTTAGTTTCCACTAATTTTTAATTTAGTTTCCACTAATTTTTAATTTAGTTTCCACTAATTTTTAATTTAGTTTCCACTAATTTGTAATTTAGTTTCCACTAATTTTTAATTTAGTTTCCACTAATTTTTAATTTAGTTTCCACTAACTTTTAATTTAGTTTCCACTAACTTTTAATTTAGTTTCCACTAACTTTTAATTTAGTTTCCACTAACTTTTAATTTAGTTTCCACTAACTTTTAATTTAGTTTCCACTAACTTTTAATTTAGTTTCCACTAACTTTTAATTTAGTTTCCACTAACTTTTAATTTAGTTTCCACTAACTTTTAATTTAGTTTCCACTAACTTTTAATTTAGTTTCCACTAACTTTTAATTTAGTTTCCACTAACTTTTAATTTAGTTTCCACTAACTTTTAATTTAGTTTCCACTAACTTTTAATTTAGTTTCCACTAACTTTTAATTTAGTTTCCACTAACTTTTAATTTAGTTTCCACTAACTTTTAATTTAGTTTCCACTAACTTTTAATTTAGTTTCCACTAACTTTTAATTTAGTTTCCACTAACTTTTAATTTAGTTTCCACTAACTTTTAATTTAGTTTCCACTAACTTTTAATTTAGTTTCCACTAACTTTTAATTTAGTTTCCACTAACTTTTAATTTAGTTTCCACTAACTTTTAATTTAGTTTCCACTAACTTTTAATTTAGTTTCCACTAACTTTTAATTTAGTTTCCACTAACTTTTAATTTAGTTTCCACTAACTTTTAATTTAGTTTCCACTAACTTTTAATTTAGTTTCCACTAACTTTTAATTTAGTTTCCACTAACTTTTAATTTAGTTTCCACTAACTTTTAATTTAGTTTCCACTAACTTTTAATTTAGTTTCCACTAACTTTTAATTTAGTTTCCACTAACTTTTAATTTAGTTTCCACTAACTTTTAATTTAGTTTCCACTAACTTTTAATTTAGTTTCCACTAACTTTTAATTTAGTTTCCACTAACTTTTAATTTAGTTTCCACTAACTTTTAATTTAGTTTCCACTAACTTTTAATTTAGTTTCCACTAACTTTTAATTTAGTTTCCACTAACTTTTAATTTAGTTTCCACTAACTTTTAATTTAGTTTCCACTAACTTTTAATTTAGTTTCCACTAACTTTTAATTTAGTTTCCACTAACTTTTAATTTAGTTTCCACTAACTTTTAATTTAGTTTCCACTAACTTTTAATTTAGTTTCCACTAACTTTTAATTTAGTTTCCACTAACTTTTAATTTAGTTTCCACTAACTTTTAATTTAGTTTCCACTAACTTTTAATTTAGTTTCCACTAACTTTTAATTTAGTTTCCACTAACTTTTAATTTAGTTTCCACTAACTTTTAATTTAGTTTCCACTAACTTTTAATTTAGTTTCCACTAACTTTTAATTTAGTTTCCACTAACTTTTAATTTAGTTTCCACTAAATTTTAATTTAGTTTCCACTAAATTTTAGTTTAGTTTCCACTAAATTTTTAGTTTAGTTTCCACTAAATTTTTAGTTTAGTTTCCACTAATTTTTAGTTTAGTTTCCACTAATTTTTAGTTTAGTTTCCACTAATTTTTAGTTTAGTTTCCACTAATTTTTAGTTTAGTTTCCACTAATTTTTAGTTTAGTTTCCACTAATTTTTAGTTTAGTTTCCACTAATTTTTAGTTTAGTTTCCACTAATTTTTAGTTTAGTTTCCACTAATTTTTAGTTTAGTTTCCACTAATTTTTAGTTTAGTTTCAACTAATTTTTAGTTTAGTTTCAACTAATTTTTAGTTTAGTTTCAACTAATTTGTAGTTTAGTTTCCACTAATTTTTAGTTTAGTTTCCACTAATTTTTAGTTTAGTTTCCACTAATTTTTAATTTAGTTTCCACTAATTTTTAATTTAGTTTCTACAAATTTTTAATTTAGTTTCTACAAATTTTTAATTTAGTTTCTACAAATTTTTAATTTAGTTTCTACAATCTGCAATGAACAATGTTCTTCTCTAAAGCACAAGACATTCGTCCATACTGAAAATATGCAAAAAAAACTTAAAGCATTCCAGAAATTTTGTTAATTGCCATATGCCTTGTTTCGTGATCAGCCTTTAATGACAAAGTGTACAAATCTCCAATTAATATATTTTGATAGAATGACATTTACGTAATGATTTAAGTTATAGATTAACAGTACGTTTATGCTTTCATTCACAGCAAATGATAAGTTATATTTATTAATTCTGAGTTGATCATTGCCCAACTAATGATGCATTCTGCATGATTTCTGCTGATACCATTCCCACCTAATTATTGAAAAATGCCGTTAGGTGCAATATATAAAGTCAAAAATAATATTCTTATAAAAAACTTGATTTAACGGTTCCTGCAAATGTCATGAATGTTAAAAATGATAGTCTTGTAGTTATGTACAGAGAATCAATTACAGATTAGTTGTCTAACAGTACGTGGTTTTTGCCCTCCTCAAAACAATATAATTTAAATAATGTATTTTTTTTAAGTTTTGAACTGCAATCCACGAGTACGAATAATCAGATAGGAGGCGTAAATGATTCTTAGATGTATTTGAGGTATTTATCAACTACGTAAACGACATTCCACGGAATATATTGGAGAATTAGGTTTTTATTTCTTTGCTAATAAGAGTTTTAAATAATTATAAGGCAGCTTTCCGTCCGAGATAATTGATAAATAGTTAACTCTAGAATTTCAATGTCAAAGGTAATACGGAACATACATTGAGGATTCTAACCATACTTTGCATTAGAGATGGCATTCTTATCAAATAATTCCGAAGAAGCTGGTGATCCATGTCTGATCCGATATTTGCCTGGCCGACAGGTGGATTGCGATTGTATCAACTGATTGGAAGATCCTGGATAGTATGGATATCCTGGATGAGAGTTCTGGCTAGTCTTCATGGTCACAAATACTGGAACGGAATTGCTTGCCCGACACGTCGTCTTCACAGCCGGAGTTCGTCGCGATGTCAATGGACTTATCCGAGAAGACGCATCTCCTGTCGCTTTCGAGATGCTCCCAGCGCACGGCGATCTAGTTACGTCTGTGGCCTAAAACGCTTTCTTCTCCCTTGACGCCTCCTCTGTGACCTTCGCCAGTTGCCCCGCAATCTTTAACGCAAACTGAAACTTTGAGTTCTGAGCCGGGTGTATTGTTACCTGTTGTCTCCCAAAGCATCATATTCATTATCATCGGCTTTGACTTCGAAGTCGCTTCTTGCACCTTTCTAATATTTATCATAGCTAATTTCCCGTAATATCCCTTAATTTCCTTAATTTTCCTTAATTTTCTGATTTTTAATCATATCAAAACCAACTGTTTTTCAAGATAATTTGTCCTCAGCAAGGATAAAAACGTTCTCAGAAGGTTTTACCTCGCCAAAAGCAAAGTTGGTGTCTTCATTATCGGATTGTGTTGATTTACACGAGTCACTTCCGGAAAAGCTTGAAGTCAAATCAGCTTCTTCCTCTCTCCCGTTGGAAATGTCGTCTCCGTTGGTCATGATGAAAGGGAATAGCAACAGTACAGAATTAGATCCCTCCGCAAATTCAGTTATGGTGGCAAGGTCATTGGGATCATCCTCTCTAACTACGCAATGTGACACCGCTCTAGATGAAACAAGATCGAAACTATGTTTTGATGACTCGCCGCCATTTGGGTTGCCTTTGCCTCTCAAGCCACAAATCGTAGCCCCAGTAGGGAAGTCGCAAGGTAATACCATTAGTGCAGAATCAATTCCCACTGCAAATGCAGCAATGTTCGCAAAACCAAAGAAATCCATGGACCACATAACGCTGCCAGAAATAGTGCAGACTGAACCTAAGACTAGCATGTTTTTCGATGACTTGCCGCCATCTCAGCTACCATTACCCCTTCGACCACAAACCGTGGGACAGTCTGACATGTTGGAAGGGAATAGCGACCGTAAAAGTTTACTTCCGATCGCAAACTCATTTTCGACGCTATCTGGGTTTCGTCGTGTGACGGTGACTGAAACGAAGTCGGGATTTTCTTGTGACGATTCGCCGTCACTTTGGTTATCGCAGCCTCTATCACCAACAGCGACTCCGCCTACAACGTTGCCGTGGACAAGCATTGACACACGTCTACTGCCCACCGTCAACACTGTAGATGTCTCGTCGCCATCAGTCCCATTCAGTCTGACCCCACCGGATGCTGTTGCGACCCACTCAAAGACGGAGCTGTCTCTCGAAGACATATCACGGCAGCCTTTCGTACCACTTACTTCGCTGAAGTCGCGAAAACGAAAGTGCCATTGTAAACGTCGTAAACCGAGACGTAGTAATAGTACGAGGCAGTCGAGCAGAAAATACGGGGAGGATGCGGAACGTGAAGACAGACTGGCAGAGTCCATTTTAGGTAAGGACGATACCTCATCTCACACGATCTCCGCAGGGCTACAGCTTTGTAAGGAGAATGGAAAAAGATTGAGGTTAGAGACCGGAAGAGAAGAAAGACCCCCAGAGGGGCTTTTGATTGAAGAACATTCATCTCATATGCTGTCCGCTCGCCTAGATATGTCGAGCGAGCTTGTGACTGAGGAACACGTGCCGGCACAAATTGAAAACCGTTTGTACGACGACTCGTTGGTCGCCTGCTGGCTGCCTCCGCCGTTGCTCCCTCTGTTAGAAGAGACGCGAGAGGAAGCTCTGGCTCGGCATTCAGACGTCGCCTCGGCCTCACGGTCATCGCAGGCCTCTTTCTTCCCGTCGGCGGCTGCATCGAACTCTTTTCAGAAGATGCCACGGGAGACGTCTACACTTGATGCGGACGTCGCCCCTGCCACTGACTCATCACCGCCGCTCCAGCCTGATACAGGCAACGCAATGCTGGAACGTCCAGAAAGGGGTGTAGTAGAGATAATGTCAAACACAAATTGTGCAACCACTGACCCACCGATCGCTCAGGAGGGAAGCAGGAAAGAAACAGAAACTCAGCGTGTGAGAAGGTCAATCACGAAAAGTTTATTACTGGGCGAAAAAGTCACAACCGCGAAGAACAAATCTAAAGATACGGGGAATTTCCGGTTGGAAAATACGAACGAGGATAAGGAAGGACAATCGTCTGAAGAGGATTTCGATCAGGGTCAAGAAATCCTTTGGGAGAAATTGGAGATAATAGAGCCTGCGGATCTAGTCGGACACCTGAATGATAAAAGGGAGGCGACTTTTACAAAGAATTCAATCTCTCCACAATTATTCTCACGAAACACTGGGACTCCCAGACAGTGCGTTGTGACCGCACAGGAATTTGACTTTTTACCACATCGACGAGGGGTCACATTGCCTCGGTCCAAAGATAAGCTGAATAAAGTGGTGTTACAAGAATCAAAAAATACAAAAGAAGGGAGACGCAGACAAACTATTCTACTCTCTGAGGACAAAGACGAATCTTTGACTAAGACTCCAGCGCCCTCACGCTGTTCGCACGCAGAAGAAACGAAGACCAAAGCAAGTGGTGGGACATGCAAAGAACCGTCGACGGGTGAGGAGTCAGCTGAACACAACCAAGAATTTTCTACCAACACCTCAACACCTAGCGTGATTGCCCAAGGACCTCTTGCGCCGAAACCCGTCGAAGTGGAACACTTGTCCCCACAGTTGCAACTTGAAGAGAGAAACATACGGGCAGGAGAAGTGGAACGAGAATCTACAATTCTAAGGGAAAGGATTGCCGAGAATTTCGTACTACGCCACGAAAACAGGGAATATTTTCCCAAGAGCCAGGTGCCAACGCACTCCATTCCCCAAGAAACGGAAACAAAAAACAAGGGCGAGGCTCTGAACGCAAACACTGGAAGCTCCGAAATGGAGTCGTTAGCGGTACAAGATAGTGAATTTTCATGGACAAGTGCGATTTCCCGGGACGAGAGAGCTGACGCGCATTCCGAACATAATGAAGGTTATATCACACATTCTCTCCGTCCAGAAAAGTGTGAGTTTTCCCCACAAGCAACAGAATCTCGAAAGGATACCACCGTCTCTGAATCCTTTTCTCTGGCAGAGCCTGTGGTGGATCAGTCATCAATTGCGCAGGCGTCGACGTCAGTGGGAAGAACGAGCATTCTGGGAAAAACAACGATGAACAAGAAGTTTGGGTTGGACGAAGACAGCGTGGTTGGATCACCCCTGCCGTTGCAGTTGTCGGCCCTACCGTCTACCTCGCAAGAGTCCGTCAGGGCAAATAAAGGTAAACACTATAATGAAGCCATTGCCGTTTTTGTATCATTGCCGACCCCAAAATTGTGTGTAGATAGGTATGCGGAAGCTCCCATTAAAAAATATTCTCCAGATTCTGTGATTAATTTCATAAAAAATGCCAAGTTCTTTTTTGTTCGAAAAAATCTTAGAGAAAATTAGGTTTAAAAGTCAGTCCGGGCGCGAAATTCCAACAGGCTGCCAAAACACTGATGTCACTGTAGCGTCTACGGCACTGGCATTACCGCGTTTCTCAGTGTTATGGGTGAAACTGTTGATGTGGAAAGCATCGAGTTCCGCACACTAGAGTACGTAGATATTAAGTGGTCTGTGTGTTATATTAAATCGATCTATTAAATAATGTTGTCAGAGGTGGATTTACGCATAGGCACAGTAGGCACGTGCCTACTGCGGCAAATTTTCAAAGGTGCAAAATTTTCTTGATATTTTCTAAAACAAATTTAGGTTCTCTAAAAACTATAACAGCATAAATCATATTTTTATTTTAAAAATATCATATTAATATTGAATACAAGCTATTTATTTGTCTACTTCATTAGAGTATACCTTATGATTTCAGAAGTATATGAATCTGAAACAAAGGCCCGTTGACGAAAGAAAACATGTTGCAATTCTAGTTGTCGTGTTTTAGTTTCCTTTAACTGTTAACGTTTCAGTGTTGAAACGTTAATATTGTTGAACGTTACTTGCTATGAAAATAGAATTTATATCCAAAATTAGCTAATACAAAAAAATATTTAATTTATGAAAACAATGTGCAAAATATGTTACTTTTAAAGTTAAAACGTTTAAATTAACGAGGAATTGTTACTGAAACGATACAATTTGAAATGTAACATTAATTTTAAACAGGGGGCGGCAAATTTGAAGTGCCTACAGGCGGCAAAAATATTAATCCGTCCCTGAATGTTGTACGTACTTAAAATGCAGCCTAATTCAAGGTAAATACTCTGATTCGCAACGGAGTAAAAATTAACATTGAGCACGATCCAACACGTAGAAAATTAAGTGAATTTCCTGGAAAGCTCGATCACTTTTTTTGTTGCATTTCTTCAATATGAACTATTCCCGTGTGTTTTAGAAAGCCACTGAAATGTTAGTATCCTACAGTCCATTCCTAATATCACGACAACAGAAAAAAGATTCTAGGGGGAATCATAAATGTTGCGCTTATTAGTTGCATCTGGATGCGGAGTTTCAAATAATGCTTGCGGCAGTCGTTTTATCTGCAGGCGACCCGTGCTCCGGAAAATCTTTGCAGAAGACATGTGTGCATTTTAACAATCCTTCACATTGTCCGGGATAAACGAGATAAATTGCCATTGCCGGCCTGTATAGCTGAAGTCTGTATAGCTAAGTTCGTAGCAGTCTCGGCTCGACAGGTCACCATTTCGAATCGCGCTTCGAGCATGGATGTTGGTGTGTGTTCGTGTTGTCCCTACGTGTTGTTCCTTCAGTTCTCCCTACAGTTAAAATAATCATAATGGTCGCTATATCACCAAGATGTTAAAAAGCGATCTAAAAAAATTGACATCACCAAATGTGCCAAGTGTCGATAAACCCTGGCAGATGATACTAAAAGACAAGAACCATCAAGGTAAATCGTTAAAGTATTGAGGTATTTGCTTGCGATAAGTGGTTAGACGTCGCAAGCGAAGGTTAGAATGCACATGCACGTTAGAGAAAGGATACCCGAGGTCGTTTGTCGCTACTCCGAATACACAGAGTATAGGCTAGCTAGTTTTAAAAAAAACACTACCACCAATGTATTCCTTGCAGAAGCGTATCTACCCACGTGATTACCGTATGCGATAATAAATATATGATTTTCAAGGATCTCGTGGAATGCCTACTGTGTCCTTAGTTCTGGAGGAGGGAGACAACCTTCATCAAAGGACAAATACTGCTATCAATTACCAACTCTGAATAATAATTTATCATGGTATTTAAAGTAGGCAATGTCGATGGCATTATATTTAATTGAAGTCTAGATGTCGTCTTTTTGTATGATTTCCACTCGATGTAGTATTTAAGTCATGATATTGAAAAGAAACTGCAAGACTATCATTTATGTTCCTACCTTAAACACACGTCCCTAGTTAATACCGAAGAAAAACAAAAAAAAAAATTATAATTCGAGTATTCCAGGAGATCTGTTTATTATCACACGTTTTGTATCGTCTCGGCGATCATTCTTACGCCAGTAGATCGATTGGTAATTATTTTTAATGAAACGGCATTTTACGTATATATTACATTATTTAATAGATCTGTTGTATAGAACACATAAAACACTTGTTAATATTAAAGTACTCTAAAGAGCAGCTCACGATTTTTTCCTCACACAATTTAGTATCAGTTTCTCCGATAACACGGGCAAACTAGGGAACGTAGGAGAAGGCGCAGTATCAGGGGTTGCGGCATCCGGTTTGAATTTCGTACCCGGAAGAGAGTTAAAAAACTCAGTTTTCTCGAGGTTTTTTTTTGGGGGGGGAAGCAACTGAACCTGCCAAACTTTCTGAAATTCAACACAGATTCTGGAATATTTTTTGTAGTGGTGGACATTCTGTATTTTTTTGTAGCAAACTTCCGGATATCTAGTAAGTTTGTGGTTACAGTTTATTAAAAGTATATCTCTGTCCTTTGATTACCGATAAACATTTAAATAATTTTTCAGTTTAGTTTTCGCAATAGTTGTCTACGGGAACCAACCTCAATTTTCTTGTCACAATCAATGCCATTTGTGTAAGCATGGTCCAGTTTGTATCATAGCTCCAAAATTAGGTTTCTCACAATTATTTCTACATTTGGTGGTGCTACAACAGCACATACCTTCTCGCGTTACTGGTAAAGGTGACTCAGGGCATCAACTGATGTCACTGCAGTCCCTCTGACCGGGAGATCCGAGGTTCGAATCCCGACGGTGGCAGAATTTTCGACACTAGCTTGTCAACTAGATCGAATTCAAACGCTTTCTGGAGGAGAATTCTAGCGGCCGGCTGCTCAGATCGGTAGTATTCCGTGGTTTCTCCGATCATCACCAGGCGAATGCCGAAGCAGTACCCTAACGAACGTCCTTTGTCATCCAGCGGGATCACCACCACCTCATCCTTTGATACATATGCACTACACTTACGGGAATAGCGGCCTTGTGTTATCCTAGTTTTATCCTCTCCCCTTACACTAACACGCACTTCACAGGCACACGTGCCGGGAGACCGGTCGGGAGCTTAGAGCTGGTTCCGGTTGGGGGGGGTGCCGCCCCGCTGGTGGGAGATACCTGGTTGAGAAAACCCCCGCTAGCCGACCTGAGGTCAGCACCGGATATCGCCATACAATGGAGGAAAGATCACCGCCACCTCTCAAGCAAAAAAAACGTGCATTACTCTTAGGACTCTCCAGGGACTATTGACCCTGAAAGTTGACGTGCCCGGAATCACTAAACAATCAATCAAACAATCAAAAAATCTGTTAACTTAATACTTCATACAATATTAAGTTGACAGATGCCTTAAATTATTTCTTCGCACTATTACCTCAATAATACCATCATCAGAATTCCTTCAAATCTTGTTTGGGCCCTATGCTAATAAAGTTTGCGCTATCTCAAACCATCCATTCCATGGGAATAGAATCCGTCCTAGAAATGAGATAGTACCTTCTTTGAACCTCGCTTCCCCCAGCATCTGGGTATTCACGTTCTAAGTCTTTTGCTGGAACTTGATACGTCTTCCTATCACCATGATATTTCCAAGTTATATTTCCAACCCCCCTTCGAAACTTCATCCCAATCTTGTCTTTAAAATCTCGAACCTTCCTCCTAAATACTACTATATCCCCTGTGTACAAAATCAAGTTACACGATATAAGTGCAGCTACCCCGATCATGTAAAAAAAAATTGTAAGATATTTTGCAATGATACAATTTTAGATGTCTCTATTAGGAGATAAAAAGAAAAATAAATTGCAAATGAAATTGAAATGAAAGGATTAGAATAGTTTTCATTTTCAAACTATAGAAAATTGTGTGAAAAAATATTCTTTACTGAACTTGTTATCTACATTGTTTTTGATAATACATAAAGATATCAACTCATTATCTTGAGCAGCATATTTTAAAGGGATCAAAAGTGCAGGTCTGAAATTAGTTAGAAATTGAAGGGTTTGGGAGCACAGTGCATAGCCACAACTTGGCAAAAAATTAAATATTACAATCTACCCCTAATCATTCCAGTGTGTGTCTGTAGTAATAAATTGTGACAATAAATAGCAGAGTAACAGAGAAGTTCTTTTAGATTTCGTATAGTTATAGATAACTCACAATCACATTCTGCATTTTAACTCAGTGTCAGTCCGAAGTGGTATAGAACCATCTCCTTCCAAGCTCTTCATTGTATGATCAGGAAATGTGTATTTATGTGACAACAGGGCTTAATACAAAATTAAATGTATGTGAAACGTATGTCATTAGATTTCAAAGATTTCATGCAAATAGTAGTCTTATAGCTATTTCCTGCTACCTAGGTCAACAAATTTCTTTAGAATCATAGATTCATAATTAACTAGTATAGTTTCCTTAAAATCAGGGATGAATTAATGCCCAAGCAGGTAAAGAATGTGCTTAGACATAGTGTGCACTTACACTTTGTCCCCACCATATAGAGACTTCCTATTATACGTTTCAAACATTTTTTTACCCATTTTGTTAATTAATAAATAAGTTAAAGTCTCTAATATTATCTCTTCATTATTAAAGTACAAAAGCTACAAATAGTTCAATCATATCATATATTACCATGGACCAAATATTTACATATTCATTAATTCATATTACTATCTACACATTAGATATATCTTTGTATTAGATTAGATTAGATTTATTCAGTCAAAAAAAATGTATGTTACGTAGGGGGAAAAGAATATCTGCGCACATTTTCGTGAGTTCCAAAATCCCTTCCTGTCATTTTAATTATAAATAGTTGAAAGATGAGTAAAAGTTTAACATAAATAAATAAAAATAAATTTTAAAAATTGCAAGATTAGCAATATTTCAAAAATAATCATTTTCATTTCTGAGTCACAGAAAACTTACTTGCATTGGTTCACGAATTGCAAGTATGATTTTGCTGCATTGTTAACAAAATAGCAACTTGCCCTTACCTCTACTCTTACCATTATAAGCAAAAGGAGAGTTCAACAAAACATGTGCATAGTGAAGCTACATTTATGTCCAGAAGCAAAACAAGGGAAACTGGACAAAAATCTGATCGAGCAACCTGAGCTGCAACCTATTAACACATGCATTGCACATTGTTGTTTTAGCACTTTGCCAAATAACTTTTCAAGAGTTTACTTCAACTCAGCTTTTTTATTAGTTTGTTATGACTGACTGTGTCAAATGCTTTTGAATAGTTGATTAAGTCTGCCATTACACATTGCTTAAGTTGTTGAAAATAGTCTATTAAGTCCGATAGCAATGATTCAGTAGTTTTTCCTTTCTGGAATCCATATTGGTGGATAATATTATTTTCAGTCTGATATTGTCTAATTTTTGAAAAACCTTTTTCAATGACAAATAGAATTGACATGGAGTGATATTTTGAAAGATCTATGTTGTCACTTCTTAATATTTTGGTCTGTTAATGGAGATTTTTAGAACTTCTGAGAAAACATCAGTTCCAAGTTCATTATTTATAAATATCGTTATCAGTTTACAAAACATCTGCACATTATATATTGTGTCTATTACTCTAGTACTATTTTGACCAAGAGATTTTTTAACATTTCACAGATATAGTTTTTCTGTCCAGAAGGTTATTTCATTGCAGCGAAGTTTTTTGTGTTGTTTGTATTGTTTTCCAAATTGCTAGTATAATATTGCATTTTTTGCCCAATTTGTTTTATTATTTAAACTATTCCTAAATTTATTATATTTAGTTCTATATTCATGGTTGTGAGGATTGAATTTCCATGTTCTAAGTAATCTGTCTTTCTTTAGAATGCACATGTATTCTATGTACCATGCTTTCTGTCCTTTCAATTTACCCAATTTGTGTCCCTCTTTATCATAATTTCTTCATTGTTTTCATTTATGGAAGAGGTTGTTTTTATAACATTGTTTACAAACATATTAGGATAAATGTATATTGGCGCAATTTTTCAAGTCATATTTTTTTAATGTTAAATTTCACTTTTTACTTTTTACTTCCAGGATTTAGTGCAAAAATACACAATGGGATTTGATATTTTATGTTTGGTAACTCTTGAATAGATATCATTATTACATGTAATGTATTATATAATATGGTCTGTAAGCAAACTGTCCTAGAGGCCTATAAACGTTACCTTATTGTCTCTTATTTCTTCTCATGTTGCACTTTTAATTACACATGCAATACACTTGCTGTACAATACTGTTCTGTATTCTTTCACCACATGACTTTCTTTCTCCAGTGTGATTATGATTTTATATTTTATGTATGCAATGTTATGATCTCCTGCTTTCTATATCAAGATATTTAGATATTTTATGAATTCAATTAGATTAAAATCTCATAGCCTGTATTCAAAAATTAAAGAACATGTTATATTTCTTTTTGAACATGTGATATTAATAAAAATTCTTTCAAAACTGTTAAAAGTAATGTGCAGTTTCTCAAAATTTAGATCTTTGTAAGTAAATCATTAACCCCCTTCCAGATCGATTTTTTTCCCCCCAATTTGTAAGTGCATCCATAGTTATTTATTCTATATGCCTCCTCTTATTTTTCAAGCACACTGTCTTCTGAAAAACAGATCAATTGAATAAATAAACATTTCTGAAACATTAATAGTTCATTAAGAGAGTTTCTTAGAAACATAATTTCTTTCATCATCCTATATTCTGGCGAAGGGCACATAGGCTCCTGTCACTGTCTATTTTCGAACACCTTATGTTTTCGTTCTACTACCTATTCTTTCACATCTAATGAAATTAACACAACAGTAAATGATTTCTTGATTCACCTAATCCACATTTGTTTTTGAAACTTATTCTTATGATTTACAAGTGGACTATACAGAAGTCTTATTTACAACAGTTTTGAAGGTTTTTTGAGAAGAAATGTGATCATTTCCATTTTCTTCTTTTGTGACAAGGTTTTGCCCATTTTTGACCCATTAAATTCCCATTCCTTAGCTCACGAATTAGCGATTCGTTGAAATATATTTGCGAAGTATTCCTTTTTTGTTCAGTTGTTTGCGCTTCCACAATACTTTCCCTTTTTTTATACATATAATTACAGGCAATCGCCCAATTATTAAATATCATTTACATTATCTTTTACATATTACAGTATTATTGAAAATCATTTAGTAACAGGTTTTTATAAGTTTTTTTTAAATTGATAAGGTGAACAAAATAAGTTAATGCGGTTACAGTTGGCACTTCTACACATTTTCCATAATGGCTCATAATAGTACAAGGTTGATCTCGCAAAAGGAATATTAAATAACATGCTGTTTGTAGAACGCAGATCACGCACTGGATTAGCCCAAGGAATTTTACAATGTAATTCTGAAGAGTCTATATCATGATTTATCAAATTATACAGAAAAAGTACATCAAAATAATCCCTATGGGAGCGTAATGAGCTAATATTCAATGTAGTTGCGACTTGGAAATAATTGTGACTAAATCTAGGAGATGGAATATCAAGCTTGAAGGCAGCAAAAATAAAAAAATTGTGCTGAATGGTTTCAAGTCTAGAGATATGGTTCTGGTAAAAGGGAAACCATATTTGTGAGCCATATAATAATAATTTTTTAATGCACTCATTATGCAGCAATACTTCCATCCATTTCACGAGCAATATTTGCAAGTCTTTTATTTTAATTTGTTGCCCCTCACACTCTTATGAGTTTATTTGCTTATATCATGTTTCCAATTTCTTCAAAAACTGAGGCTTTATGTTCCTTGTTTTCAAAGCCATGAATTGCAATGTATTTCCTCTTCTTTTGCTGGCTGTAGTCTGTTCATTCTGTTGTTTAAATCTTCTATTTTCTCACCTATCTTCTCTACAGAATCTTTAATTATCTTCCCTTTGACCTTTAATTTTTTTATTGACCCTATAGATCTCTTGTAATAGTTTGTTCAGGTCATCAAATTTGTCTGACATGAATTGTACAGATTGAATGAATTTCTGTAATGGCACTTTAATTCTTGGTTTAAATTAGATTCTACTTCTAATAGTTCTCTCAGTACTATTTTGTTAAGATCCAAGTTATTTTCCTTTCTGTTGCCAGTTACTTGCTTCTGTTGCCTTTCTTTTTTTTCCACAAGGGGCACACTGCCATGCCCAGCTCAAATTGTTGAATTTTAACACTGATATATCTTCCTGTCCCTATGATTAAATGATATATATGTCAACTCTGCTGTCATCCAAAGAAACAGGGAAAATCAGAGGTATAAGTATGCTGGTATGTTCATTTGAACAGAAATATGCACATTAGAACAGCATATTAGAACAGAAAAAATGAATATTCATGATTTGATATTACAAAAAATTAATATTGAATTAAAAGAATTGTACATATAGGTATAACTAAAGAGGGAGAATCTATTGTTCATCTCACCATTAATTCCATACAAAATGAATGTTGATTATTTCAGCACACCAAAAAAGGCAGTACTTTTCTTAGTTTTCTTTCTGTAACACATATTTTCTGTTTCAGCTTAATTGAAATTGTTTAAATACTATTTCCAGCTGTGCTGTTTTTAAATAAATGATATCAAGTTTTACAGGAATCAGTTATTTCATAAAAACATGTCATGCTTTAAATAGCCCATAGAAACCTTTCTTGGGGCTGGCATTGTCAGTAATAAGCAAGTTTCAGAAGCAGCCATTAGTAAATTTGTCACTTGAAAATATTTAAACTCATACCAAGAACAAAATTCAGAAATTCAAAAAAGAAAAATTCAAAAATAATGGGGTAAATGGCATAATTAAGAAAAGCTTTGGGGGCAAATATGACAGCAGAAACAAAATTTAGAATACACAACATACCATCTAAGCCAATGGTAATGTATGGGTCACAAATATGGACCCTAAAACAAAGAGACTGTCAGAGATTAGAAGCCACACAAATGAGATTTTTTCCAGCACCTGGTAGGAATTACACATTTAGAATGACAGGGAAGCATTGAAATCAGAAAAAAACTTAAAGCAACAAATATAGTAGATGACGTTAAAGAGAATCAGAGGATATAGCTTTCACATGTGTGAAGAATTCAAGCGGAAAAATTTCCTAAAGCAGTTTTTATGTATAAACTCGTAGGGCGAAGAAATATAGGAAAACCCCACAAAAATTGGATTGCTCAGGAACATCAGGAGGAATAATCACCAGATCTACAGTCTTTTAACAGGAACAGGCCCAGACCTATTATTCTGATGATGATGATGATGGTGATAACGACGATGACAATGATGATAATAACAATGATGATGACGAAGAGCACTTACACATGCGTCATAGAACACTTTGGGAATTAATATTCTAAAATTAATTGTTTTTAAATATATATTAATAATAGAAAGTATCATTTGTAATTCACATCAACATTTAAATAGACTGTTCAACAGTTACATTCGACAGTAAAATTTTATATTAAGAAAAAATGCTTAAATATAACAATCCTGACAATTTCCAAAAAATTAAGTAGTCTAAAATAATTTAGTGATGAATAAACATACGTAAATTGAAAATTATTAATGAAATTAAAAATCAACTAATACATTGTACATGTATCTATACATAAATATGTGTATTTTAATGTTTAAATCTTTCACTAAGTTAAAAAATGGTTTAGTTTTAACAGTATAATATTCACAATGCATTTCAACTTTTCATATTTAGTTTCACTTTGTTAAGCAATTGATGAAAGCAATTATTTGGAAAACATTTACATTTGACAATATATTGTGCATCCTCAACTGAAGACTTTGTAATAATTGTAATTAAGTACAGATGTATTAATACCACAATAGTCTTAAGTTAGACATTTGGAAACGTAAGTAACTAAGACAATACTACTTTCTCTAAAGATGAAACTTCTACACAAGTATAAAAAATTGCAATGTTTAAAATTATTTATATATGTATTTAAATAGTCTTCAGCTAATATTTTAACAATTACAACCCTACGACTTTATTCAAACAAGTTTCAGTATATCGTTCTTGTTCAGAGGACTTACGACAGTTCTACTTCATTATGTATTATATTTTATCAGCCAATATACTTTTAATCTTCTTTAATATATCTTGCAAACATTCCAATCAAATCCCTTTTAGTTGAAACTCATCAACAATATTTTAATTTCAATCAACTTAATATCATTAGGGGGCCTACCTCCTTTTCTAGAATTTTTACCCAAATGAATAATCATTCCAAATTCATGTTATAATGAAACGGAATTATTGGTATTAATCATAATTCTATTTACATTAATTACTTTATTTTATTAATTACAACTAATATCATTTTTTCTAATTAACCTAAATCAATTAAAATTAAATCACCACCAACCAAATAAGAAATTTAATAATTTCAGCTTAATTTCTCTATTAACAAGAATTTCATAATTTTATTCTACCTTTATATCCAATTACATTTTTCAGAATTCAAGGTCTTAAGTTAATTAAACTATTAGCCTTCAAAGCTGAAAATAAAATTTATACTTTAGGTCTTAGTAAATATTACACCTTTAGAATTACAGTCTAAAACCATTATTGAATAGAAAGCCATTATAAGGAAATATTTTTTTTCATAAATAGATTTAAAATCTATTTCCTAATATTCAACCACTTTATCGCACATTTTTTTGGCAGTAATATCCATCTTAATTGGAGGATTGATTAGTACCATTAATATTAGGAGCGCCTGATATAGCATTTCCTCAAATATATAATGGAAGATTTTGACGTCTACCACCATCAATAACACTTTTATTAACCAGACGAATAGTTGAAAATGGAACAGGATGAACAGTTTATCCTCGTCAATTAACAGGAATTACTCGTGCAGGAGCATCAGTTGATTTAGCTAGATCTTTTCATTACACTTGGCAGGAATTTAGTAGGAGTTTTAGGAGCTGTAAATTTTATTCCCACCATAATTTACATATGAGCACCCAGAATATCTCTAGATCAAACACCATTACGAGCAGTACGAGCAGTTGTAATTACAGCTCTTTTATTACTAGTATAATTACCAGTTTTAGGTGGTGCTATTACTATATTATTAACAAGTCAAAATCTAAATACATTTTTTTGATCCTGCAGGAGGAGGAGATCTAATTTTATATTAACACCTATTTTGAGTTTTGGGACACCCAAAGGTTTATATTTTAATTTTACCAAGGTTTGGACTAATTTTCCATATAATTAGTCAAGAAAGAGGAAAAAAAGAAGCCTTTGGTACTCTCAGAATAATTTGTGCAATACTAGCTATTGGTTTATTGGGTTTCATTGTATGAGCTCATCACATATTTACTATTGGTATGGATGTAGATTCTGGAGTTTACTTTCGTTCAGCAACTATATATATTGCCATACCAAAAGAAGTTAAAATTTTTAGCTTATTAGCTACATGGATCACTACTATCCTATAATCCCTCACTTCTATGTTCATTAAGATTTATATTCTTATTTACTAACAGGTATTGTTTTAGCAAATTCATCAATTGATATTATCCTTCATGACACATATTACGTAGCAGCTCACTTTATCCATCCATTGATATCCATTATTTACAGCGTTAACAATAAATCCAAAATGATTAAAAATACAATTTATATTAATATTTATCGGGGTAAATTTAACATTTTTCCCCAGCGTTTTCTTGGATAAGCTGGAACACCACGTTGATATTCTGACTATCCAGATGTTTATACTTCATGAAATATCTTATCTTCGTTAGACTCAACTATTTCTTTAATTGGTATTATTATATTAATTTTCATTTTATGAGAAAGAATAATTTCACATACAAAATTTCAATTTTCAATAAATTTAAATAGATCTTTAGAATGATAACAAAATCTTCCATCTGCAGAACATTCTTATTCAGAATTACCTATTCTATCTAACTACTAATATGGCAGAAAAGGGTGATAAATTTAAGATTCATTAATAAAGAATATCTTTTTTTAGTATGTGGCTACATGATCCAATTTAAATTTTCATAATACCTCATACCCCCAAATAGAACCACTTATTTTCTTTTATTATCATACTCTAATAATTCTATTAATAATTATGATTCTCATTGCATCTATCATAACATTATTTTTTAATCCTTATACTAATCAATTTCTTCTTGAAGGACAAACCATTGGAAATATTTGAACCATTTTACCTGAAATTATATTAATTTTTATTGCATTACCAACATTATGATTACTATATCTATTGATGAATCCCTATATTAATATATTATATATCCATATTTGAATAAGATAGTTTGAATAGCTTTCTTCACATACTCCCAAATTTCTCTCATTGAGAAGCTTCTCCTGCAAAAGAATGCATGGTTATTGAAAGTCTTTCAAGTGTTCTGTAATATTCAACTATTAAACTGGATACAAAATATGCTAAATTGCAGTTATGAACCAGCTGAAAAATCTATCTGGCAATTGCTTATTTTGTATGTTCAATGTGAATATAATATGTTTGTAATTATTTAAATCTGACAAGTTACCATAAACTCACTAATTTGCATGATGTTAAATTGTACAATACTTTCCAGTATAGATATATATTACAATTACATTCATGGGTTCATACACTCTCTAAAATAATTTTCATGGAAAATTTTAAGTACTGTTTCAAATTAAGGTAGCAATAGCCAACTTTATTTGGCCGACAGGGGGACCTCGCGTCCTAGGCACAGATGCCAACGTTTCGGCCAACCTTCTGCGACCTTCCTTAGGACGAAATGCTAAAATTTTAGGTTTGTTATGTAAACATTTTACCATAATATTTATTTATAGTTCGAATAACGATCGTGAAGTGACAGCTCAGTCGAACTCATTAGTGCAGTTTTGTGAACGCACGGAAAGTGTAATGCACGTTGACGCTACTGCGGTGAAGTCATTCCAACTTTTACGTTCATTTGTGGCCAATCCTGTAACATGAAAGAAAAACACCAGGCCAGTACTACATAGACAAGTGGTGCGCGGAGACCGTGCGAAAAAGTACAAAGTTTGTTTCATGTCTGAAAGCCCTCTTTTTTTTTCTTACTCCAACAAGGGTTTTGGTAGCTTTGACTTCGCCCGTTGGTCGGGTTCGTATGAAGCGATATCGGTAATGAGAATGTTTTCCTGTTTTAAAAAAATAGTTACAATGTTTTTAAGTGATCTGTTAGCAGTGGGCTCGTCGAGGTGGGTTGGTGCATGCCCTAACGCAGGGATGGCTCTCAAGTAAGAGCGTAGGCTTCCGCGGCGGGAGTCGGTATTAACTTGAATCTTCGGGTGACGCCGCGTTCATGGCGACCGAAACGTCGGCACCTTCGCCATGGACGCGGCGTCACCCGGACAGCCAAGTTAATACCGGCTTTCAAGTATTCCATTCTTTCATCAGAAATCTCAATCTTCCCCATCGTTCATTTTCATTCTTTGATATCTTGTCCCTTTTCTTCTACTCCTTTTATTTCACTGCCCCCTGTAATCTGAACGCCCGTCCATGAGTCTGCCGTGCATGACGACCCGTGGCGGAGAGAATGTGTGTCCTTGCTGTGGAGGGGTCTCGTTTGTTTTCCAACTGCTCTCCTTATGCTATGATCTGCTTTGTACCGAGGGATATGTTATTTATGTGAGAGCGTAGGATTGCGCGGCCGGAGTCAGTATTTGTCTGTCCGGGTGACGCCGCGTCCATGGCGAACGTGCCGACGTTTCGGTCGCCATTCTGCGACCTTCCTCAGGGCGTAATGCCAACGTGCGTGAGTGGGAAACGCTCTAAAAATACGAATGCCGAAAAACTGTTCAAACGATATCAATGCTGTGGTTGCCCATTTTACTAATGCCGTTCTTTATGGGGCCTCAATTGCCATCCGAAAGTCGTCGGGTCGCCCACGACAACCTTCCGTGCCATGGTGGATTGCTGACTGTGCTATCGCGATGCGTGATCGGAAACGGGCGTGGCAAAGATTAGTAGGTTCCCAACCACGAATTATCTGATCAATTATAAATTATCACGAACCAGAGGTAGATTGGCCATTCGGGAAAGTAAGACCGCGTCTTGGGGAGCTTATATTTTCGACTCTCTTGCCGTACGCTCCCTAAAGTAGTTCTGCGAAAGGTTCGTTAGATCGGGCGAAGATCTCCTTCGCTCTCTTGGGGCTTCTGGTAAATAGACATTTTCTCACCTCACCAGAAGATATAGCTGAAGAATTGGCCTCTCGCTACGAAGATATCTCCAGCTCCTTACACTACCCTTTCGGCTTTCTGAACCCCCAAAAAATAATGTAGAAGTGCAGAATAGATTTCTCGAGTCACGTGGAGGAAGATTATAATGCTATTTCTCCGTGGATGAATTTTCCTGTGCCTCCGCTTGCGCGAAAGATTCAGGACCAGACCAGATACATAATCAAGTGCTTAACACCTACCAGAAACGCTCGTTCTGTTCTCCTCCGCATTTTCAACCTGATTGGAGATAAACATTCCTTACGAAACACTTAGCGTGAAGCCATTGTTATTTCAATCCACAAAAAGGAAAGATGACAATCCCAAGTTACCACCCAATCTCGCTCACAAGCTGTGTGTGCAAACTTTTAGAGCGAGCGGTAAACACAAGTGTGGTCTGGCTCCTAGAACAAAGGAATATATTTATACCTATTTATCTATTACATCTCCTTATATAGAGTAAATATATAGCAACTACAGTCGGATGCAGTACAAAAACAATCGTGAAGGTACTTGTAAAAGTTGCACATACTGCACCATAATGTTCAATCCCTTTCAAATAACAGTTTATCGAAACAGCTCTACAGAGCAATTTAAATCGAATGGGTGTTCTCTGATTTACAGAACATTTGTTATTTCATAATGAACTTAGTGTTTTCCAAATTACAAACTTTTACCTTGCAGACTATTATTGTAGAGAAAAGGAATCGCATAAAGGTCCTGCATATGGAGGTTCTTGCTTTTACGTTAGAAATAATATCGATTCGATCTCCTTGACGGAATTAAATGTGTATTCAGTAGAAAATTGATTTGAAATATCTGTAGTACATCTTCATACGCTAAAAAGTATATTACTTTGCATCTTCAGGCCTCCAACAACGAGAGCAGTAGATTGTCAAAATTCTCTAAAAAAAACTGGAGATAGCACTAAACAAAGTCAGCAACTGCTCGTTTGAATCCATTGTTGTATGCGGAGATTTTAACATTGATTTTCTTGTGGAAACTTCGAAAAAGTGCAGTTTCTCAACTTAATTCATTCCTTCAGTTTAAAATATAATGTACCTACGGATCACACTAAATTCAATGAAGGCTATCGATCAAATAATAATTAACTAAACCACTACTCGATATGAAATTGAAACAAAAGATTTATGGCACAGTGATCACGATACACAAATTGTTACTATTATACGAGAAATGCAAACACTGACAGTTTAATAATACACGTATGAGTAGATTGTTTACTAAAAGTAAAATAAAATTACATGCTGCGAGAATCTTTGAACGCATTTTACAATACTGTTGATACAAACGATAAATATAATTCTTTTATTTGCAACGCTTTTACTTCATTTTAACACTTGCTTTTTTGTTCAAAAAATAAAATAATTCTTGGATAACACAATTAAATCGCGTTAATTGTGTGTTTAAAACGATGTGAATGTGTAATGTGTGTATCTTGAAATTTTATTATTATTGATTCTTGATGAAAGCATTTAAGTTGATTTATTTTTTGTCAAAAACTGATTGAAATAGTGTTCGACGTAAGGGGAAAAGTATAATCTGGTGCACTTTTTTGAGTTCCATAACTTCCTCGCCCTTTTACTGTACATAGTTAAATAATGAATAAAAGTACCAACAAAGTGAGGTTAGCAACATTTCATACAGTAGAAATTTTCTCTCTCGAGTAACAGAAGACTTGTGTGCATCAGTAAACGAACTACAAAATTGAATTTATAATATGAACACGAATACGGTACTATATTTATTGTACAATTTTGTGCAGGGACACCTCGGTTCAACGGACAAAAGTTTGGATAGGAAGTCTAAAATCCTAGTAGACCAAAAGCAAATATTGTTTGTAACGTAGTTGTTAATTGACGTGTCTGACAAGTGGAAGTGATCAGTCAATATATTAATGTAAATTTACTATTATAAAATAAATGCATCTGTAACTTCAACTGTTCGCTAGAGTGCAAGCGCTCTGTTGAGAGGTTTGCTGTATTGTGTAGGGGCGGAGCGCGACTTGGCTGCGAAGTCAAAGAGGAAACAACTGCTGCGGGTAGCGCGTGCGCTGACGTGCGCCGAGGAGAACCAGTCCTTCGGCCTTGGGCGACAGGCGGTGCAGTTGGCAGCGCGTGGCGGCCACACAAGCGTTGGCAGACTCTTCGGGCGGCGGGCCGCAACAGACAGAATGGTGAGCACAAACACTCGCGCAAGTGAATGTTAGCTCTAGTGCGGTTTTTGTAACTCTTCCACTCAAGGCGAGGAGGCATTATATCACTGTGTTTCGCATCTTTCTCGGACGTGCCAATAGATGTCGCATGCTAGCGACCGTATCCAGCACTTCTATACGGTCGCGATCATGCGACATCTAGCGGCACATCCAAGAAAGACGCGAAATACAGAGACCTAATGCACACCGTGAAGTAGAGACTTCAGGGGAATGGGTTTACAAGATATGCGAATGACGAATTTGTTGTGATCTGACAGGAAGAGTGGGAGAGCAGACTATTAGCGGCTCCACCGAATAAATGCTAACCCAAAATTTTAGCGGGAAGGTTTGGAAGGGCTTGGATTTCAAAGATGAACGTTTTGTAGGAAATGGAGTGCAGAAGATTTGCATTCCCGCCGTCTACATTGTGTTCCATGATATTTTGTAAGGACAGCCAGGGTCGATACTTGTTAGAGATAAGCTTATATAAAGATTAGTCAGGTAATGAATTACGATAGTTACGAGAAGATTACACTGAAATATAGTGTAGGTATTGTTATGTTGAATCCTTCATATTCCACTTTCACTTCCTCTTTCTACTCTCCGTTTTAATAGTTATCCATTACGTTTCCATTTAGAAGGATGATTCAGGATTTATTAAATTATTAATAAGCTTTTTCTGTTCCCATTGCATAATTCTGTCATTTGATGGCTGCAACCAGTTGCATAATGGTACTCGCTACGATACAGATTTCAATATAATACAGGTTCTTGACCAATCGCAGAGAAGTTTACAAACCAAGTATTGAAAATTAAGCGCTGAAAATCGTTCTAGTAAATGTTTCGTTCAATTTTTTCATTAAATTTGTGTTTAATATATTTCGCTTGTCAGTGTTAATTTATTATATTATATTTTTTTCGCGAAACATTATTTAAATAAATTGGATCGTATTTTCACTTTGATCCTATTTAATATCATCGTACTCCCTCGCAAACGAACTGGTGACCTTAGCCATCTGCGTCAGGGTAGGCTAAGGTTTGGAAGCTGTCCGCTAGGTGGTCTTGGCTGAATTCTGCATGTCAACTGCCACGAAACGAATCAGTGCAAAAGTTGAACTTATAAAAGTTACCATGAGTCGCAGAAATAGTACCAAATGAAAATGGGCTTTAAAACACACTTGTGAAATTTACGATACTCACTCGCATCGTAATATCACACTTGAGTATTAATACCCATCATTACATCACAGTTTCATAATGTTTTATTATAATACGCTTTCGATGCCAAAATCGGAAGTGGGTTCTGTTCGCACACCGATGTACTCGCTGTGTCGCTATGGCTCGCGGCGCGTGAACTTGGTTCCTCCTGATAGGTTGTGGGTTGTGGATGGGGCTGGCTGGCCAGCAGTCAGGTGACATCGTACGAAAATTTGTTTCCGGACCGTTCGCGGTAAATTTCCGGGCGCCACTGTCAGGCGAGCGTGTTTGGACAGTACCTGTAGCTACGTGGCCTTTTGGCGCAGCATGCTTTTAGTCTTAAACTGGGCCCAAAGTCCCCAAAGTGCATCATTCCTGAAATCCTTGAGCTCCCAATGTAATATACGCTGCGTGACAAAAATGTGATGCACCCAGAAGGAATGGTCCAATATTATTCCATTTTGGTATACATGCATACCATTGATGGGTGGGTATACGTTTAGATTTGCATTTATCTATATTTTGTAGAACGCACTTCAGAGTGCATTCATGATGTCGACGCACTGTTGTTGCGCAGTTGTTATCAGTCAATTGCTTTCAGTCTCCCAGTGAAGAACGACGTTTACTTATAGTAAGAAGCTCCCGCTATGAGGGGCGAAAGTGTTCGTCAGTGGATTGACTGCATTTGACAGAGGCCGCCATTGCGGGACTTTGAGGCGTGTAGGTCTTGCTGGTTGATCGTGCAATTGCCAGGCACGTGGGACATTCAGATACCACAGTGGCCGATGTTCGAATCAATGGTACATGAGAGCACGTGTGTACATCGTGAAGCTCGGGAACAATACTGAACTCGCGCCAACTTTCCATCTATAACTTTCAACGGCCTTGTCTCTCTTATCCCATATTGTAACCTGTTCAATAACGTCACATGCTTTTTCAGCATATGTAGCTTCATCCATTTTCAACCACTCCTTCTGGGTGCATGACTTTTTTTGTCAGGCAGTGCACAATTGAAAACTTGAAATAACAAAAGAATTTTAACAGAAATAACAAATAACAACATAAAATTTAAAAAAAATAACAAATTACCAAAGGAGACATTTTAGACTTTCGAAAATAATGAGTTAACGTGACAATTTCAGGAATAAGTGTTAATTTCAGGAATAAGTGTTAATTTCAGGAATAAGTGTTAATTTCAGGAATAAGTGTTAATTTCAGGAATAAGTGTTAATTTCAGGAATAAGTGTTAATTTCAGGAATAAGTGTTAATTTCAGGAATAAGTGTTAATTTCAGGAATAAGTGTTAATTTCAGGAATAAGTGTTAATTTCAGGAATAAGTGTTAATTTCAGGAATAAGTGTTAATTTCAGGAATAAGTGTTAATTTCAGGAATAAGTGTTAATTTCAGGAATAAGTGTTAATTTCAGGAATATGTGTTAATTTCAGGAATAAGTGTTAATTTCAGGAATAAGTGTTAATTTCAGGAATAAGTGTTAATTTCAGGAATAAGTGTTAATTTCAGGAATAAGTGTTAATTTCAGGAATAAGTGTTAATTTCAGGAATAAGTGTTAATTTCAGGAATAAGTGTTAATTTCAGGAATAAGTGTTAATTTCAGGAATATGTGTTAATTTCAGGAATAAGTGTTAATTTCAGGAATAAGTGTTAATTTCAGGAATAAGTGTTAATTTCAGGAATAAGTGTTAATTTCAGGAATAAGTGTTAATTTCAGGAATAAGTGTTAATTTCAGGAATAAGTGTTAATTTCAGGAATAAGTGTTAATTTCAGGAATAAGTGTTAATTTCAGGAATAAGTGTTAATTTCAGGAATAAGTGTTAATTTCAGGAATAAGTGTTAATTTCAGGAATAAGTGTTAATTTCAGGAATAAGTGTTAATTTCAGGAATAAGTGTTAATTTCAGGAATAAGTGTTAATTTCAGGAATAAGTGTTAATTTCAGGAATAAGTGTTAATTTCAGGAATAAGTGTTAATTTCAGGAATAAGTGTTAATTTCAGGAATAAGTGTTAATTTCAGGAATAAGTGTTAATTTCAGGAATAAGTGTTCATGAAATATTGCGAAAATTTTCACTGATCTCATCAATTGTCACGCGCCGATCAGCCCCCACGAATTTAACTGAATTATTTATTTAACTGAGTTAATTGAACGCAATTGTTCGTCCGTAATGACAGTGCATAAGTGCATAACACGCCGTTGTGCACAAAATAAAGGGCCCCAATTTGCCATAAAAGACATCTGCCAAAGGACATTTTTACTTTCTCGCTATCGCTTACTCAGTAGAGAGAAAGTGATGTACTTCTGCGCGAAAAACGGCGACTTTTCGGCAGAAAACTCTTCATTACAGGACCTGGTAACGACGAAGTAAATAAATTCAGTTGCTAAATTTAGAGGACAAATACTAACACGCAGGGTAGCCAGAATCCATGTTCTATGCTTGATAGCGAAAAATCGATTGGCGGCAAAACGTCTGTTTGTTCGTTAGTCCATCTGTCTGTCCATCTACGAACAACGCTAGCAGCTAAACCGTTCTGCCGATTTTCTCTAAAATTTATTTTACATGAAATGCCTGGTCTCATTTTCATTGAAAACTGATTTTTTGTAAATTACAAAAAATCATTTTTTTTGGCGTTGTCCTACAACTAGAATTATGAAGATAGAGATGTTTTCACTTAATGAAATATGTCCCTTAAAGATAAATTTTTAAACTAAGAACTTGTACAATTTTTCGAAAATTTGAGTACTTTTTGCAGAGCACAGGCGAGAAACACGTGCTTTTTGAGCACCACGAATTCTTCTTGTCCCTTGTGCCCCATTCGCCTTTGGGCGAATCCGGTGGATTTGTGTGTGTTTGTTCCCGCAGGGAGACTTCCTCGGGAGCAATGGCGCGTCCAGCAGCCGAGCCGCGGAGGCCGTCGAAGACCCGCCGGCCGGTGAAGAAGACGCGACCCCGCTGCACGCGGACAAGGGCGAGAGCGAGGACGCGGCGCCAGCGCGCCCCTGTTTACTGGAGCCCCTGCCGCACCACACGGCGCCGTCCGATGCCCTGCGCCGAACGGTGCTGGCGCGGCGCGCGCTGCGAGAACGAGCGCGGGAGCCCCAGCACGCGCTCAGGGAGCTGCAGGCGCAGCAGGCGCGAGAGCTGTTGCAGGCGCAGCGCGTGCTTCACTTGTTGAAGGATCAACAGGCGCGGCCGACTGTCGAGGCGCAGCAGGAGGCGAAGCAGGAAGCACAGCAGCAGGGCCAGCAGGGCCAGCAGGCCCTGCAGGGCCAGCAGGCCCAGCAGGGCCAGCAGGCCCTGCAGGGCCAGCAGGGCCAGCAGGCCCAGCAGGCCCAGCAGGCCCAGCAGGGCCAGCAGGGCCAGCAGGCCCAACCGAGTCCGCAGGAGCAGTATCTCCTGCAGGTTCATCAGGCGCTGCTTCTGGAGCAGCAGATTCAACCCGCTCTCCAGGGCCGGCCAGATCTGCAGGTTCAGCCGGCGCTGCAGCTGATGCAGGCGCGACTGGCGCAGCAAGTGTTGCACAATCAACATGCTCAAGCGGCACCGCAGGCGCAACAGGCTCTGCAGATGCATCAGGCTCATTTAACTTTGCGGGCACAGCAGCAGTTGCTGCAGGCGCAGATAATGCGATTGCTGCTGGATCGACAGGCTAAGGCGGTACAACAGGCGCAGCAGGCGGTGCTGAAATTGCTGCGGGATAAAGAGGCTGAGCCATCACTGCAGGCGCAGCTGGCTCAACCGACTCTCCGGACGCAGCAGGCCCAGCAAGCTCAGCCATATCAGTCGGCACCCGAGGCTAAGTCGCCACTGCAGGCCCAACAAGCTGAGCCCGATCAGTCGGCACCCGAGGCTAAGCCACCACTGCAGGCCCAACAAGCTCAGCCAGATCAGTCGGCACTCGAGGCTATGCCGGCACTGCAGGCGCTGCAAGCTCAGCCTCAACTGGAGGTTACGCCGGCACTGGGGGCTCTGCCGGCATACCAGGCTCAGCAATTACAGCAAGCGGAGCAGTCGGAGCGGGCGCAGGACGGGCCTTACGTCCAACCGGTTCTACAAGAGCAGGTGAGTTGCAACTGGTTACAGCACTGCTGATTGATTAAACGCCTCTTGAGATATTTGCAATTGGTTACAGCACTGCTGATTGATTAAACGCCTCTTGAGATATTTGCAATTGGTTACAGCACTGCTGATTGATTAAACGCCTCTTGAGATATTTGCAATTGTTATCAGCCATATTTTCGTGCGAAGAATCTGTGCACTCTGCCGACAGCATGGAGAGAGAAAAAATTACATTCACATTTAATGCAAGAAAACCCACAACAAACCCAATAAAAGGAATTACTAGCCAATGCAAAAATGTCTTAAAATTCCAATCCCTCACTCGCCATAAGCTACCCTATATTTTACGAACAGTGGTAATGTATGCGCAGATGGCTCTACTCCACATGCGTGTCTCCCTTTTCGTGTCTGTTCCGCTTTAACGGTCGATGAGTGCACAGATTTCTCGAGTAAACTCTGCACTGAGAACCTCGTCACCTGCACGTGCGTTTTGATGATTCATTACTGCTGATTCGGGGCGCGTCAACTACTGAAGTCATTAGGCCCGTACGTGGAGTACATATTTTTGCTCGTGATTGGCCGTGATTTTTGCTGGATGGCGAGATCCTGTGCCGACATGCCTTTGGTTCGGTTTTCCCAAACCAGATATCTCCCATCAGCGGGGCACCGCCACAATTGGGACAAGCTCTACTCTCGCGACCCTCTAAGCTCTCGGCTTCTGTACTAGTGTACCGCCGTTCTCGGCATGTGAATTAGTGTAGTACATGTTAGTGTAAAAGTGTGAAAGGGGTGAGGGTAGGACTAGGAAGAGGAAGGAAAGATCTCGCGTGATCCGCGGCCAGTTTGTTAGGATACTGCTCCGGCATTCGCCTGGCATTGATCGGAGAAACCAAGGAAAACTTCCGATCAGAGCAGCCGGTCGCGAGAAGTCTCCTAGTGATTGAGCTCTGTAGCCAGTGTCGGAAATTCTGCCGCCGCCGGGAGTCGAATCTAGGACCTCCCGGTCAGAGGCACTGCAGTGACATCAGTTGATGCTTTGCGCCACCTCTCCGGGTAGCGGTTTTGAGGGAAGAATAAATCTCATTCTTCTTCACAGGCGTCCTTGTGCTACGTATCCCTGATGGAAAATAATGGAGTAGCAAGGGAATAGGGAATACGAAGGCAAATGGCACGCACTCCGAGGTCTTTTGTTTATAAATTATACAGGGTGCGGCAGCATAACTTCCTTTTTTAAAATGCGCGCCATTCAGTTAGTTGATGTCATAGCGGAGTGTCAAGAGGGGGTACTGTAAAGTTTTGTCCCGACACGGTTCAGTCGCCATCATGCGTTGGAATAGTGAGGAGCGTGCCTTTGCCGTTGAGGCCTGCATTTTAAAAAAGGGCGCGCATTTTAAAAAAGGAAGTTATGCTGCCGCACCCTGAATTTTCCGACTAAAACAGAAAGGCTCTTCAAGGTGACGAGCTGAAAACGTAGGGCAATACTCTTCTAACTGCGAGCTCCAATACCAAAAATGTGGTATTCGTAAAGTGTCGTATCGAAGTTCACGATTGGATATCTCCCTCTCCAGGTAACGTGACCTCGAAGGGATTTCTGTCTTAATCGGAGTTTAGAGTGGCTGCTGAAGCCTGAGGGGAGATAACGGTTATCACCGACAAGACCAGACACCTGTGAATTAAAATTCTATTAGCTGACAAAAGGGTATAATACGCAATCTCGAGAAAATGGAGAAAATGTCTTGCTGATCAGACGATATCATTTCGAAAATAAGATCGTAATTGCGATCGAGGATTTTTGCTGTCGAAAATTCGTCCCCCCCCCCGCATGATTACAATACTTTTTCCTACGTTCGTAGGGGGGGCGAGAGAGTAAAAATTCACGCATTTTTAACTTCAAGATTATTCTTAAAAAGTAAAAAATGCATGTAACGTAAAATACACGACCACACCATAACACCATTTTGAATACTTTTGAAACGCCTATACCTCGTATTTATTTTATTCAATAAACCATTATTTTCAACACAGTACTTTGGCCTTTATGAAATGCATACCTTGAGCCATTCATCTGAAACGCCTAAAGTTGTTGATTGAGTAGTTTCGATGCAGAATACAATGTTCAGCTGACAACATCAGAAGAGACGAAGGATGTTTTTTGGTATATGCTGAAAAATTCCAATATATAAAGATGAGTGCGTTTAACGTGATAAGGAGTTGAGATCCGGCTAACATTTAACATACATGTATAAAATGTTTATATTAAACGGTAAATAGAGGAAACTACTTAAGATTCTGAATATAACAGTATATTATGTGTATTTGCAGGCTCAACGCACTCCGCTAAGCCAGGCTCAGCAGGGACTTCACGCTCAACACGGCTTGCACGCTCAGTCCGGGCTACTCGAGCTGTACAACATTCCTGCTCATCTCGGCCTTCCAACTGCTCTGTGCTTTCCAGCTCCTCTGTGCCTTCCAGCTCCTCTGTGTCTTCCAGCTCCTCTGGGCCTTCCACCTCAACCCGGCCTTCCAACTCCTCTCGGCCTACCAGCTCCTCTGGGCGTTCCAGCTCAGTTCGGCCTTTCAGCACAGCTCGTCGTTCCGGCTCAACTGGGCCTCCCGACTCAACTCTGCCTTCCACCACAGATTGGACCTCCGCTTGAGTTCGGCCTCCTTCTACCACAACCCGGCCCTCCACTTCAATGCGGTCTTCCGCCACAACTTGGTTTTCCGACTGGGCCCAACCTTCCCGATCAGCCCGGCTTTCCAGCTCCCCATTATTTAATTCCAGACAATTCCAATATGTACAAAGGACATAATAATTAATTAACGGTTTTAGAGTTTTAGATTATTAATTTATGAACTTACGGGTCTTACGTTTTAAAACAAATAATGTCAATATAATGGATGTTCTACGAATGATTAAAATGAAAGAAGAATGTAAGGATAAAATGAACGAATAATTGACATGAAATTCGAAAACTCCACAGCGGACTAACTCTAGGAGTGTCACGAGAGAAATATAAAATTTACTAAAGCTTATTTAATGATCAGAGTAATTAAGTAATATATTTTAACTTTTGCAAATAATTTAATGGAAGCAGCAAGTACACAGCACTCGTCAGCGCGAATTGACTTTCTGGTCACGTGTTGGAATTTTAATTATTTGTAATTCTGTGTTATCTTGAACATGTGATAGGGAGTTAATTATGAAGCTTTAAAATACGGTCGAGCAAATTGTTCTCTCTGGTGGTGGTGACGGTGATAGATACACACAGTCAAGATCGAAAAGATACTTCGTGCTCAAGAGAATTTAGTTTTAACGTATTGTGTCGTTAATATGTTATCTTACGGGAAACTGGTCGTTGATCAAGTTCTCAATTAGCGTCAGACATATTTGTCAACAAAGCCGCCAATTCCACGACGCCGATTAACAATAAAGGACGGTTTTAGGATGGCACTTTGTAAGCTACTCTTATGATACTACCCAATCAAATTCATACATTGTTGTAGTTTTAAATAATTACCGAGTACTCTGTCTTCAAAGTGTCAGAACTTTATTTAGAAGAAACGAGAGTGGTTTTCAAGTTTGATGCCTTACTATTTAGTTATTTATTTAGAAGAAACAATGGTGGTTTTCAAGTTTGATGTGTTACTGTTTAGTTATTTACATTTTAGTCAATTAAAATAATATTGGAGACGCCGTTACTCAGTCATCGAGCATCAGCGGGACCAGGCGTTGTTCACCATGAGAACCGCAGCAACACTGGCTCATAGACGTCCATTATGTGAAGTATTAATTTCTTAGTGCTTGAAATGTTAAAGGCTATATTTTAAGCCAACATAATTCAATTTTCTGTTATTCAATAATTCGTTATGTGTAAGAAGAAAGTGAAGAAAACAAAAAACAAATGCCAAATAACATTAAGTCGTGATTAGTGAAAAACTAACAACAAAGCATGTACGAGATCACAAATATATTATTTATCAAAAGCACGTGTTTTCTTGATAAAGAGCTGGTAAATACATAATTAACTTCATAGACACTTTGTTTACTGTTTTGCCATATAGTTTGTAAGTTAAGAGTTATTGAACATATTTTTAACATTACAAATTTTAATTGTTATGCTTGTTAATCATTAAAAAATACAACAAAACTTATTTTTTGGCCATTATTGTTACCTGTGCTTTAGAAAATAAATGATTATGTAATTAATTTAATTATTCATTTAACCCCAAAATGTTTAACACTGTGTGGCGTACTATGGAAAGTGCATATGTGCATAGTTCCTTAATCTCGGGATGTTTCTCCTAACTTAAACTCGTATACATGAGTCGTTGAGAGCAAAAGTAATGTAAGTAAAAAACCTACTTTCTGGAAACGGCCGTGTAAACAAAAAACGCTGTAAAACTATAATGCACAGAAATGAATAACCTAATTTGCTATGAATATGTTAAGGAGATACTCTTACAACCATAGCCCGCTAGTATTCTACGGGCGTGCAATGTTTTAACTTACTACAGATATTCTGGACTGACATATTGTTTATTAATTGACTATTTTGTTGACTTGCATCACTATTGTACTCATCATTTCTGAAAATTATGATTTACATGCAAATAATTGGCATGCATAATTTTCGTCTTGCGATAGTAATGTGATGAAAAAAATAGGGAAATAGAGTGAAATTAATGCAAAACAAAAGAACAAGGAACACAATGTATTGTACACTATGGTTTGATATTTTATAAACTGTAAATTATTATTAGTTAATACAGCAAAAAATAATTGTTTACTGTTATTACAATTTTTACATTAAGTCACTAAAAATAAGCATTTTGGTGAAGGGTAAATCACAAGGGCTCACTTCGTTGACAAGTTGGTTGAGGCAGCAGCATATAAACGTGTTCTAATAGTCCCATATCTTTAACTAGGAAAGTTTGTAGTGAGATGAAGAAATTGTGATGCACTGGAGGTATGTACGGCAGACGTTCAGTCGTCTCTCTTTTGCTACAGTTACAGGCTACAGTTAGGTCCTTCTCAAAGGAAACGCATCCACTATATTTCCAGGCAATTTACTTTGGCTTCTGCATTATTAATCTCTTAAAAAAATTGTTTTTACAAGCTACAAAGAAGACTTGAAAATTTCACGTACTGTTATTCTTTCGAGCTAAACGGCTGGTGTTGTAGCAGTCAGAGGGGACATAATAGGACAATACAATGGACATTATGTTGGCCAGATGCACACGTAAGCTTCTGCGGCTCGATTCCATAAATTTTTGGCTATCTAGTTTGTTCAGTTCCCAAAATCGTGGTCATTTTTCATAAATGAGTGCCCCGATTCAAGATATTTGTGGTCAATAGTGTTAAAATGATTGGCCTTTTTTTCACGATTTTCATCCAAGTGAGAGCAATTTTGACCTGTGCCTGTATCACTAAAATAGATAAATTGTTTTTTTCCTGAGACGCTTCTTGTGTGTGGGTACAGATAAACAAGCTATTTCCTGGAACCCCTGGAAGCTATTGTTACGTCCCACCCGTGACTTACACAATTGCATGCAGTGGTATGAGCAAATTGTTAGCTTCTTTGGCATTCTGCTGGTCCTAGTAAAGAGATATTGATATTTGATTCATACTATTTATACCATGATGTAACAATGTTAAAACCACCTACTAGTGCATTCAATCTTCCAAAATTTGAGTTGCATCATTTTTGCTCTCAACGGCTAACATACAAAGTTGAATTTTGAATATAGGTAGCAACAAGAGTTTTTGACAAAAATTGATACGTAAATACTCACTCCTGTGTAATAAAACCTACACATACACACACAAAAATAATTGTCAGGCCCAAAGACTGACACATTATTCTCTATATATGTCAACGCGCTAAATCCGAATCTAAAGCCAGAATGGCGCCATCCCTCTCATTTTTTTAAAAAAGAAATTGAAAAGCACCGTGAAATTGTAGATTAAAAATTTCAGTTCCCTTTTTTCGATACAAGAACTGGAGGGCGGTAGTGCAATTCTGATTCGTGATTCAGCGCAACTTCTGATTCGGATTCAGCGCAACTTCTGATTCGGATTCAGCGCGTTGAAATACATAGAGAAACATGTGTCAAGTTTTTGGAGCTGACAATTTGTATTTGTAAGCCTGTGTTATTTGCAAAGAAAAATCAGCTACGTATATAGGTTATTACCTCTGGTGCTTCACTTATGTGAAGGAAACAACTTACTGCCGCGATAAAATTGAATACGATTATTTGAATATATACAATCCCAAAAGGGCAACTCAGAGAGTGAAGTTAGAGTGATTAATGTCCAGAATCAAAACAAGACCATCACAGCATTCGCTCAAAGGATCATGGAAAATGGACGAAAAAACTGATCGGGTTGGGGGGTCATTGACCCAGAAGCAGAGGTACAATACTTGTTACAAGGATTTATTCTTGTAGAATAATGCAATCTAAATGGTAACTAATAAATTAGGTATTGTAAAATCAATATTATATTCTTTCTTGATGTTCAGTAGAGTTTCTAATTGTTGAGAAACAATCGTGCAGCAGAAAGACTTTACTCGGTGCTTTAACTTGTTAATCGACTTTAATTGAGAGTTGGAAAATAATGAATATATATTGTATGTGATTTTTTTGTGGTGAGCTGCTGATACTGACACCTGATGAATGTGAATATTACGTCGAGTTTTGGAGTTGTAGACATTTGTATTCAGTGAAAATTTGTTCCCACCTTTAGAAAGCCATCTTCGTCAAAACAACAGCTATGTAAATCAAGAGGTAAGGAAAGACAATGGTACAATTTCTAGTTTAATAAAAATTGCGAAATGAGAGACAAGAATCACACAAATATGATTTTCTTCTTATTCGTTCAATTCTTTTCCGTAATCTAAAAGTCTGGGAGTTACATGATGTGTAACGCAGAATATTTTGCATTTCAGGTGGGATGGACATTCGCCAAATATACACACCGGGCAACATGAAGGCTGACTGAATTGGAAAGAATTCTGAAAGCGAGGCATAATGAATTTCATTCTGTGTTCAATTCATTTCCATTTGGGGTTTCACTGAATTGGGAGGCTCAAAAATGTTCCCTTAACATCTGCCACTGGCACGTTGTTCATATCAATGGAGAGTAGAATTGAGTATTTGAAATAGAAAATTCCTTGAAATAGTTTTGAACTTGTTTACTATTAATTTGTTATTATGGAGTCCTTTAAATACTGAGAAATGTTTTAAGTTATCCAGATAAGTATTAACTTAATTTTGTTGCCCCATGTTGGGCAAATCAATGAGATCAGGTTTTAAAATTCTTCTGATATTAATTTAAGTTTGTTGCCATTCATTGGGTACGCCAATGAGGTAAGTTTTAAAGTCTTTCTGATATTAATTAAATTTTGTTGCTATTGACATTTGTTTAATTTTGTGCGTCGACGTGCCGTTCATACGAACGGCAAATTCCTGAAGATTCTCCTGTCAAATTTTGTATCGGATTACACCAAATATTTCTGCAATAACCAGTCATGTGTTCATAGAAAATATAACATAATATTTTATTCAAATAGTATTTTATATATAACTTAATGATCGACTTTGACAACAACAAAAAAACTATTTAAATTGTTTAGTCTTTAACTGTTTCGATATTTTTCTTCTCTTTTTCTCTTCTTTTTTTCAGATCTGAAAGGGCCTTACTTTGATTTCTTTGCGCGATTTACTTTTTCTCTTTCTCTTTATTCCAGTTTGACTCCAGAATCCTGATTCCAGACTACTCTTTAATATATTATAACTTTCGTTATCTAGTTTTTTTTCTAGAGCTCCAGCTTGCGATCTGTCTATTCACCCGATTTTAAAGTGTCGTTCGCCTTTTATTTCATTTTACTTCTTTAAAATTTTTATTTTATTCTTGCCTCTGCCACCCGTATGTTGACGGTTTATGCCACCTGTACTTTCATAGAACTTATGAATGGCTTTCATTAGTTAGATTATGTACTTTCCTTGACTTAAAGTCTTTGGGGTACTTACAGTCCTTGGGTGGTTCTTTGGTTTACAATACTGACTATACAATTTATAGTACTGACATAGTGCGACTACGAACGTACATTTCCGTGTCCTGAGTCTTATCAACTGCCTCCAAAGACCACTTATACATCTAATAAGTGAGATAATCCAGTATTCGCTATGGAATTTTAAAATGTCCGCTCACCCGGGAGGCACAAATGAATCAAGCAGGCAGTGAGTTCTCTTTGCAGCCTGAACAAACCTTCACAAAGCGTCCAGTCCAAACCGTGCGAGGCCGGCACTCTGGTGGGCATTAGCGACGCCCTGAAGTGAGCGTGCCAACAAAGAGAACTGTTCTAGTGAAAATTGAAGACATGCTGAGCTGATTAGCAACTATCCCGCTTTCAAACGCAAGTATCCCCTTTGCTTCAATTTTGCTTTGTTCAGGCTGGTCTGTCAGTTTAAATTATATCTTAAGATTTGGCAACTCTCGTTACTCGTTTTTTTCTGCCAGTATAGTTGTAGAATAACATATGTCGCCATTAAATAAATAATATGTTTACAGCTATTACTTAATTGTGTTCTTTGATAGGGAACAGGCCGAGTTAAAAACGTCTGTACAAGGGAGTTGGATCCTTTCGACACATCAGTTTCGT
Organism: Gryllus longicercus; assembly: GCA_038098605.1. NCBI lineage: Eukaryota > Metazoa > Arthropoda > Insecta > Orthoptera > Gryllidae > Gryllus > Gryllus longicercus. The sequence goes on from JAZDUA010000361.1 coordinate 1,160,787, forward strand.
AAGTTTAATGTTCTAATAAGTTAATTTTCACTCGACTCTTAAACTGCTGTAGTGGATGCGTATGTTGGACCATATTTAAGCGTTTAATAGGAATATCATCGTAAACTCCTTTACTATAACGGAGGACTAGCATCTATCCAATATAACTTATAATATTGTGAGTTAGATAGCAGGAGAAATTGATGTAACAAATGTTAGATTTTAAGAACGTCTGCATTTCAGTAACTTTGGTGACATCCAATAATTGTAAACGAACGGACGCATTTTGAAAGCACATTTCCGACGTACGGAACATTATTAGATAGATTGATAGATTGATAGATAGATTGATAGATTGATAGATTGATAGATTGATAGATTGATAGATTGATAGATTGATAGATTGATAGATTGATAGATTGATAGATTGATAGATTGATAGATTGATAGATTGATAGATTGATAGATTGATAGATTGATAGATTGATAGATTGATAGATTGATAGATTGATAGATTGATAGATTGATAGATTGATAGATTGATAGATTGATAGATTGATAGATTGATAGATTGATAGATTGATAGATTGATAGATTGATAGATTGATAGATTGATAGATTGATAGATTGATAGATTGATAGATTGATAGATTGATAGATTGATAGATTGATAGATTGATAGATTGATAGATTGATAGATTGATAGATTGATAGATTGATAGATTGATAGATTGATAGATTGATAGATTGATAGATTGATAGATTGATAGATTGATAGATTGATAGATTGATAGATTGATAGATTGATAGATTGATAGATTGATAGATTGATAGATTGATAGATTGATAGATTGATAGATTGATAGATTGATAGATTGATAGATTGATAGATTGATAGATTGATAGATTGATAGATTGATAGATTGATAGATTGATAGATTGATAGATTGATAGATTGATAGATTGATAGATTGATAGATTGATAGATTGATAGATTGATAGATTGATAGATTGATAGATTGATAGATTGATAGATTGATAGATTTATTAAAGTTCGCTTTGAGCTAATGCTCGGTGGCAAACACGATAACAATTAAAATTAGAATTACTAAACATTTTCAACATTTACAATTGGGTTTACTAATAGAATTAGGGGGTCGATATAATAGTTCCAATTTATTTCTAGCTAACTCTAAATTCACTTCTAGATTACATAACACTTCACTACACTACACTGCACTCCCCTTCACTACACTACACTACACTACACTACACTTCACATCACTTCACTGTATAAGGGCCATGACGATAATAATTATGACAATAATAATAAAAGTAATAATAATATTACTAATAATAATAGTAATAATAGTAATAATAATAGTAATAATAATAGTAATAATAGTAGTAATAATAATAATAAAGATAAATGTCTCAGTCAGTATCATTCGAGGTGATCTAGATGGAATGAAGCATATTTTTACAAGAACAATAACAAGAAACAGAACCGCCGTCATTCTATGTGTAACGTGACTGCATTGTGGCCGAAGAAGCGATGTCTCTGTCGACGAAAAATGGCTACCTGGTCAACGAGTTGTTCGAGTCAAGGCGAAAGCGAAGTCGGCGTATCAGCTCAGAGCGTAGTGGACTTCCACAGTGGTTTGGAATCGGAAAGGCGACGAGGGGGGAAATATGTAAAATTTACTTTCCGCTCCTCCGAATGGCTTCTTACATGCAGTCAGGGCCGGATTTACCTTCAAGTAAAACGAGTAGTTGTTTGGAGGCCCTCATCCATGAAAGGCCTCTCGCTTAGGAAAAATATACATAAAATATTTTGTAACATAAAATGTAATTAACATAATATATTACCATTTTTATATAAAAAAACCTTAGTTTTAATTTGTACTTGTACAGACAGTACTTGTATTAGGATAAATTTATTTACTAACAATGGAGCTTTTTTACTTTCTTCTTTTGTGCTGGGGTCCCCGCAATACTTAAATCCGGCCCTACATGCAGCTGGCAGTCTCGGCTTACCATGAAGGCCAATATCCTTCAGATGTGAAGCGTTAAGCTTCTTTGCTATGTAATTTCACTTAAGTTTTCTTGAATTCGAGCGTGGCACAGTTATTCTAATGTCTGCGGCGAGAGAGTTCACAACTGCAAGGTGGTATTCCGAGTCACAAATTCTACAGGAGCGTTTCAGGTCAGAAATACCCTCAAGATTCCGGTGGGTAAGCGGCTGCAACGATACGGGAATATTACAAAAAGCTGTTTACGGAAAGATTATTTTGAGTAAAAAACTGTAAAGAAATTATTTGTTGCTACTTTTATGAGAACGATGGCGTTTAATCTCGCCTGAAATACTCGTAAATCGAAACAAACTAGTTTTTTACAACTAATTCAATATACACAGTATTACTCTGATTTCACAACTCTTAACTATAGTGACAGACCCTACATTATTATTGCAACGAGTTTATGGGGAGTAAAGAACGCTAGAGTTTTTATGAAGTGATTACCCGTAGTTAGTTTCGTCAACGTTTATGTTAACAACTGATAAACGTTGAATAACATAACTATCACTAAAGGTTCAAAAAGATACTAATAAGAAAAATCCTCATCGATAAAACAGTAGCTTATTTCCTAAGCAAAGAGAAGAAAACTAATCTGTGTTCAATTGGACATACTTCCTTGCATTATTTGTTACTTTTACAATTATGGGAAGTTTAGAGAGATCAATAAAAATTATACTTGTTGCGTTTTGAAGTATAGTTTCCTCTATCCCAGAAAAGTTTTTAGAAAAAGTGGACTGTTTTTAATTTTTTTATAAATTGCCTTAATGTTTATCAAAAATCGTGCAAAAATTACTAATTTTTCTAACAATTGTACATGACGATATTTAAAGATCTATTTCTAGATCAGATATTAAAGAAAAAAATTTTATCGTCAGTATTATACTTTCACGAAGTTACTTTTTTCAATTATCAGAAGGAGAGTTCACCGCTAATTGGTCTTCTACCTTTTGTAAGCGTACTTCGCTTTCGCTCTATTCGAAAGAAAAGAAAGAAAAAATTAGAGCAAATTTTTAGAAATAAATTGTTTAAAAGTTGGAAAACTTCAACGTAAAATGGCGTAAAAACTACATATATTTTCCAAAAATTTTACCAGACTTAATTTAAATATAACTTGTAAGAGTATGTGTCATTACAGAAAAATCTCTTTCAATATTGCATACAAAAATTTTGAACAGTTGCTAGTTTCAAAAATTGGGTTAAAAGAAAATTGATCTTTTTGTTACTTCGTCTAATCAACATCTAGGTCATTAGCGACCACTATTGCATTTAACGGTATGGTAACTGTGAAGATGACATGATATGGTGACAAAAGCGGGTCGATTAGAACTACAACCATGCCCGAGGTGGGAGACGAACTCCCGATCCTTCGGTCCGAGAGCGCTACGACACTACTGCCTAAACGAACTCGGCTATTCGGACCGGCAAAAAATGAGATTTGCCCCACATTTTAAGCGTCCTTTGCTGTATCTAAAGAAAAAATAACTTCAAGGAAAAAGTACCCGAAAACTACTTTTGTTTTTGCAAAGAAATGCATACGGCCTTATTTAATTTTAATTTTTATTAGAAAATATTAAGGAAAAATATTACTTTCAGCAATATTTTTTGCAATTTTTGAAAATACAGCGTTCACAGAAATGGGACCTGCTCCATTTTTATAAATGTACTTTGCTCTATTCGAGAAATAATTGGAACTTTTTTTAGAAACATTGTGTTTAATTGCCTATATTTCATGCAAACTTAGACGAAGAGCACTCATATTTTCGAAAAATTGTGTAGGGCCTTATTCAAATTGCTGTCTATAAACAGATTTTATAAAGGAAAAAATTGTTGTGTAGAAAAGTGGCAAAAACTGTGAACCTTTCAATTTTAGAAAATCAACAAAAATGAGATATGTGCCCATTTTTAAGCGTTCTTTGCTGTACTCGAGGAAAAATTGAGCCACTTTCACCACCAAAATTGAGCCAAAATCCACCGCCAAAGGTACCCCCAAAATGAAAATGTTCATTTCAATTATCTGGGAACTGAATTCGGCCAAATCGACAAGAAAATTGTCTGAACCGTAAAAGCTCTAGCATGGACGGACGGACGGACGGACGGACGGACGGACGGACGTCAACAAATTTTTCGGTATGGAAGTTCCACAAAACGTGTATTTTGTCTACGTAACGCGGTAGATAAAGTAATTTCCTTTAAATAGGAACAAGGTTTATCATTGCCCTATAACCGGAGCTTTTCTTTCGAAAAATATTCCTTTTTGCCTCAGGATTACAATTATTTCTCTACTTCGTAAGTACGTAGTATGGCGAATAAGTAAAAAAAAAATTGAAATAAAAAAAGTCAGTAAATTTTACAATGTATAACCGTCAATCAACGACTGAGACGGTCACGTGAGACAGTTTGCATTGCAGATGTGTGGTAGATTAAAAGTAGTGAAAGAAACTACCACTACTAGTAAGAAGTATAGTTAATACAAGACCACAAACATTCTCGAAGCAATAATTACTGCTAATAATCTACCTGATTTTATACAAGGAGGTATGAATCGATGGGGTAGGGGTGTATTTTACGAACTGTGAGAGTTTTATTAATATTAATACATGTGTATTTAGTTTACTAGCAAGGAACATTTAGGGAATCAACATTCCTAATTATCCCAAAAGTTTACTTGTAATGTACAAAATGTGGAGAAAAGTAAAAAAAAAAAATTGCGGAATCGTACGTGAAATGGCAGAAAAGATATTTTATTCCTGGACTATTCTGTGACTGTGATGACCACATTCTCCAGCCAGAAACACCAGAACAATGACCCCTCGAGGTCTCGCATTAAAAAAATGTGACGTCATCTTGTTCGCCTGCTATTTTTTATCGTTTATTGAATGAAACATTAGGCACGTTAATAATTTGTATTAACTGAACTCATATAAAATCTTTTACTACATAAATTACTATAATCCATCAATTACTAAGCGTCTAATTCCTGCATTCCAATTGCAGCGAAGAATTCAAACACCTCTAATTCCTACCATTTACGAATTGACAGTATTGAAGCCTATGGATGATATCGTGAATACACAAGAAATGTGGCTTATTACCTGAAAGTCTTGTTTGAGTTCATTGGAAAAATGGTTATAAATTGACTTAGTTTTTAGTACATTTAGTTTCAAGGAAACTCTAAACTTCAAATCTTTTGAATGGATACCAAACATGCGCCACATCACAATTATTAAATTCATTTAAAATTAAAATATAATAAAATGTTAATTGCGTTGTTAATTGTTATTGTTAAATTATAATTAATTGTTAAAAACGTGACATGATCACGTTTTCATGAAATGATTTTTGATCTGGCGCTTCTTAAATAGCCTGCTTTTACTATTAAACATTTCATAACTATTGATAACAAATGTTGTGTATATGTGTATATGTTACGGCTAATTCACTATTTACTCTGTCAATATTCACATTATCCAACATTAGTGAATAAAGACTGAAGGAAGAACAGTTTTGAAGCGTACTTCAGCCAGACAAAGTGCACATTTACCAATATGAGATGGCTAAGGTAGTTGAAACAAGGTACGATGACGAGAAATAGCTAGTAAGTAAAAATATAATTAATAATGAGACTGCGGATAGAAAGTTTATAATGCCAGTGAGAGACACGTGAAGTTTCGAATGAACTGTGTTAGTCGTACATTTATTACTACATGATGCCATCTAATGTAACATCACTGTACACCTGAGGCGATGTTTTGTTTCGCATTTCGCAGAAGGCGATTCAGAGTTCGGACGGTGAGGGTACGGTTCTTGGTCTTCGCGGTATACAAGAAACAACCTTGTTTGTGCAGCTCCTCATTTTCCAACTTTTTTTTTTCAAAAAAGGTTTCTTGGTATAATACGAGATGACACACTCAGATCATCAGCTTACTTTAACCAGTACACGGTGGCTAAGGACAAAATTAGCCGGAAAATGCCCGAAATGATTCGTTTTTCGTCATTTATGCTTGTTTATCCAGTCGCAGTAAAGAGAGAATTAATCGGCTAAATCAATTATTGACCGTATTTTGAATTTAAACCGTGACGTAAACATAACATGACGTAGGTTTTAATAATAAATACGAACAAAAACCTTTGAACTACCTGTGAATAACCCGGGCTCTGAAGATGACCAGCCCACACGCTAATTCTTGAAGTTAATCTGAGAGCGCGAACATCTCCTTATCCATTATTATTTCACAAAGAAACGTTAATTTTGAAATATTTTTGCATATGATTACTCCAAATTACGCGGAAATGTTTTCAGAAGTGATGCATAAAATAATTTAACGAGGGAGAAAATTGGGGAACATATTGCATAAAAATGAAATACATAACTTTAAATTGGTGTAGAACAGCGGCAAAAAGTATTAACTTTTCAAATAATAAAAGAGTTGATTAAAATCAGAGATTTAATAAAACATCGACACTACGCCATTTTATTTAGAGAACTTTGTTCTTTTAAGGCAACAAATTTAAAGAAAAAATCGTACTGTATTTGAGAAAATCTTGTTAAGGTATTTTTACTTTCACGCCCTTACTTTGTAAGGGAAAGTATTCTAATCGTGCGTCGGAAAAATTCTGTAGAAATGTTATTGCCGGCTCCTAGTAACGGAAAACTTGATAAATCCTGTTCCTTTATTTAGTTAATTACTTCCTTCTCTAATACATTGGGTAGTCAGAATCTATGTTCTGTGGGTCCTTGATACCGAAAAATCGATTGAGAGCGAAACGTCTGTCCGTGGTAAATGGCGATGACCATGGTGTCTCCATGGCACATAAAACGTTTAGCCGATTTTCTCCAAAATTCATATTCCCCCATCGATTAGGAGAATTCTTTGCCCTACATATTTTAAAAGGATATTTTAATTGTTGGGAGTATTTTACATGAGGCCTCAAAAATATTTTCAAAATGTTCTAAAAAAGGCACCTTGAAGAAAACTTTGTCTTCAGGTAGTAGTACGTGGACAATAACACGCGCCTCCCTTTCGTTTATGTCGCTAATTTTTTCAAAAATTGCATAAGCTATTTTTCTCACGTCTTCCTATAACTACGTGTAAGCCTTCGTATTATTTACGGATGGTTGGAAGGACGGAAAACAACACGTGTTTTCGTAATTGTCTAAGGCCCTGTAGACACCTCGCGACAAAGTCGGGGAACACGTGTATCGCGACAAGTCTAGGGATGTCTTGCGACATTTTTTCCGTAATTGAAAATGTCGAGATACAAAAGTTGCATGTCGCAGGTCTCCCATTCGAAATGGGATACATGCATAGACACAGAGAAATATGTTCATGAATATATGATAAAAATGTCCCGCAACGTGATTTAGTACGGACGTGTCGCGACACGAAGTCCAAGGCACGCCGGTTCTAATCTGCAGATAGCAGCCACATGGTGTTTTGTAGGTCTGTTGGTTTGCGATGGAAATTTCTCTAATAATTATTAAGGTTTTACACACTCTCTCTTGTCTTTGGGATATTAAGTCTACCCAGTATAAAAATAGAAGAAGGGAATCAATGGAGTCTCTGGATAAAAAATAGACTATGACCATTCACGAGCTCGAAAATATCCACAACATTAAATCACAATTTAGGCGAGAGAACAAAAACCTTACGGAATAAAAAATGGATTTCTCCCAAAAGTCAAACTGGTTTGGTTTACAGCCTTTAATATTTTTACTGCAAAGGATGGAATGAAGAGGAAGTGAACTGGCTCTGTAGGTGTAGACGCGAGACATTGAATCGCAACAGTCTAGGGACAGTGTCTCGCAACTGTCCCGCGACAAGTCCCGCGACTTTGTTGCTAGGTGTGTACTAGGCTTAACGTTTACAATAAATCGTATTTCGCTTCAAAACTTTTCCTTTGAGTATTTGAGTCACATTGTATTTCGTTTGAAATATCGATATCGATTTTCCTCACCAGTACACAACTCTGTATACAACTTGTGTTGTCCCATATGTACATATGTTTACGAAAATAAAAGAATAAATGCGTCAAGAGTTTCAATCACATAGTTTTGAGGTGTTCGTCTCTCGATGTAAGACTATGTGGAGAGTATTTGAGCCACAATCTGAAAAAGGAGCTCCAGCCCCACAACAAAACCTGCAAAATGGAATGGTCGGTTTTTATGCACATCAAAAAAGTTGTGTAGCACGATGTGCAGGTGTATTAATATTCTAAGTAGTTTGATATAGTTATTTCCACATTATATATTACTTTATCTCTACTCCGTAGCGAGAAAGTTGTTTAATGCTGCGCGGACAAAACTGCAGATTTTCGGCAGAAAAACCCTCATTACAAGCCCTTGGAAACATAAATAATCAGGATTCAAACAGTTGTTAGAGAAAAAATCCATCACCCCTATAGAATTCATATTTTGGGTCCTTTATGCCGAATAATCGAATGACGGCAAAACGTCAGACTGTCCGCGTCCGTCCGTGTCAGTCCGTGTCAGTCCGTGTCCGTCCGTGTCCGTCCGTGTCCGTCCGTGTCCGTCCGTGTCCGTCCGTGTCCGTCCGTGTCCGTCCGTGTCCGTCCGTGTCCGTCCGTGTCCGTCCGTGTCCGTCCGTGTCCGTCCGTGTCCGTCCGTGTCCGTCCGTGTCCGTCCGTGTCCGTCCGTGTCCGTCCGTGTCCGTCCGTGTCCGTCCGTGTCCGTCCGTGTCCGTCCGTGTCCGTCCGTGTCCGTCCGTGTCCGTCCGTGTCCGTCCGTGTCCGTCCGTGTCCGTCCGTGTCCGTCCGTGTCCGTCCGTGTCCGTCCGTGTCCGTCCGTGTCCGTCCGTGTCCGTCCGTGTCCGTCCGTGTCCGTCCGTGTCCGTCCGTGTCCGTCCGTGTCCGTCCGTGTCCGTCCGTGTCCGTCCGTGTCCGTCCGTGTCCGTCCGTGTCCGTCCGTGTCCGTCCGTGTCCGTCCGTGTCCGTCCGTGTCCGTCCGTGTCCGTCCGTGTCCGTCCGTGTCCGTCCGTGTCCGTCCGTGTCCGTCCGTGTCCGTCCGTGTCCGTCCGTGTCCGTCCGTGTCCGTCCGTGTCCGTCCGTGTCCGTCCGTGTCCGTCCGTGTCCGTCCGTGTCCGTCCGTGTCCGTCCGTGTCCGTCCGTGTCCGTCCGTGTCCGTCCGTGTCCGTCCGTGTCCGTCCGTGTCCGTCCGTGTCCGTCCGTGTCCGTCCGTGTCCGTCCGTGTCCGTCCGTGTCCGTCCGTGTCCGTCCGTGTCCGTCCGTGTCCGTCCGTGTCCGTCCGTGTCCGTCCGTGTCCGTCCGTGTCCGTCCGTGTCCGTCCGTGTCCGTCCGTGTCCGTCCGTGTCCGTCCGTGACCGTCCGTGTCCGTCCGTGTCCGTCCGTGTCCGTCCGTGACCGTCCGTGTCCGTCCGTGTCCGTCCGTGTCCGTCCGTGTCCGTCCGTGTCCGTCCGTGTCCGTCCGTGTCCGTCCGTGTCCGTCCGTGTCCGTCCGTGTCCGTCCGTGTCCGTGCGTGTCCGTGCGTGTCCGTGCGTGTCCGTGCGTGTCCGTGCGTGTCCGTGCGTGTCCGTGCGTGTCCGTGCGTGTCCGTGCGTGTCCGTGCGTGTCCGTGCGTGCCCGTGCGTGCCCGTGCGTGTCCGTGCGTGTCCGTGCGTGTCCGTGCGTGTCCGTGCGTGTCCGTGCGTGTCCGTGCGTGTCCGTGCGTGTCCGTGCGTGTCCGTGCGTGTCCGTGCGTGTCCGTGCGTGTCCGTGCGTGTCCGTGCGTGTCCGTGCGTGTCCGTGCGTGTCCGTGCGTGTCCGTGCGTGTCCGTGCGTGTCCGTGCGTGTCCGTGCGTGTCCGTGCGTGTCCGTGCGTGTCCGTGCGTGTCCGTGCGTGTCCGTGCGTGTCCGTGCGTGTCCGTGCGTGTCCGTGCGTGTCCGTGCGTGTCCGTGCGTGTCCGTGCGTGTCCGTGCGTGTCCGTGCGTGTCCGTGCGTGTCCGTGCGTGTCCGTGCGTGTCCGTGCGTGTCCGTGCGTGTCCGTGCGTGTCCGTGCGTGTCCGTGCGTGTCCGTGCGTGTCCGTGCGTGTCCGTGCGTGTCCGTGCGTGTCCGTGCGTGTCCGTGCGTGTCCGTGCGTGTCCGTGCGTGTCCGTGCGTGTCCGTGCGTGTCCGTGCGTGTCCGTGCGTGTCCGTGCGTGTCCGTGCGTGTCCGTGCGTGTCCGTGCGTGTCCGTGCGTGTCCGTGCGTGTCCGTGCGTGTCCGTGCGTGTCCGTGCGTGTCCGTGCGTGTCCGTGCGTGTCCGTGCGTGTCCGTGCGTGTCCGTGCGTGTCCGTGCGTGTCCGTGCGTGTCCGTGCGTGTCCGTGCGTGTCCGTCCGTGTCCGTGCGTGTCCGTGCGTGTCCGTCCGTGTCCGTCCGTGTCCGTCCGTGTCCGCCTATGTGCGTCTGACCCACCGTCGATTTTTGAAATTTTACCGAACTGCAATTTTGAAATTATTTTTCGAAACCTGAGACCAAAGTCTCAGGTGTTACAGAAACCCCATCTCGCGAAACCTGAAGTAATTTTCAATTACTCTGAAAAGTATATACTTAAGGATACAAATGGATATATATTTCGGTGTCAACATAGTTTGTGAACATGAAATATCAGATAATGTGTAACTTTAATTAACATAAAATCGTAGTAGTAGAAAGTGAATACTTGTTGCTTTCGGGAAACCATAATATATTTCCGGAATTGATCTTTTAACATATAAGGAAGTCAAGAAATGTATGTTTGTTTAATGGGAAAAAATAATTTAAAAGCTAATATACCATGGCCATTGGAGAAAAAATGCACATTTTTGTGAATGAATTTGACCATATACGAGTATATTAAATGTGAATGTGAAGTAAGTATTTTAATTTAGTTCTAAGGGTATTTGTAATGGTTTTGTTGAAGTTTGTTTGTGTTTTTACTAGTTAAGAGAGACGGCAATGATGCCAATGGATTTCAGGTTGGGTAAATAAATGTCACGATGACGATACTTGTTAAAAAGATCTTTGGTGGTTTCTTAAATTTGATAATTGCGGGTAATTACGTGTTTATTCTTACGATTGATGGTGAATCTGCCGTTTCCTGTAAAGGAGGGGCTTCCACTCTCACGACCTTAAACAAAGTTTCTAAAATTGTACAAAATTCCGCTTAGAGTGCTAGTTTATAAACACGAGGAGAACGTTATTAATTGTTTTAAGTATTTTAAAGGGTAAGTAGAGAAGAGGGAATGGTACCGTTTCAATATTAATTACTAACAAATTTCGTGTTATTAAAACGAAAACTGACAAGCATTCTGGTTTAAATGATGTTTGATAAATTCTAAACTCTGTTACTTCAATCAGCGCTCACGCATTTAACTATGATTGCTATGGAGCTGATGATCCACACATGATGCATATTATGTTTGGTTGATAGGTGAATGCCGTTCCGATTGGCCGACTCAAATCATCTGCGGTTCCCGGAGAGTCGTCGAGACGACAGACAACAGAATGGAACAACCGGACAAGTCTTCACCGCCGGGGTTCGTCGCGTCGCTGAGGCGTCGGTCCAGGGAAGACGTATCTCCCAGGACTGCCGTGATGCTGCCAGCACGCGATGAGGCTCCATACGGCGGTGGTCAGAAATCCTTTTCGTCTCCTGAGACGAGCCCACAATCTCCTTCACCAGTTGACTCACAGTCTCCCACACAAACTGACACGTGTTCCGAGCAGGGTGTATTATTACCAATCTCGCCTCACAGTCCTATTCGAGAATGTGCATCATCGGTCTCTGCTTCAACGACGCTGATTCTGCAAGTTACTTCCCCCATAAAAAGGTTAACCGTGACGTTCTCGGAAGTTTTAACATTACCCCCCGGAAATTCCACGACTTCATTCCCGGATTTTGTTTCGTTTCAACAGACAAATCCCGAAGGGATCGAAGATCAATCAGCGCGCGGTGTTGGTCATTGCGGTGCTGTTGAACCTTCATGTCGCTCAGAAAGCGATCGGGCAACACCAGACTTTCCGATATTGTCGATTACAACATCCCCTCCCACATTAGGAATGGTTACCCCAACGAAGTCATCCCGAAAAACTCAAGATTCCACCCGACGATTTTTTGACAAGTCACCACCCTTGTCTTTGCATCCGTTGCAAACCGCGGCACCCGATGTTGTCCAAGGGAATAACAACCGTACAGAATTAGATTCCCCCGCAAAAACAGTTATGTTCGCTAAATCACCAATGTCCTTCTCTCAAACAAAACAGTCTGAAACGACTGTGACTAAAAAAAGAACGAAACTGTGTTTCGAAGACTCGCCGCCATTTTGGCTCCCTTCGCCCATCATGCCTCAAATCCCCGCGTGGGAAAATCACACCAACCGTGCAGAATCTACTCCCAACGGAAACGCATCTTTTACGACGTTTCTACACTCATTTTCTACGACGCCGAGGGAAGTATCTCGATCTAAAGTGAGGTCAAGGTTGTGTTTCGACGATCCCCCGCCCTTTTGGTTGCCGCAGCCTTACCTGACACCAATGGCGCCGCAGTCCTCAACGTGGCAAGAAACGAGCTACGGATCAGATTTGTTCCACGCTCCAAATGTTGCACTTTTTTCGACGCCGTTACCGTCGTCACATCTGACTGTTTTGGAAACTGCGGAGACTCCCATAACAGTGCAAGTATCCTTCCAAGACATGTCGTCATCGTGGCAACCTCTGGTGCTGCCGTCACCATGGCAGCCTGTTCCGTCATCCTGGCAGCCTCTCCTTCCACATGATAACACTATCCTACCGTATGCTACGCCTCCGTCACAAATACGAAAGCGCCAACAACATTATAAACGCGGCCGACACTGGTATTGCAAGGCTGGCGTGGAAAGCAGAGGAAGACGCGTAGAGGCATCTTTAGGTGAACACGAGCTCACATCCCGCGCGATCTGTGCTGGAATACATGGGTCTAAGAATGGAACACGACAGTCCGACAACCGACAAAAACGACCAGAGATGATTTTCACCGAAGGCCATTCATCTCATATGATTTCTGCCAGCCTACATATGCTGAAAGAGCTTGTGGCGGTGGAAGACTTGCCGACACAAATTGAAAACTGTTTCTACGACGACTCGTTGGTCGCCTGCTGGCTGCCACAGCCGTTACTTCCTCTGATAGAAGATATGCGAGAGGTAGCACCGGTTCCGCACTCAGACCTCGTCTTAGGCTCCAGGTCATCGCAAGACTCTTCCCTCCCGACGGCGGCTGCGACGGACTCTTTTCAGAAGGCGTCACGGGAGACGACTACACTTGCTGCAGACATCGTTCCCTCCGCCGACCCATCGTCACTGCTCCAGCCTGACATGGCGAACGCCGTGCTGAAACGTCAAGGAGGCACAGGAGATGCTATGACGAACAAAAACGGTGCAACTATAAATCGAAGGATGGATCTGGAGAGAAGGCAGATAGAAACAGAAAGGCGTTGTGTGTATAGATCAATCAGAAAAGTTTTAATACACGAGGAAACCACAATAGTGAAAGACGGATTTCAAGATTCGAGGAACATCCAGTTGGAGAAAGCGAGCGACGATAGAAAAAAACAATCGTCTGAGAAAGAGGATACTTGTGTGAGAAAAGAAGTGCAGAAATCGGACAAACAAACGTTAGCGACTGTCCCTGGACGCGATTCGACACTATGCGACAAAACAGGACCAGTTTTTACAAAGAATCCAGTCTCGCTACAAATACCCTCACGAGACACTGAATCTCTCAAAACAAGTGCAGTGATCGCAAATGGATTTCATTCACTAGGCCCGTTAGCTCCGTCGTCCTTGCAGCCATCGTCAATAAAAAAATCCAGTGATGTGCCTCAAGAATCAAGAAATACAAAAGAAAGAGATGATGTCCATATTCATCTACTTTCCGAAAAATTTGAAACTTCAAATAATTGTACAGCGCCCGAACAATCAGCTCCAGAAGAAATAGTTCGTGTCTCACGCAAGGACATTTCTAAAGCAAGATCATACACGACTGAGATTACAGGTCATAATTCACGCCTTCACCCCTCAGATATAGGACATTTGTCACGGGTACCATTATCACGGCAAGAAATATCACTATGTTCCGTGTCCCACAGAAAAAGTGTGTTTGCCCGAGGATCTTCTGTGTCAGAACCCGTTGCAATTGAGCCTTTTACTCAACAGCTGACCAGTAAAATGGAAAACTTTCTTGCAGAAGAGGTGGAACAAGCATCAACAATTTTAAAGGAAAGGGGTGCTAACCATATTGACGTCTGCAACGAAGAGAGGGAATCATTGCCAATGTGTCAGGCCTCATCGCCTTCCATTCTTGAAGAAGCGGAAGCCGCAAACGGAGTCGATGACCAAAGAAGCAACGCGAGAAGCGAAGACAGCCCCGTAATAGTGTCAATGGGGAACCAAGATCGTGAGTTATCAGGGAAAAGTACTGACGCCCCAGACAAGATGGCGGCTTCACATTCCAAACATGATAAAGACTATTTTACACCCCCTCTGATATCACCGAAACGTCGATTATCCCCAAGTGAAGCAGCCCGAAGGGAGAGAAGCGTGGTGCCTGTAGCACGTTTCCCGGTGGAGCCTAGGGCGAATCACACTCCCAGTGAAAGAGAGAGATACGATGATTTCCGGTTGAACGAAGACAACATGGTCTGGTCATCGCTGCTCTCGCTGCTGTCTGCACGGCCTTCGGACTCGAAACAGGAAGTGCGGATCATGAAATTTCGAGGTAACACTGCCATGGAGCTATGGTTTGTTTTCTTTTATTGGCGGCCTCATTTTGGTTGGCGATTTATTACCAATGCTACCAATTTGAAAATATTATATCACATAAACTGAACATCAGAACTAAGAAATCTCAATTTACTTTTTCCCCCTTTTTGTTAGTAGAATATAATTTTTCGTACAAAGTATGAAATTTTAGGCAGTTGAACACATTTTCATTTCACATTACTATGTGAAAATTACTGTGGTGTAGAGACGCATTGTGAATTTCTCGCGTAACTAACCTTTTAAAAAGGTACTATTAAAATAAAAAAGTTGTCACGCAGTTGTGGCGAATTCAAGGTTTACAGAAACAGGATTTTTAATTTTTTTCACAAGACTACTAAATTTGGAACCTTCGTGTACTTTCCAAAAACGTACATTGCGCAGTGTTCCGGACCCAATTTTCCCAAGGTTCTTTCCTAGAGGTCTGCATGTTCCGTGATTGTTGCCAGCTCGCACTCGCTCACTTCTCTTTTTCTCGAAACCATACGCTCGACTACCCATTTGAAGCTAGCAACGCCCAAAATCCAATCTCAACCAAACCATATCCAAAAGGTTAACTTAATTTGAGGCAAATTACATGCTCTATTCCCAAATTTAAGGCTATTTTGGATTTTCCAAAACCGTGTGCGCTGCTAGTTTGAGACTATAGCTATCGGTGCCACACCTAGAAAATCCACCTGAAATTCAATTCAAAAATATGATATCACGCCCAAAATAAGTCTAATTTGAGGTTCTAGGAAAAACATTATTCGAGCATTTATATTACAAAAATCAGGGCTGTACAAAGAGGAACAATTAACATTGGTTCTTACGGGTGAATAAACACAAAAAATAAAACTTTGAAAAAATATGGAACTTTACCAAAACTTTAACGCTAATTTGAGGCTCTAGGAAAAAATTATTCCTGCATTTTTTATCTAAAAGTCAGGGTAAACGACTATAAGGTAAGTAATTACGTTTGTGTTAACTTCAAAACTCCATTAACCTTTTTTTCAAGTATTAAATTACAATGAATACTTTGTTTCCTAGAGCCGCTAACGAGCTTTAAAGTTTGGGTGTGGATTCATAATTTTGAATTGATTTTGAAATGGATTTTCGAGGTTGGCTCTGCTAGCTTTAGACTAAAGGTAGCAGCGCTCATGATTTTCGGAAATCCAAAAGAGCTTAAAATTCAGGGATAGAGCATTTAATTGGCCTCAAATTAGCCTAAAATTTTGGATATGGTTTGGTTGAGATTGGTTTTTGAGCTGCGCTAGCTTTAGATGATTCTCTTGCCGCCCTTGGCAGCCGGTTGCGGTATCCCAGGCGCCGGTGACCGGTATACTTAATATTATTCATAACGGGAAAGATAATTTTGATTTCTCCACGCACCTGAGAACCTTCAGATTTTGGAATTACTGAAGTTTTCCCAGAAGGGTATCCACATGTTTATAAATTTTGAAATTTCGTTCCTTGTAATGACTAGACATCAGATGTTTAGGGATATTCTTCTAATGAACATATTTTAATACTTGAGATATTTACTTGAATTATCTTGGTTACATTTATTTCGAAAATACCATTCTGACAAATTTTCAACTTTCACTATTTGGAGAAAATATATTTTTAGTTTTGCCTATTTTCAGTAAATATATTTCTAGGCATATTTAACTTTGTATAGCCATTTGACATTTATTTCAATTTTCTTCCAGTCTTGGTCAAAAATTGTTGAAATTATTTTCACTTTTACTAATCCGAGTCAATCGCTATTGAATATCTATATTCTGTCCCTGGCTAGACTAAATACGTCATTTGAGTTTGAATGAGACATGTGACTACCGAATCGTGACGAAAATCTCGCTTTGTTCGCAATTCTTGGTGCTGTGAGTTGTACGTTAGAGGTGTACCACGTGTGGACGTTCGGCTCCGAATCGCGATGCAACATACTCTACAATTTCAGGAAGCAAGTCGATATCCCCGACTTCCGTCATTGGTGTCATCCCGATCCAGATGCTCGCGCTCGCGCGCTCTGCTCTCGTGCGCTCTCTCTGCTCTCGCGCACTCTCTCTGCTCTTTCGCACTCTCTCTGCTCTTTCGCGCTCTCTCTGCTCTTTCGCACTCTCTCTGCTCTTTCGCGCTCTCTCTGCTCTTTCGCGCTCTCTCTGCTCTTTCGCGCTCTCTCTGCTCTTTCGCGCTCTCTCTGCTCTTTCGCGCTCTCTCTGCTCTCTCGCGCTCTCTCTGCTCTCTCTGCTCTCTCGCGCTCGCTCTGCTCTCTCTGCTCTCTCGCGCTCTCTCTGCTCTCTCGCGCTCGCTCTGCTCTCTCTGCTCTCTCGCGCTCTCTCTGCTCTCTCGCGCTCTCTCGCGCTCTCTCTGCTCTCTCTCGCGAGCTCTCTGCTCTCTCTCGCGCGCTCTCTGCTCTCTCTCGCGCGCTCTCTGCTCTCTCTCGCGCTCTCTCTGCTCTCTCGCGCTCTCTCTGCTCTCTCTCGCGCGCTCTCTCTGCTCTCTCTCTCGCGCTCTCTCTGCTCTCTCTCGCGCTCTCTCTGCTCTCTCTCTCGCGCTCTCTCTGCTCTCTCTCGCGCTCTCTCTGCTCTCTCTCGCGCTCTCTCTGCTCTCTCTCGCGCTCTCTCTGCTCTCTCTCGCGCTCTCTCTGCTCTCTCTCGCGCTCTCTGCTCTCTCTCGCGCTCTCTCTGCTCTCTCTCGCGCTCTCTCTGCTCTCTCTCGCGCTCTCTCTGCTCTCTCTCGCGCTCTCTCTCGCGCTCTCTCGCGCTCTCTCTGCTCTCTATATATGATTGTATATATGGTACTCTCTTCTCGAAGTCTTACATTATTATTGCTTTTCTCCACCCGTTGTGTATTTTTTCTTAGTCCCCTGTATATATTTTAATTTTAAATGCTTCTTCGAGGGAATAATGCACAGTCTTATGTGCTTTAACATCCGACCCGAGTGCCGAATACTTATGAAATTAATGAGGCGATGCACCTTGTTTGATTCCAAGCGGGATCTTATTCTTGACAGCAACTGTCCGGTCAGGAGGTGTTTGAGCCTTGTACAACAATAACAATGTAAAATGAGTTTATGATAGTTCTTTAGTTTTTTATCGTTATTCTATTTTACAGCTAAAAGCTAAAAGATATATCTTAAATTACTTTTGAAACCCCTTTTATGTACCTTTATTTCAAAATGTGTGTTGTTTTTTTTTACCATTAAAATTGTTTCCATTTAATTAATTTTTAATTTTAAAATAATTAATCTAACAACCGAAATTAGCTTTTCCTTTTTAGTGTAATTATTGGATTACAAATGTCACAGGTGTACGCGGTTTGCCATAACTACGGGCGGCAGCAGTGGATCGCCCGGTAGCAGTCGAGTGCCCGGCAACGCTCGAATGTTCTGCACACAACCGAGAGGCGAATGACAACCAGTATCAATTAAACATCGATCTTCTCGCCCTCCAGGCCTGTCCCCCTTCTGCTGAGCGTTGGCGCGGATCCTCGCGAGCCTCGAGGGGTTGTTTCACCGGATGCAAAGCTCTATTCGGTTCCTGTCTCTTCCGCACAGATCTAAGAGATCTCTTGAAAAGACTTATAATGAGCCTCACTTGTTGCGTCTGGAAGCGAGTCCTTTCGTCACCTGAAACGAGGCTACCCTGGCTCCTTTTTCCCTCGTTCCTGATCCTCCGGGTCCACAGCCTGTTGAGATACGAGCGAGCCAGGGAACTCGGCGGCCGCGGCAGACAAGGCCGAGGTTTTCCCCTCGCTCCTGACCCTGTGACCTAGAGCTGGAGCGGTCTGCTGAGGCGTGGGCTGGACTGCGGCAGGCAAGGCGAGGCGCTTACCGAGGTTGTCCCCTCGCTCCTGACCTTGTGGCCTAGAGCTGGAGCGGTCTGCTGAGGCGTGGGCTGGACTGCGGCAGGCAAGGCGAGGCGCTTACCGAGGTTGTCCCCTCGCTCCTGACCTTGTGACCTAGAGCTGGAGCGGTCTGCTGAGGCGTGGGCTGGACTGCGGCAGGCAAGGCGAGGCGCTTACCGAGGTTGTCCCCTCGCTCCTGACCCTGTGACCTAGAGCTGGAGCGGTCTGCTGAGGCGTGGGCTGGTCTGCGGCAGGCAAGGCGAGGCGCTTACCGAGGTTGTCCCCTCGCTCCTGACCTTGTGACCTAGAGCTAGAGCGGTCTGCTGAGGCGTGGGCTGGACTGCGGCAGGCAAGGCGACGCGCTTACCGAGGTTTTCCCCTCGCTCCTGACCCTGTGACCTAGAGCTGGAGCGGTCTGCTGAAGCGTGGGCTGGTGTGCGCGAGGCAAGGCGACGCGCTTACCGAGGTTTTCCCCTCGCTCCTGACCTTGTGACCTAGAGCTGGAGCGGTCTGCTGAGGCGTGGGCTGGTCTGCGGCAGGCAAGGCGAGGCGCTTACCGAGGTTGTCCCCTCGCTCCTGACCTTGTGACCAAGAGCTGGAGCGGTCTGCTGAGGCGTGGGCTGGTGTGCGCGAGGCAAGGCGACGCGCTTACCGAGGTTTTCCCTTCGCTCCTGGCCCTGTGACCTAGAGCTGGAGCGGTCTGCTGAGGTGTGGGCTGGTCTGCGGCAGGCAAGGCGAGGCGCTTACCGAGGTTTTCCCCTCGCTCCTGACCCTGTTACCTAGAGCTGGAGCGGTCTGCTGAGGCGTGCGCTGCTCTGCGGAAGGCAAGGCGAGGCGCTTACCGAGGTTTTCCCGTCGCTCCTGACATTGTGACCTAGAGCTGGAGCGGTCTGCTGAGACGTGGGCTGGTCTGCGGCAGGCAAGGCGACGCGCTTACCGAGGTTTTCCCGTCGCTCTTGACCTTGTGACCTAGAGCTGGAGCGGTCTGCTGAGGCGTGGGCTGGTGTGCGCGAGGCAAGGCGACGCGCTTACCGAGGTTTTCCCTTCGCTCCTGGCCCTGTGACCTAGAGCTGGAGCGGTCTGCTGAGGTGTGGGCTGGTCTGCGGCAGGCAAGGCGAGGCGCTTACCGAGGTTTTCCCCTCGCTCCTGACCCTGTGACCTAGAGCTGGAGCGGTCTGCTGAAGCGTGGGCTGGTGTGCGCGAGGCAAGGCGACGCGCTTACCGAGGTTTTCCCTTCGCTCCTGGCCCTGTGACCTAGAGCTGGAGCGGTCTGCTGAGGTGTGGGCTGGTCTGCGGCAGGCAAGGCGAGGCGCTTACCGAGGTTTTCCCCTCGCTCCTGACCCTGTTACCTAGAGCTGGAGCGGTCTGCTGAGGCGTGCGCTGCTCTGCGGAAGGCAAGGCGAGGCGCTTACCGAGGTTTTCCCGTCGCTCCTGACATTGTGACCTAGAGCTGGAGCGGTCTGCTGAGACGTGGGCTGGTCTGCGGCAGGCAAGGCGACGCGCTTACCGAGGTTTTCCCGTCGCTCTTGACCTTGTGACCTAGAGCTGGAGCGGTCTGCTGAAGCGTGGGCTGGTGTGCGCGAGGCAAGGCGACGCGCTTACCGAGGTTTCCCCGTCGCTCCTGACCTTGTGACCTAGAGCTGGAGCGGTCTGCTGAGGCGTGGGCTGGACTGCGGCAGGCAAGGCGAGGCGCTTACCGAGGTTGTCCCCTCGCTCCTGACCTTGTGACCTAGAGCTGGAGCGGTCTGCTGAGGCGTGCGCTGCTCTGCGGCAGGGTCGGGGCGCGGCAGGGCTGCCGCGGAGGACGAGGCCACGGTGGCGCCGCCGCAGCGGGATGTCGGGCTGCTGCTGCTCGTGTTGGCGCTGGCGGGGGACGTGGGCGGCATCGTGCACGTGCTGGAGGCCGGCGCCGCGATGGACCCGCCGTATGGCTTTGGGTGGCGCGCGCTGGTGGCCGCCGCCGGGGTCGCTCTCCCCGTCGAGCTTGGTGTGCGCGCGCTCCTGGTGGCGGACGGCGGCGACTACATGAGCGTCGTCAGGCTGCTACTTCGGCGGTGCGCTGTAGGCTATATGGTAAGTCCAAGCGATGATATGATTTAATTAAGGTCTGGATTTCAAAGGAATCCAAGAAAATACCTGGAAATCTAAGGAATGGATTTCAGATATATTCAAATGTTCGTCATGGTTCAACATGGGAATGGTAAAGCAAAATAATAGCGGGGAAAACGCAGACATTCATTCCTGTACGATTGATAAAGTACCGTTCAACTAATGATGGTTGTCTATATCAACACCATAAAATCTACCGATTAGTGTGTTTCGGATACCCATAACTGGTAGGGCCACAATTACGTCACGGATTCAACCAAGCAGGAATTCAACGTTCGTAATCCAGGGATTTCTACTGCCCGTATTCTCAGTATCATGGAATACGAGAATTATCGTCTAGTTCGCGAATCAAAGCAAAAATCTTTATACTTGACGCCGGATCGGTTGCGAATCACGGGTTACACACCCGGTTACACACCCCGTCTATTTGCTTCAGAGAGCAGAAAATTGTTACAATGAGTTAGACGAAGTGACGAAGAAGATATATATATATATATTTGACAAACTTAACTATGAAGGAGCCTGTCTTGTGCTATAGCTTTACGTACATCCAGTCTATAATATTTACATCTCAGTAAGGTAGAAACAATATTTCCTATTGAAATCAAATTTCTTCAGTAACAAACAGAAATTCTCTTTTGATATTTGATATTCCTTTTAGTCATCAGTAATATAAATCTGTATAGTCTTCTGCTATAGCTGAATAATTTTGAATAATATTTTTTATAGTAATTTTATAGTAGCTATTATTGTATTTAGTAATATATAATTTGGTCTTATCCTTCTATCAGTGCAGCTTATTTTTTAATTAAGTCACATAATTAGCTTTTGCTTTTAATTAAAGCTTTGGTCACTTTCCTCCATCTACTAGAAAGTCTCCCTTGACTTTTACATTGACAAGGAGATCATCAAAAATATAGACTTCTAACACTCAAAACCAGTCTTGGTAGGTATTGTTAACATAATCAGGCAAATAAATGCTGAAAGAATTTCTAATTTTATCTTTGAATAAACAGTTATCCAATGAATTGAAATGGATAACAATGGTTTAATGAAAAAATATAATAACAATTAGGCAAAAATGCATCTAAGTTGGTCGTTGATTAAACTCGCTTTTAAGTTTTGTTCATTTGAAGTAAATAAATAAAAACAATGCATTTAATAAATATTTTATTTTACTTCATTAATGTACAATATTGAAACAGATACAATTTCCTGGTAAATAAATGATACTTTTGACAAATTTAATTCCCAAATATGAAAATATTACTGAACACCAAGTGATGAATACAATACAAAAAGTAGGGACATTGCAAAACCTGCTAAATATTTTTAATGTAATCAGTACTTATTGCTTTGCAAAACACTTGAGAACAAATATAAAAAATCGATTACCAAACTCAAATCGCTAAAACCAAACAAATATAGGATGTAGTCTATATTTGATTCCAGCACTAGTTAAACAATTAGAAAAAAATTAATTTTGCTTAAAGAATACATTGCTTGTTCATCATATCTTGATAATATTCAAATTTTAATTAGATAAAAATTGCAATCGCATCTCGTGTTCCTTCTTAAACTCAAATTCTGTGATGTTTTTAGAATGTAGAATCCTTGAAGTAATGTTTGTGTTCTTGGGAATAGATACTATTCTCATAATGTCTGATCCTTCTCACAGCTGCTGCTGCTGCTACTACTACTACTGGTGATCCGCCTTAGACATTTCCTATTTGGAAATAAAATATTCATATTGAGGGACATATTTATTAGTTGCTTTTTCTAAATATGAATATTATTGATATGAATATCATTTTAGAAATTTTAAAAATAATTGGTTCCATCACTACCGACAATCGTTTATGGGTAATGCCAAAATTTGTTTCATTTATCAGCAATGTCAATGATAAGTCAACGTTATAGTAAAGATTACTGTAGAGGTACTACAATAAACTTTCAATGAATTTCTTCAGTAAACCTTTTCTTTTAGTGTTTGAATTCATGTAAAATTGAGAGTGTAGAATTAATTTCAAAAAATAATAAATGGAAAAATAAATTCTGCACTCGAAAAGTGCTTTAAAGAATGGTTTGGTTGTTAAAATCTTCACAGTAAAATTTTTAGAAGATAGAAAAATCCAAAGTAGAAAACGAAAAAAAATGTTTTTAATTACTTACCTCATGCAACAGCTCTTAAATGTGTTACAATCTCAAGTTTAGAAATTCAACTCAGCAATCAGTCCAGACATAAATCATATTTTAAATAAAAATATATTTATTTTGGAATCATAATCTGGTTTAAACTATGTACTTTAAAAATATACACAAACTATTCATAGAAACAATGGAATGAGATATCATATGACATATATAATCATTATTGATGATTGACATTTAAATAATCTTTTTTTTTAATTCAATGATATTATAACATG
The DNA here is from genome assembly GCA_038098605.1 of Gryllus longicercus. Classification (NCBI taxonomy): domain Eukaryota; kingdom Metazoa; phylum Arthropoda; class Insecta; order Orthoptera; family Gryllidae; genus Gryllus; species Gryllus longicercus. The sequence continues at coordinate 1,183,979 of JAZDUA010000361.1, forward strand.
TATTTGAATTTTGAAATTCATAAGAGAAAATCGTATTTTTTTAAATTTAGCTTGCATTACATTTTCAGTAATCAAGTTACAATAATCTGCTTCATCTTCCAGATTTTTTCTTAAATGTTCACTTAGAAATAGAAACATGTTTTTCATAGTATTACTATAAGAATCTGTAAGAATAAGAATTCATGAAAATGCGATGATAATATTTTTGGAATTATAGAGGTTCTACTTGAATTTGAATGTTCCATCATATCAGATTTCATTTTTCTAAATAGTATTGAACTTCAGTGGAATTAAATTATTTTATTAGTAGCACTAAAACCCTCAGGAACAACTTTTTAGTGTAGCCCCACACCAGAACTCAAAGTAACAAAGTTATCGAAAATATTTGAAAAATTATCGAAAGAGGGCCAATACCTTTGTTTTTATTAATTTATTGGTATAAATGTTATTTTATTACTCATCTTGAATATATATAAAGTAAAAGAATTCATAAACGTCCGTAACATAACAAAGGCCGAACACGTACTGACTCGACAGATCAACCCAACCAGTTCTTAGTTCAAAATGTTCTAAGAAACGTAGACAGATTGTGTTACTTCCTATATTTTTTCGTAATAACAGTAAATTAGCATGGCAGTAATAATTGTATATTTGTTAATACTTGGGTAAATACAAATTTCCTAAACATAAATGTTAGATTTATTGCCCCTGGAGCCATTACACGAAGCCATATAATGTCACATTGGAGATCGCGTTTGAAGAGGCTGTATGTCTAAGAAACCAAACCACGAGATCGAGATACTCCACAGCCAATCGTATGTACTGTAACATTCTGGCCACGGGTAATCCTCGAATCCGTCAATTCGTTGATGACCACGGTTTGTAAATAAGACCAGAGGAGTTATATGGGTGTTAATCTAATCCGCTAATTCTTCGATTGGCATATTATTTTCGAAGGAATCCATGATAGTGAATACCGTCGTAAGAGTACCAGCAAGTCCTTTAGTTAGTATTCAGTTCGGGCCACAGCTGATGCAGCTCTGCTACTCAAAGTTCTACCACAAAATTCGATTAAGTTAATATCAGGGTGATCTGGAGAACTGGCGTCATTGTGTATCTTGTATCACTCAATCACACATCTTGCAATGTGGATTAACGCCTTGTGTTCCTAGACGTTGACATTGTTACTAGGAAACACGTAAGATACTCAATATCGCCCTCAGTAGCTGTCGTGTACTTGAACAGGAATAATGTGCCCGAATTCCTGTGAAAAAATCAGTCACCCCATTCTCCACTCCGCGAGTTCCGCAGAGTTACTTGTCGAGTATTTTTATCACTTATCCCAATAAAAATGGAGCAAGAATATCCAGAAGAGCTGGGTGACTTTCAGGAACACACTATCATTGTAAACGAAATAAACGTTTTTTAGCATAAAATATATCTGCGAAAAGATACATATTCATAATTCAACTTATTTTGGATTTGAGTGAAGACACGGATCTCAGAGCACACGGATCTCAGAGCACACGGATCTCAGAGCACACGGATCTCAGAGCACACGGATCTCAGAGCACACGGATCTCAGAGCACACGGATCTCAGAGCACACGGATCTCAGAGCACACGGATCTCAGAGCACACGGATCTCAGAGCACACGGATCTCAGAGCACACGGATCTCAGAGCACACGGATCTCAGAGCACACGGATCTCAGAGCACACGGATCTCAGAGCACACGGATCTCAGAGCACACGGATCTCAGAGCACACGGATCTCAGAGCACACGGATCTCAGAGCACACGGATCTCAGAGCACACGGATCTCAGAGCACACGGATCTCAGAGCACACGGATCTCAGAGCACACGGATCTCAGAGCACACGGATCTCAGAGCACACGGATCTCAGAGCACACGGATCTCAGAGCACACGGATCTCAGAGCACACGGATCTCAGAGCACACGGATCTCAGAGCACACGGATCTCAGAGCACACGGATCTCAGAGCACACGGATCTCAGAGCACACGGATCTCAGAGCACACGGATCTCAGAGCACACGGATCTCAGAGCACACGGATCTCAGAGCACACGGATCTCAGAGCACACGGATCTCAGAGCACACGGATCTCAGAGCACACGGATCTCAGAGCACACGGATCTCAGAGCACACGGATCTCAGAGCACACGGATCTCAGAGCACACGGATCTCAGAGCACACGGATCTCAGAGCACACGGATCTCAGAGCACACGGATCTCAGAGCACACGGATCTCAGAGCACACGGATCTCAGAGCACACGGATCTCAGAGCACACGGATCTCAGAGCACACGGATCTCAGAGCACACGGATCTCAGAGCACACGGATCTCAGAGCACACGGATCTCAGAGCACACGGATCTCAGAGCACACGGATCTCAGAGCACACGGATCTCAGAGCACACGGATCTCAGAGCACACGGATCTCAGAGCACACGGATCTCAGAGCACACGGATCTCAGAGCACACGGATCTCAGAGCACACGGATCTCAGAGCACACGGATCTCAGAGCACACGGATCTCAGAGCACACGGATCTCAGAGCACACGGATCTCAGAGCACACGAATCTCAGAGCACACGAATCTCAGAGCACACGAATCTCAGAGCACACGAATCTCAGAGCACACGAATCTCAGAGCACACGAATCTCAGAGCACACGAATCTCAGAGCACACGAATCTCAGAGCACACGAATCTCAGAGCACACGAATCTCAGAGCACACGAATCTCAGAGCACACGAATCTCAGAGCACACGAATCTCAGAGCACACGAATCTCAGAGCACACGAATCTCAGAGCACACGAATCTCAGAGCACACGGAACCGTGGAGTTCTCCCCGCAGCACGTCATGGTTGTTGTTTTTATTTGACGCTACATAAATGGCAATTTCCCCGTTGCCACTTGGGCGCCGGTCATTTTCCGTCGAGAATGAAATGTGCGGTGTGTTCGTTGGCGCAGGGGAACTTGCACAGGCGCCCATCGCCGCTCGAGGCGACGGCCCGCAGTCGAGCTGCGAGCGTCGCGCGGGCGACGATCGCGAGATCGGCCGAAGGCAATGGTGAGACCGCCGTGGACCGCCCGCCCCCGCCCCAGCGCCCCGAGCGCCGGGCCGCGCAGCAGGCTTGCCAGTGGCTGCAGGCGCTGCTGGTGGTGTGGGCGCAGCGGATCCTGCAGGCGCTGCAGGTGCTGCAGGTGGTCCAGGTGGCGAAGACGTGGGCGATCCTGGAGGTGCTGACCGCGCTGCGGGCTCAAGGGCTGCAGCAGACGGGGCAGCGGGCGGAGCCGTCGTCGCGCTCGTGGCGGGGGAGGAGGGCGACGCGGGCCCAGCAGGCGCAAGCGCAGAGGCTGCCGAAGCCGTGGAGGCCGCTGAGGCCGCCGCGGACGCCGCTGGCCCCGCGCTTCTATTACATGCGCCGGAGAGCGCGGATGCTGGGGGCAGAGCAAGGGCCGCGCGCCCAACCGGCTCCACAGGTGAAGTTGCAGCGTGTCGCTGATTTGCCCTTCTAACCTGCTTTAACGTACATATACTTAAGTTACGTTTGGCTTACAGATGCTTAGGATAGCTTTTGGTTTACATACACATAGGACAACTTTGGCTTACATATGCATAGGAAAACTTTGGCTTACATATGCATAGGACGACTTTGGCTTACATATGCATAGGACGACTTTGGCTTACATATGCATAGGACGACTTTGGCTTACATATGCATAGGACGACTTTGGCTTACATATGCATAGGACGACTTTGGCTTACATATGCATAGGACAACTTTGGCTTACGTATGCTTAGGACAACTTTGACTTACATATACATAGGGCATCTTTGGCTCTCATTTACATAGAGCAACTTTGGCGTACATATACATAGGGCAACTTTGGCGTAAGTATACGTAGGACAACTTTGGCTTACAGATACTTCAGATAGCTTCATAGTTTTAGAGAACACAAAATCACCACCAACCAAATATTAGATTCGAAAGAAACTAACTGCCTCGGGTATAGTACAGTCAACACGTTAAATTTTATTTTTTTAATGAAAGAAATCAAGGTTTCCGTTTGATATTTGAATGTTATCTCCCACCTTATCCTTTAGGAATGAGATTGGGGCTTAATTGTTATCACTAGATCCTTTTTTCAAAAATATTGAACAATTATTTTTCTTCATCGAAAGTTTTTGTATCTAGAGAATTGCAAAAAAACCCTAGTTTTGAGATTATACAGCCGTTTATCACGAATCAAAAAATGTTTCAGAAATAGGTATAATTTTTTTAGAGTAAAATTCAAATCTGCAATAAAAAATTGGTTTCAATTTTAACATTTCAAAGTTGTCGCCTTCCCCTATCCAGGTGGCAGGAACGAGGTTTAATTTTAGGTCAGGCAGATGTATTCCTTGGAGATATTCATTTTTGTCTGAGACATTTTCAATGATACGTATGATTATAGTGTTTTCGTTTTGTCAGGTTAAAGGGTACACCTGTGGATTGGGCTGCATCTCCGGTGCTACTAACAAGCAGCTATACTACCCAGTATCCGTAGATCTTTTCTCCGATATTTCACGTAAAGTCCCATAAATATAGACACAAAATAATAATCTCGAATGGATTAATTACCATCGGCAATTTCAAATAATTTGCTGCTGAAAAAATAGAAGACTCGCATGCAAAAGAGTGACAATATGTATTTAACAATCACTCATTTTACTTTGTTTTAAATGAGTAGTGGTGATCTGCTAAGATTCAGCAATTAATAATAAATCATACTGATTCACAGGCTAACAGACGTGAGCAAAGGAATGATGGTCATCAATGTCTAAGCGCTCATGGTGGCCCTCGCTCTCAGCAGAATCTCGGCGTTCCCCACGAGGCTCCAACTACGCAGGGTCCTCACACTCAGCGGCGCCTACAGGTTCAGGACAGCCTGCCCGCTCAACGCGGCCAGTCCCCTCAACGCGGCCAGTCCGCTGAAACCGGCCAGCTCACTCAACGCGGCCAGCTCACTCAACGCGGCCAGCTCACTCAACACGGCCTGCTCACTCAACACGGCCTGCTCACTCAACGCGGCCAGCTCACTCAATTCGGTCTCCATGCTCAATTGAGCCAGCCCGCTCAGTACGACCTGCCTCCTCAGTACGGCATGACAACTCAATACGGCCCCGCAGAGTTCGGCCTTTTCACTCAGCACGGCCTTCCCGTTCAGCACGGCCTTCCCGCTCAGCACGGCCTTCCCGCTCAGCACGGCCATCCCGCTCAGCACGGCCTTCCCGCTCAGCACGGCCATCCCGCTCAGCACGGCCATCCCGCTCAGCACGGCCTTCCCGCTCAGCACGGCCTTCCCGCTCAGCACGGCCTTCCCGCTCAGCACGGCCTTCCCGCTCAGCACGGCCTTCCCGCTCAGCACGGCCTTCCCGCTCAGCACGGCCTTCCCGCTCAGCACGGCCTTCCCGCTCAGCACGGCCTTCCCGCTCAGCACGGCCTTCCCGCTCAGCACGGCCTTCCCGCTCAGCACGGCTTTCCCGCTCAGCAATATCTGCCTGCACAGCACAGTCTGCCCGCTCAGTATGGCTTACCCTCTCAGCACGGCGTACTTCCTCGACGCGGCCTGCTCATCGAGTGTGACCTTCTCGCTCAGTACGACCTGTCCGCTGAAAACGGCCCGCCCACTGAGAGTGATCTATCTGCTGGATACGTCCCACCCGCTGGGTACGGCCCACCCGCTGGATACGGCCCGCCCGCTGGGTACGGCCCACCCGCTGAGTACGGTCCACCCGCTGGGTTTGGCCTACCCGCTGGGTACGGCCCACCCGCTGCGTACGGCCCACCCGCTGCGTACGGCCCACCCGCTGCGTACGGCCCACCCGCTGGGTACGGCCCACCGGCTGGGTACGGCCCACCCGTTGGGTACAGCCCACCCGCTGGGTGCGGCCCACCCGCTTTGTACGGCCCACCCGCAGGGTACGGACTCCCTTCTGTGTACGGCCCGCCCGACGTGTACACCTCGTCTGCTGCGAATGGCCCGCCCGCTTGGTACGGCCCGCCCACTGGATACCGCGTGCCCACTGTACACGGTCTACCTACACGGCGCGACCTTGCAGCGCAGGACGAACTTCCTGTGAAGAACAAGCTTCATTCTCAGAGCGGCGTCCCTACTCAGCGCGTCCTTCCGGTTTATCGCGCCCCGTCCACTCAGGGCGACCTTCCTTCTCATCACGGCCTTTCCACCCAGCGCGCCCGTCTTGCTCTGCCTGCGTTTCCCGTCCAGGGCGGCCGGTCGTCTCTGTACCGCTTGCCCACACAGCAAGACCCTCCCTCGCAAAACAACCTTCCCGTGCGTGGCGTCTTTCCCGCCCAGGACGGCTGTTCCTCGCATGAGGACGTTTTCGTACAGAGCCATCTTGCCACTGACGACGCTCTCCACCCGCAGAACACTCAACGTTCTTCATGAGCCCTCCCCGCTTACCTCTCAGCACTCCCTCAACTTACTCTCAACAAGATCACGAAGTTCGGTTCACACACAATGCTCTCAGGACTCACTTTTCAACCGGCATTACCCTAGGGATCGTGCCGGTAATGCCAAGGAGCAACATCGCACCTGTCATCTAATATCGTTGCCCCTTTTTGCTAAGTCTTGTTGTGAAATCACCGAACAAAGGCGAAGTGTGGTGGAGGTAATAAGTTACGTGTTATTCTTTTTGCTAATGGGATTGTATATTTTGTGGCAAGAGAGATGTGATCTGAGCGTTTTTGTAATAGCCTTATGACCCAGCGGTAGCCAACATAGCCATTATACATCAGGCCTCTTGAACTGTGGACAATATTTGACGAGATTGCACTCAATAGCGAATGGTGTTTATTTTTATTGCTTAGTCATTGAAAGAATCCCCGAGTGATGGAAATGGAGTTAGGGTTGAATACTCTACGTTCTTGTATCATTGTAATAGCGAACGTATTTTAGTGAATACTGTGTTGTTCAAGCCACTCCAGATGTCAGTGACTGGACATAGTATGTGCACAGGCAGAAGGGGGCGCACTCTTCGTCGGTAAGGGAAATAATGACATCAACCTCAACCACTATGGCAAACAATGTCAGCCTATGGAGTTTAATTCAGTTTATTTGCTAATTAAGGAGACGAAGGAAATATGGGAGAGAAAGTGTGTTAGAGAGGTAAATAAGCTGAACTTTGTCGTAATAATGATAAATTGAAAAACAGAACATAAGCTTCGGGCTTTATCCTGTGGCCCCAGCCTAATCGACTACTCGTCCGTTAAACCTTCTCGACTGAAGGAAACACAGGGAGCATTGTGATATAATGCAAATTCAGTAGATTGTAAATTAATTTGATATATTTCATGTCCTATTAGAAACGTTCAAGAGAATGTAATGTTTTTAGCGCGTTGACTGTTCTCCTGAATTCTCATGTTCATCAGTTAACAGAATAGTCTGATTGGTGTTCTTACTTCCGTAACACAATTTGCATCTCGATCTGCACCTTTGCCGCCTTATCAACATCAAAAACAAGACAGTGACGACATAGGAAAGCACCCTAACTGGAAGGAGGTGGCTGTAGAGACAAGGAGTCGACGGTATGAATGAAGGCATTCGATATTTACGCTTCATTTTACTAGCTCTTTCTCGATAGTTAGCAAGATTCGACGTCCATCACGCAAGTGCGAATGGGTAACTACGTATAATTTTTTAAAGAACCACCATACACTTGATGAACGTTTTTAGTTTTTGATATTTTATGAGAATAAAATATGGATTTCGCGTTCTAATACAAATCAAAAGTGTACACATGTAAAAGATAATTGAAAACCGCAGGAGACTAACCATAAGATTGGAAAGAGAGAATTCCTTAAATCAAAATATGCAAGAGTTTTTTTGATTATCGGAATTTAGTACAGTTATTTTATGAACGTCAAGAATGCACCATTATATGCAAGAATGTGAATCTAGTCGTGCAACAATAGCACTCACTTTCTCGCATTATTTATACATTTGCAACTTTTTTTCAAAAATTCAAAGATTTCAACAAAAATTAGACCTATGCCATTTTTTAAGCAGCCCCAGTTTTATCCACGAAAAAATGATAAAACGTGGTGCAGTTTTTAACAAAAAAATTTATAAATCGCATTCTTTTCAAGAATTACTGAAGCCAAAACTAGTTGTTTATTAAATTGATATCTTTTTACAAAGCTGATGTATTTAGACAAATTCTATTTCAGGCAATCTTTTTTATCTTAAATTTTTGTAATTTTCAAATACTAAAATTGTCAAAAATTCAGAGTTTAAAGAGAATGTGACGAGCACTACATATTTAGAGTTCTTCGATGCATACGAGGAGAAAATTTAAATAACAATTTAGATCCATTTTTTAGAATTTTTTAAAATTAAAATTTGCCTATTACTTCACTCAAAATACCAGAAACCTATGCTTTTGAAACATCATCAATGTCCTTATTTCAGCATTCTTTAAAGGACATATTTCATTTTTGAGGAAATTTAGAAATGTGGTTGAGGCTTCATATAAAATGCATTCCCACAAAATAAAAATAGATTTTTCTAACTCAGAGAGCCTCAAGATCATTTAGATGAATCCGGGAATATTAATTTTGGAGAAAATTTGCACTGGAGAACACTAGGCCAGAGATTCCGAAACCCCTTAAAAGATCAACCCCCTTTTGGTTACATCAAACACCTTGATTTTTATTTACTTGGCTGTCCGGGTGACGCCGCGTCCATGGCGAAGGTGCCGACGTTTCGGTCGCCATTCTGCGACCTTTCTCAGGCAATACGCCCTGAGAAGGCAATACGCCTAGTAAATACTGACTCCGGCCGCGGAAGCCTACGCTCTCACCTTGATTTTTGTTTCTAATATACAACTTACAAATATATAATAAGGCAGAGTTGCACAATTGACTTGATAACAATTACACAAAGGATATGAATATTTTTGGTGGGAAAATGGTTTATTTGCTATAAAATTATAATTATAAATTTTACAAAAGCAAACAAGTATTATTAGGTTTTGAAACTTTATATAAGAAAACAACTAATTATCAATTTCATATTTTTTGGTCATCAATAGAATATTGATTATTCCTATCAGTCGCCGGTGCATAATAGGCTTTCGACCTCCCTATTGGTTTCTGGATCATTATGGACCCCCATTTAAAATTGTACGAAGGTTGCCTTTTATGTTTCGGGATTTGGCAACCCTGGTGTTGCAATCGCAACTGACAGCTCTATCGTAAAGTTGGATGTTTGGCGGTTATACGTACTCAGAACGTTTTGACATACCAGCGCTATTTGTGTTGTTTACAGTAACTTAAAAGATTCATCTTGGCCCAAAAATGGAATTAAATCGTGAACATTTTCGTGCGATTATTTTTTACAACTTTCGACGTGGATTAACTCAGCAACAGTGGACGGATGAGCTTAATTCAATTTTTGGCGATGAAGCTCCATCAAGGACCAGTGTTTATCGATGGTATGGTGAATTCAATCGTGGTCGTAGTTCACTCCGAGACGAATTTCGCAAAGGTCGTCCAAAATCAGTTGTTGCTCTGAAAACCATTGATGCTGTGCGTGAAGTGATATTGCAAGATCGTCATGTGTCCTATCGTGAGATTGAGACAACCTTAGGCATTAGTGGGACCAGCATACATTCAATTTTGCATGAACATTTGGCTGTCAAAAAAATTTGTTCGCGTTGGATCCCACACAATTTGTCAATCGCTGAAAAAAAGGTTCGTGTCGATTGGTCGAAAGAAATGCTCAAAAAATCCGATCGCGGTGCTTCGAAACACGTCTATGACATCGTGACAGGTGATGAATCGTGGATTTATGCGTATGAGCCCGAAAGTAAACAGCAGTTCACTGTATGGGTGTTTCAAGATGAGCAAAATCAAACAAAAGTTGTTCGTGCACGAAGCACTTCCAAACAGATGGCCGCCTGTTTTTCGGAAAAACGGGACATGTCGCAACCGTACCACTAGAACAAAGCATAACAGTCAATTCTGAGTGGTACACAACGATTTGTTTGCCAGTTGTCTTCCAAGAAATCCGGAAAACCAACCGCCGAAGACGGTCTTCACCACGACATTGCGAGCTCTCACACATCGGCTTAAACAACAGCATTTTTGAGCACCCAAAACATCGATTTGATGAGTCATCCGCCGTATAGTCCAGACTTGGCACCGAATGACTTCTTTTTATTCCCGTGCGTAAAAAACAAACTGAGAGGTCAACGATTTTCGACACCTGAAGAAGCCGTTGGTGCATTCAGAATGCATGTTTTGGAGATACCTCAGAGTGGCAAAAGTGCTTCGACAATTCTTTCAGACGAATGCAAAAGTGTAGAGATCTTCATGGGGAATATTTTGAAAACCAATAAAGTGATTTTCGAATATTAATATTTGTTTTTGTTGTCTAATCCTGAAATATAAAAGGCAACCCACGTATTGACCCTCAGGGGATAGATACTCCGTTGGGAACAACGTTGGTTTACGTGCTAGCGTTGACGGACATTTTGCAGTCAATGTTTTCGGTAACATGGACCCACATACGTCGATTGTGGTTACACAATATTCTATATCCTGCATAAAATAGAATACACTTTCCTCTTAAAGTTGAGGTAATTAAGTAATTCGTAGGAATTTTAGAATTCCTTGGATTCCCTAGACTTCCCCACGTATCAAGAACTTTCCCTTCTGCATGTACTACCAGCAATGCTATATTGTTCCATCGTAATTTACAAACTGTGTGTAGCACTTAGAACTGATAGCAATTAACGAGATAGTAGATCGCCTCGAGACGTGATCTCTAGTGTGTTGTGGAAAATGACTGTGGCGGACGGACGGGCGGGCGGACGGGCGGGCGGGCGGGCGGGCGGACGGACGGGCGGACGGACGGACCTGCGGACGGACGGACCTGCGGACGGGCGGGCGGACGGGCGGGCGGACGGGCGGGCGGGCGGGCGGAC
>JAZDUA010000361.1:1197500-1252500 GCA_038098605.1 Gryllus longicercus
TCAATATAATATGCAAATCAATATAATATTGCGGAGTGTTAAAAAAAATGCAAGAAAGTATGTGCTTTAGCAACACTAGTTTATATATTTTATACTGTGGAATCTTTTTGTATTGGAGACAATCAAACAATTCGTATTTAATAAATTGTTTTATTTTCATCTTGCATAAAACGTTTCGCAACCCCTTTGGTCGCATTTTAATGTGTTCTGTAATCAGTTTTATTTTTTTTACATGTTGGTAGCAAAAATCCGACGCTGTAATCAATTACAATAATTGTTGACTATATTGTTACTTGTGTTTTCGAAAAGACAAATAAATATTCATATATTCAAACTGTTTTTTTTTTCTTTAGTGATGTCCCTCAAGAGAAGTACATACAAAATTTGGAGATGATCGAACTTCTGAAATGCAGAGGCAAATTATGTGTACCACTTTGTGTAGTATATTCTTACCAAAACGATACGCCCCCTTTTTTAAAGAAAATATTTTTATGAAGCTAAAAAGTAAAGAATTTGCAACTAGTGAATCAAGGTTTTATGGATAATGATACTATTGAAGTAAACTTTTTACAGTATTAAATATTAGTATACATTGAGTAGCGTCTATGAAGCTTTTCATATTTAAAACACAGACTTTTTTACAAACAGATTTTATTTTTATTATTGTGTAAGTCAGAGCCTATGTTTATAGGTGAAGAATTAAAAACATAATAAAATATCTACACCCCCATGGGGCCATGATTTTATTATTGGTTCTTAGCTTACAAACTTAGAAAATTAATTAAAAACATAACAAATGTGGTTGAACCTATTATTATTAACATCGTCTTTTGTCAATTTGGTAGTAGCTACAAGTGAATTCGCAATTTAAAAATTAGAAAATAATGGATATGGTTCTGAGATTGGTGCTTTTAGGGATGCTATCCTCAAGTTTCAAGACTATTATCTATTACCATTAGTTGGATAGATAATTTTGGAACTACGAAATGAAACACGCAAGGAATACACATGTGTATGCAGAATTATATGAGAAAAATCTTGTATAATATTCGTTTGTGTTTTATTCCTCACTTGCGTTATGAAATTCACGAGTTCCTATACGAATAGAATGAGTAATATAGTACGAGTACAATACCCAAATAATAAGTAAACAAAATGGTAATATGACACGTTTAAAATTTCAGTAGAAATGGAAATATTTAATAAAATTAGCAATGAAAAAAATGAAAAATCAAAATTAGAAAAAAAAATCAGGAGTACTTCCTTTTATTCTCCCAGCTATGGTGGCAAGCAGGCTAAATTCACCCCCGCCCATGCAAACTCTTAGACCAATACTTGGCGACTCATTGCTCTGTGACGTCAGAAGTCTGCTCGTCTGCTCCGAACCGCGCGTCGGAGCCTAGGGACGGCCCGCGGCGGGCACACACTGTTCCCATTATGTTACGGAAATGGGGAAACGGTCGCTTGGAAAATCAATAATTCACGTTTTTTAAATGGTAGTTATTATTTAGAAAGTTTATGATTCAAAAATCTGAAGAATTATATAATAGAACAAACATTATTACATAACTGAGAGCACTATCCCATTCCATCATAACCAGTACTATAATTCTATTTTCATTCTTTACATAGCATTTTTGGAGACAGTGTTAATAGTTTAGGACAATATTTTATACAATGATATGTAATGTGGTGAATTTAATTCTTCCTAAAACGGTTGTGAATATAAATGATACCCGGGCTAAGTGCCAAAATTTGCATTTTGTACTGAAAAACGTGGTAAATGTCAAGTGCAATGCGATGTAAAATGGGCGATCTGAAATTCTCACTCTTAGCTGTTCAAATTGTCGCCAGTAGACTGCGCGCCAGTCAGGTCCCGCGCGCTTTTGAAACAGTTTTTCTTAATCGGAATTCTATTTTTGGCATTTTGTGCGGCTTTCACTTACTGTCCACAATTAATGTTAACAAATATGTATCCGGGAGGGGTTACATTGGAGAATTTGATCTCCAAGCATTATTTTTGCTTGCCCAATATGTGAAAATGACGTAAATCCTCGTGATTTTCAGTACCTTTTACATAATCTATCTGCAAAATCCTTTACTCATCTCATTATTGTTGCCTCTCAGTCAATTCTCGGAAAGTATTTTTGTATCGCGAGTTCTTGTGGCTCGCAAAGCTGCAAACGCCTCTGTAGGTTGACCTCTTTAACATACTTCGGTTCTTTCGAACACTATAACACTTCGGTATCTATAAAAAGAAAAAAATATTCCCAAATCGAAAGAAAATTAACGGGCGTATATGGTCTGCACTTATGATACCTGAAACACCGGCAAGGTTTTCGTCACCGGGACTGCAGTCTGTCGATGCCTCTCTCTCACCTTTACTCGCACTGGTTCTCGGAGCGCGTGCTACGGTGGAAAAGGCAGTCATTTTTTCTAGAGTTTTCAACGCTTTCTTGGACTATTAAATAAATCAATGATTTAAAAACATAATGCTTATATTAATAATTGTAAATATTTTCAAAATTTAAATTTCATATTCTGCATTAGAGCAACATTCGGTGTTAATGGTTTTTAAAAATGTTTTGTATCAATCAGGTTCATTTTGTACCTTGCGGTCGCGGTAAACTCTTTGGTCAAACTGCCACGAACTTATTCCAAAGTTCCAGCTAGTAATAGAAAATGAGTGTTGAAAAATATCGAACGTCCGTCTCAGAGCACTTTTCAGGTCTTACTTTTCCCTCGGCAAAAGTTCAACACTTCCCCACAACGCTCAAATTATCATTTATTCTGACCACTCAAAATCAGATGCGAAGAGGTGAGAAGCGAGCCATCTGTTCAGTTCTGAAGCGTGCTTGGATTTCTGTGATTGTGAGACATTTCCTGTTCAGTTTTTGTACGACGAATTCTAAGTATTTTGTTGATAATGTACTCTGTTAATTGACACAGCGAAAATTTGGTGTTTGTCGAAATGAAAGTTTGATGTATGATAAGAATATTCAGTGCAAAGGGTACCCCCGGATAAGATGGTAAAAAGTTTCCCTAAAACTAATGACATGTGATTAGTTAAACCATAACTCTAACATAAAAATAATATTTTTGGAAGGTTTATTGGTCCCCGTCCCGCCGTATACAGCCAAAAACGTGTTTGTTTCTTTTAATTTTATTTCTCCAAGTTAACACAATTTTATCTGACAGAAAAAATATGATAAATAAGAAAACACTTTATACCATAAGAATTTTTTTATATCTTCTCAGGGCCAAATTCAAACACAAAAACCTTTGTAAAAAATAATAAAAATATTTTTACTGTATCTTAGAACCCTGAAATCGGGTCGAAAAAACCCTCAAAAGTTTCTCTGAAATCAAATATTGTTTTGATATTTTTAAAGTTTTTTTGACTGCTGGGTTGCAGTTAAATTTTTTTCCTGCCTCAAAATCACCTTGACTTTAAATATATTTATAATAACTGCAACAGTTCAGTGCGTTTAGTTTTTTGTTAGTTATACGTTTGTATACATTGTTGTACACCCAGCAATATTTTGATTTTGAAATGTGGCTACAAAATATTATTTTTTACAGCTTTATAATCCTTTCTGTAAGTTATTATACGCTCAGGCAAGTCGATAGTTTTTGGCAGTTTTAAGAAAATAATTCGGTCACAGGTGAACAATAAGTGGGGGAATGAAGGGAAACGGTTTGGACCCGGATTTTCAAAAACTGGTTTACTAGTTTGGTGTCTTAGAACATTGGCCCAGGCACGAAAAAATCTTAAAACTTCGTCTCAGAACACTTCTGGATTTTCTTCATATTTTTTAATTGTTGTGTCATAGTTTAAAAAAACTAAGACGCTTGGAGTAAAGTATATGTCTGTCCGGTCGACACCGCGTCCTAAGCACCTGCTACCTCCTTCCAGGAGGAAGGGCGCAGAATGGCGGCTGAAACGTTGGCAACTGTGCCTAGGACACTGCGTCTCCAAGACATCTAAATAGTTATTGACTCCGGCAGCGGAAGCCTACATTCTCTACGATAATAATGAGCATATTTGTTAACTAAACGAAAAATATTTTATATGCTCGAATTATTTTTCGCATGTCTTCAGTGTAAACTAATGTCTTGTGCTTTAGAGAGCCCCATACGAGAAATAATAGTCCTCTGCAGTTTCTATTTTCAGTATCTTGACTCATATAAAGTGTTTTCCAGCTAATATGTTTGTTCATGAGAATATTGAGTGTATAGGTCATTTTTGGGCGCGCTGTTTGAACTGATGCTTTCATCGGTCATTATGTGCGGGCCGAAAATTGCATTTTTCCAGAATTCATGTGGGTGCTCAGTCAATCAATCCTACGCGGTGTCTGAGTAACTGTGACAAAATGGCATATGTGCGTATGACAACTAACAAAATAGTCTACTGTGGCGTCGTTAACACGAGGGCCAGAACCGTTAGGTCGGTGAAAGTTGGGCCCTGAGCTTCCTGGTTTTGCGGTCTGGCAGCTGACGCAGACAGCGTGGCAGAGCCAAAAATACCCTTAGTCTGTAAACTCCTAGGAAGCTAGCCAGCGAGCCCTCGCTCGCCGACAGCAGGCGAGCCTCATCTATGAAACTTGTGTGGTGGGGGTGCAGGCCCCAACTATTTAACGCGGCGCCATCTGCGCCCGCGTTCTCATTCACTTTGCATCGGAGAGCGTAGGACGAGTAGGTACGGGGAGAGTAGGAGTGTGGGCGAGATGTTCGGAGTGTAAGGGCCAGACGATCTCGGGTGCTGTAGGCACGCGGTCCGCCGGACGGCGACCGGTCCGCCAACGGCGTCAGGCCATGTGGCGGTGATAGTCACGGGACGGAAGTCCGACAGCTCGCATCACGCGTAGCTTTTTTCTGCGGTAAAGCAGGGCACTGGGAAAGAAACGGTTGCCGGAGGGTTTAAATTTTAGCAAATTATTGTAACTTGTTTATAACTTTTCAATATACTTCTTATATTATTATCTGAATTTATTCTTATTTCACTACGTCACACTACTAATATGATATTGGTGTCAACGGGTTAAAATAGGGGAAGGTACTTATGATTTATACACACTAGTTTGTTGCTTGCGCAAGGTCACGCTTACATTGTGGCGTAGACAACTGCCGCACACTATATTCAATTGACAAAACCCACACGCTTTTAATGCTCGTAGCAACCAGCTACGACGCAAGAGAAACAGTCAGACAAACACAATTTGTCCCAAATAGCCGCCAATTTTGTACAGAAATGGTTTTACGAACTATCTCGAGGCTTCGAGAGAGTTGCATGCGTTCACCTCGCCTACGAAACAGGAAAGCGAAGGCCAGATTATAAGTTAATCAGCAAAAATCTTTACAGCATTCTCGAGGCCATTGGCGCCACATCGATGTAATATCACAGACAGAGTCGTGATACTACATCGTCGTCGACGGAGTATGTGGTGTGTTTTGAAAAACCAGCCCCTATCGTTCTAGTGCGTCATATCAGCCAAAAAGATTATCCTTAGGCAATTATAGTTTGCTAAATTGTTTTACACGGAAGCCAACGAGAAACCATTCTGACGAGTTCATCCCAAGAAAAGCTAGGGGTCCCCTAACTTCCGTATATGGAAGATAGGACCAAACAAAAGTTGTTTTAAGGAAGATCATTTAATATTATCTCTTCCCCTAATATGTTTGAGTACGAGTGATTATTCATGAGTGAGCAATTACAACATCTGAGGGGAAGAAAACTACACCCAATCTTTTATTGTTGTATTTCGGTAGGCTAATTGTGGCTAAAGCTGCCCAAACTAGACTCGCGGAAGTATCAGTCCGAAATGAGCACTCAGAAATAATTAATAAACTCCATATTTTAATGTAAGAACATTTTAACTATAAAACTCTATTATCATATGTGATTATTGTAAGGATAGAGACTGCAGGGAATTTATCGTATGTGGTTCACTAAAGCGCATCAAGGCATTAGTTCACGCTGAAGATATGCAAAATATAAATACAGCGTTCCAGAATTTTTCGTTAATTTCCATAAAGCTCGCTTCGTGTTCAGCGTTTAGTGTAACGCCCCTGCGTACCAAGGTTATAATTTATTACAAAAATGCATTATAAGAAATGAATAGTGCACCTAAAACCCTTAATACTATTAAAGTACTAGTGCGTGGTAAGTGATTCGCCTCGCTCGAGAGTTTCACTGAAAACGACTCAACGCGCAGCCTTATTGCAAGACGGCACGACTTTGTCTGCTATGACGCGGCAACTGGTTTGAATTTCACACTCGGAAATAATATTTCAACTCGATTATCTCAGACAATATTTTCCCGAAAAAACTTGATCTTCATTTCTTCATGAAATTCAAGCTAGAATCAGGAGTATTCTTTTTGAAACGGGAGCATCAGGGCAACCTATAGGGATATACGCATCTATAAAAACGCACTATTGATATATATTTAACATTTTAATTGTGAGATAATATGTTTACATTATATTATTATATTTAACCTTGTATTACACTAAGATATATTGTATACATCAAGCAATAAAACCAGATTTCTACGGCCTCTAATAGAGTGTGCTATTGCTGAAAATTATTGCCGGACGCCGAAGTGCAGCGATCTCGAGTGACGAGAAGCAAATACGATAGAAGGGAGTGAATGAATTGCTGAGTAGTGTCGTGGGAGTTAACGAGATGTAGACGAAAGCAGGGCCGCGTTCACGTTCTGGCATCGCTGATTGTTCTCTCTAGCTTCAGAAAGGGAAAAAAATTCTGGAAGCTGAGTGTCGACAAACCTTCTCCTTTATTTCCGCGTTCCGCGAAAACTGCCCCACGCGATGGCGCTCCTCTGGGCGAAAGCAAAGACCAAAGAGGGACTCGGGGCCCATCCAAGGGGTGGCTTTTCCCCACGCTTCCGCCCCCCGCTTCCGTCCCCGCTTCCGCCCCCCGCTTCTGCCCCCGCTTCCGCCCCAGCTTCCGCCCCCACTTGCGACACCGCTTCCGCCTCCGCTTCCGCTCCGCTTCAAACACCGCTTCCGCCCCAGCTTCCGTCCCAGCTTTCCTCCCCTCTTGCGACTCCGCTTCCAACCCCGCTTCCGACTTCGCTTCCGTCCCCGCTTCCGACCAGCTTCCGACCTTGCTTCCGATCCCTCTTCGGAGCGGCAGTTGCCCCTCATATTATTGATTGTGATTTCGGGCGCGTCAACTGCTAAGGTCAATAGACCCATAAATATAGTGCATGACTTCTTGGGGAGGTGGAGGCGGACTCTCTCCGCTGAATGGCGAGATCCGGCGCCGATTTATCGTCGCCTAGCGGGGTTTTCCTTCATCCAGATATCTACCACCAGCAGGACACCGCCCCAATCGGGACAAGCTCTACGTTCCCGATCGCTCCTCCGGCATGTGTGGTAGTGTAGTACGTGTTAGGGTAATTGTAAGTAAGGGATGAAGATAGGACAATGAAGAGGAAGGAAAGATCGCGCGATGTTCGTGGCCCGGTTGTTAGGGTACTGCTCCGGTATTCGCCTAGCGTTTATCGGAGAAACGACGAAAAACTATCCATCAGAGCAGCCGGCTGCTAGAATGCTCCTTCAGCGGCTGACAAGCTAGTGTCGCAAATCCTTCCACTGTCGGGACTCAAACCTAGGACCTCCCGAGCAGAGGCACTGCTGTGACATCAGCTGATGCCCTGAGCCACCTCTCCTGGTCCCAGCCCTCACTGTCTCCGCCTTGCCGCCTTACCGCCGCGCATATCAACCCTTCACTAAACCTCCGCTCCACGCCACACGGTCCCGCTCTCACCACTGCGACCTGACCCAATCCAATACCCATCCCGTCTGCCCCCCACTGCGCCCCTACTCATCGGCCCCACTGCCCCACACCCTTTCCGTCCCGCAGGGGACGAACACCGCCATCTCCGCAATAAATAATTCATTGCACTAACGCAACCAATGACCATAGTATGTTGACGTATCCGAAAACAATCAATCAATCAATCCTAAGGCCGCCTTCCTACGTCGCGACGGCGACGCGCTTCCGTCAAGCAGCAGAGCTATTCCGACGCCGCCACCGCTGCAGCCACGGCCGCACTGCCGCCCGCCGTGGAGCGGGTGTGTTCTGCAGGGGTAGGTTTCGCCGACCCTCCGGCGACGCAGAACAAAATGCAGCGACCGGCGGCACAGGTGGGAAGGCTCCCATTTAAAGCTGTGTTCTGCCAGCGGTGGTGCGTACGCCCTACTCTGCTTCGCGTGGCGAAAGTTCTCCGCCGCTTGCCGCAGCAGCGCACGCCCGCTGCACGTGGGAAGGTCTCCATTCAAATGCTCTGTTACGAGCCGCGGCGCTCGGAACCGCGGCGCCGTCGCGTCGTGGGATGGGGCCCTAAATCATGATATTGTCAGCTCAGTGGAGAAAACAGAAGAGAACGCTACAAAAACGCCGAGAGCGCGTCCGTGACAAGTGACAATCGTCCTGTGCGTTATTGCCGCGTCGCGCGACAACGGCAGGGCTGAAGGGCGGAAAAGCGAAGGGGAAATTACCGTGTTGGAACTCGGAACTCGCTCCCCACGCACGTCAACTCCGCCACCTCTCTTTAGAGTCGGCCACCGCCCGCGCCCACCCATTCCATGGACCCCGTCGCTCGAGCCCTCCAACCACGCGTACTCCCGCACCTTTACCCCGGCCGCCCCTGCACGACGAACGTATCTCTGCCTACTCTTAGGGAGCCTTCCCACGCCGCCACGGCAGCGCGCGTCCGTCAAGCGGCAGGGCTCTTTGCCGACCCTCTGGCGATTACGAACAAAGGGACCGCAGCAGGTAAAACGCAGCGACCGGCGGCCGCAGTGGGAAGGCTCCCATTTAAAGCTGTGCTCTGCTAGCGTTGGTGCGTACGCCTTCCTCCGCTTCGCGAGAGAGTCCCTCCCGCTTGCCGCAGCAGCGGACGCCCGCTGCACGTGGGAAGGGGCCCGTCCCACGTCGCGACGGCGGCGCGCTTCCGATCGCCGCGGCTCGTAGCAGAGCATTGGTTTGAAAAGAGACCTCCCCACGTGCAGCAGACGTGCGCTGCTGCGGCAAGCGGCAGAGAAATCTCGCTACGCGAAGCGGAGGAGGGCGTACGCGCCACCGCTAGCAGAACACAGCTTTAAATGGTAGCCTTTCCACTGTGCTGCCGGTCGCGGAATTTTACTTGCTTTGTTCGACGTCGCCGGAGGGTCGGCGAAACCTACCCCTGCAGAACCCACGCCCTTCCACGGCGGGCGGCGGTGCGGCCGTGGCTGCAGCGGAATGGCTCTGCTGCTTGACGGAAGCGCGCCGCCGTCGCGTCGTGGGAAGGCGCCCTTACACTGACCAGGTTCCAAGCGCCTTCACTGCCCCACCATCCATCGTCTCACTTCTGCGCGCCAGTCCTACTTCCTTGTGCTACTCATTTTCTCCGCCACCCCCTCCCACCCCTTCCAATGTACCCCTCCCTTCATTCCCCCCCTTCAGCTTCACCCTCCCCTCTCCTCTTTCGTCGGCAGCGTCCCCGTTCCCCCTGGCTCAAGTGTGTTTCATCTTCGCATAACCACCTCTCCGTTCTGCGCGACCCCATTGCCTGCCTAACCTCCATTTCCCCCCTCCCGTTATATCCTCCTTCCACACCAGCACAAAATTGAAATTGTGATACCTGTGATGTGCTCTGCGAGTGTAAGTGAATTGAAGCAGAATAGAAAGGATGTATGTGATACGAATGCACTAATGAGAAGCGACCTCAACGTCGTTTGTGCGTTGCGTGGAATCTGCTGCCTGCTCTTTTCTTGGCGGGGGCCGCAGAGCATGGACAAGTGCTGCGATGGCGCTGGGGTGGGCTTGCGAGGGAGGGGGCAGCCTCCGCCTCCGCCCCCGACCCAGACAACGCCCCCGCCCCCGCCTCCGCCGCCGCCACTTGATCCTCTCCGCCACGCACGTCGCCGCCGCCACCAGAAGCCCCGCGGCCAGCATTTGCAGGGGCGACGAGACGTGGGCGGGGGTGAGGGGGATTTCGCGAGGGTGGAGTGGCGCGGGGGCGGCGGGGCGGTCCACCTTGCACACGAAGCGGTACATGCGCTCGAAGTCTCTGCGCCAGTGTAGCTGCAGCCCCGCGGCGTTCATCTGCTCCAGCAGCGAGTTCACCTTCTCGGCGAACGGCCAGTTCCTGCGCACAGACACACCACTCCTTTCGCCCGCTCGCGCTCGCAGAAGACGTAAGGGGAAAAACTTCCTTTTTCTTTTAATTGCTCAAATATCACGCTATTTAACGACAGGCTCGCGCTCGCAGAAGACGTAAGGGAAAAAACTTCCTTTTCTTTTAATTGCTCAAATATCAGGCTATTTAACGACAGGCTCGCGCTCGCAGAAGACGTAAGGGAAAAAAACTTCCTTTTTCTTTTAATTGCTCAAATATCAGGCTATTTAACGACAGGCTTGCGCTCGCAGAAGACGTAAGGCAAAAAACTTCCTTTTTCTTTTAATTGCTCAAATATCAGGCTATTTTGACAGGCTCGCGCTCGCAGGAGACGTAAGGGAAAGAACTTCCTTTTTTATTTTAATTGCTCAAATATCAGGCTATTTAATGACATGTTTATTGATTGTTATTATGATAAATAACATGTGTCCTACAAAAATAGCCCAAGTCCAACAATGAGCACTTTAATTTTTTTGTTTTCGGTCCTACTTCGTAAGAAGAAACAGTTATGTACTCGTGTGCTGGAAAACGGCGAATTTGCGGCAGAAAAATCTAATTGCCAGGCGCTGGTAACGAGAAATTGGATAAATCCTTGTCCTAAATTACTTTCTTTAACACGTGGTGTAGCCAGATTCAATGTTCAATCGATCGTGATTCCAAAAATTGATTAACGGCAAAACGTCTCTCTGTCCGTGGTGGACCTATTCCATGGTGGATCTAAACAAACTCGAGACTTTGAGGATTTCAAACGGATATTTTCATTTTAAGAGTCCTTAACATGATGTCTCAAAATTATTTTGAGAATTTTCCCGAAATTGGGTCCATTTTTTTATTAAACGTTGACCTCGGGCAGCTTAAAGGACACTTAAGAGAATGGTGAAGGTCTCATAACCGTTAAAATTCCTGATTTTTCGATAATTGCAAAAGTGCAACTTTTTGGCCGTCTTGCTGTAACTGCAGTATTGATGATCGAGAGTTTTCCCTTAATTAAATCTGTTCATTAAAATCATATCATAAAATAAGACCACGTTCAATTTTTCGAAAATATAAGTAGTTTTCGTGTACTTTACGCGTAAAATATAGAAAAAAATTATTTGAGTATTTGAAATATAGAAATGCTTTATTCGATTTTTTTCTCTAATAGAAGAAGGGACTTTTAGAAGAATGGCGTGGGTCTAATTTTCGTTAAACTTTCTGAATTTTCAAAAATTGCAAATTTAGAATGAATGCGAAAAATATATTTTATTGTAGCACCGCCAGTTTTTATTTTCATGGGCTGTGAACAACTCTATTCATTATTTAGTTTTACTGGATTTTAGAAAAATGGCTTGGTACTCCTGTAGATTTTGCGGTACGTACAGCAAGATTGGAAGCTGTACTTCAGGCTTCGACATCTATCGAGCACACTGTTTGTGTGTCGGAGGAGAAAATGTCCCAGCTCTTGTAAGTAATATAGGAGGTGAAGAGAACCAACAACTTTTAACCTTGAGAAGATCATTAATCTTCTAGAGTTTGTTAAACCACGCCACAACATGCACGGCAAGATCAAGAAGTTGTCCCATGCAATTCGCGCATGTTTTGAGAACGGTGTTACGGTTCACGAAAGAGCAACCGCCCACTCCAGATCCCCACTGTACCAATAAGGAGTCCATCAATGTGATGTTCTTCAAGAAGAATATCACCAGAAAGTTCAAGGGAAAGGAAAAATGTTGGGAATGGTCGGGCTACCAAGGGTGGAAGAGTCGCTCACCTTTGAGAGGAGCCCACCTGAATCTGGTGATGGAATGGAAGCGAATGGAAGATAGTTGAGGCAAGGAGAAAAAATCGCCATCCATTCCCAATCCATTCCCAAGCGTCTATGCCCTGTTAGTGAGACACAAAGAGGGGGCGACGTACCCGGAGATTTTGCGACACATGAAGGAAGCTGCGGAGCTTGAAAAACTGGGCTTCAATTTAGTTAAAATAGGAAAGAGAGGAACAGAAGATCTGCTTTCGGGGATGGGAGACGCGGGGTCCTCGAAGAAACACTCACAGTTTCAGACCGTAGAGGCCGATCAACCACAACTAAAAGCGGAGGTAAAAACTTTGTGAAGTGAGGTTCTCCAGGAGAGTAAAGATCTGGATGAAGCCACGACAGACAAAGAAATTCCTGGGTCCTTTGAGAGACAGCTGGAGATAGCCAAGGAGACGAAAGTAATAAAGTCCATTCGCACCGCCTACGGTGGCACCCAAATGCACGTGATTGCACTTCCAGCAGATCTAGCCACGAATGCGGCTCGGATGAACAAAATTCAGATCGGCTTGGTTAGGTGTCGCATTCGAGAGAAGATAGTTGTTACCCGGTGTTACAGGTGCTGGGCTTTTGGGCGTCTGTAGCGAAACTGTTAAAGAGTCTGATCCCTACAATAAGCCCCCTAATTGTTGCCTCTGTCAAGGAAGACAGAGACGCATGCAACTGGTTATTACCAAAAGGCTTTACGGAAGGTGGAACGGAGTTGGCAAAACGATAATAATGGTCCTTCAGCTCATCCTTAATAATTGTGAGACCTTCACAACTAGATGGTGCGCGAGCTGCACGTAGCCGTTGCGATCCTGAGCGAGCAATATAGGAATATAAGCAGTCTTCAATGGGTTTCGGACGTGACTAAGCGAGCTGCGGTGTTGATTTGTGGTAATCGTCTAATCCAGGAAGTTATGCAATTCCCAGAGGTTGGATTCAAATGGATAAAGACGTTCGGTATATATAGTGTTTATGCCGCACTCAGTGCGTCGCTTGAGAAGTTCAAGGCATTACATGAGAGATTATTGGATAATGCCAGAGAACAAAGGGCTCTTATTATTGCAGGGGATTTTAATGCATGGGCCACTGACTGAGGCAGCAGGGTAACGAACCAACGTGGGATGCCTCTCCTGGAGAGCAGGATAGACGTCTAACTCCGCAACAAGGTTTACAGCCCACCCTTTGCCATGAATGGTCGCAGCTCCATCGTTGACAGGCCATTCGCTTGTGGTAGCCTTCCTAGACGGATTACGGCGTGGGAGGTAAGCGATCATTATAAACTTAGTGACCACCTGAAGTCAGAGAGACGTGTAGGTCGAGTTCTGCAAGGGATAGGAGGGGAGATAGTAGGAACCACAGGTCAATCGATCGCGATTTTTTCGCTGCCCTGAGGAGGGGGAACGTTATGCTGGCCGGAAACAATTTTATTTAATTTTTATATCTTCTTTTTTTGCTGTATACTAATATTTCTCATACACCTTTCGCATATTTTCATTTCTTAATTGCACCTATTACCAAATATACTTACAAATATGCCCATATTTCGCTGTTTTTATTGCCTGTGAATCATAAACCTACAAATAATTATGTAATGTTTTGCTTGTGATAGAATATTCTGACCTCACCTTCGTACAAGAATGAACTTCTTGGAACGATGCACTGCTGTGTCCATTTTGCGATAATTTTCCCAGCTAGAATCGCACACTCTGTGTTTGCTGAATTCCTCGTCTTCAATAACGACAGCGAAGCGTGCGTTTTTCCAAGTGAGACGAGTCAGTTCCATGGGGCTAGTTATTCTTTGCGGCAGCTGCGAGACCTTCAGGCGCTGGTCAAGTTCCTCTCCCGACAAGCCGATTCGCTGCGGCATGTTGAGGATCATCAAAAGCTGGTCGTGTGTCGCCAATACTGGAAGTTGGGAATCTGCCAGCTCCTGAAAGGTGTTGGTTTCAGGGTAAAGCTCTGGTTCTGTCATCAGCGTAAACATGTGTCCCTGCAAGAAGAAATATTGGTGATACTCACGAAGAAAGCATTATTCAAAATAAGTGCAGCTGCAGCAGCAAATACGTTCTCGTGTTATTTCCAATTCTTGTAATTTTCAAAATTCCAAGAATTCAATGAAAATTAGAACTGCTCCATTCTCTTAAGCGTCTCTGGTTCAATCCGTGTTGAAGTATTTAAAAAAAATTGGAGCGGGATTTGAGAAAATGAATTTTTATGTAGTTAGTATTATTTAGTCAGAAATTGCACGAATGATACACATTTTTTCCAACATTTGTACATGAAAATTTGACATTTGTACATTTTAAAGATTTGGATTTTGAGGTCAGATTTTATTCAAACAAAATCTCTTATCTTTAGTTGATTGAATATTAGATTGATGAGTAATTCCGAGCACGTCAACAGATAGTGTGATTAGTCCCGTAAGTGTAGTGCATATTATTCGGGGGTTTATTCCCAATCTATTATTTTTCACCATTTAAAGATAAAATTTAAAGTGTTTTTTAGAAAAAACTGATAATTTGTTTAATTGCCCATATTTCGAACAAAAACACATGAAAACTGCTCATATTTTCGAAAAATTGAACGTGAACTTATTTGAAGACTGGTCTTTAAGAAACAGATTTCATTAAAGATCATTACAGAGACTCCCGTCCCACCATCCTTTCCCCTCTATACGCAAAATTTTTTTTTTATTTTAATTTTTTCTTCCCCTTTACATTATTTTATTCGACTGAAAAATATGACAAATAAAATAATTTATACTATAAAAAAACATTTTTGTGATATTTTGTCAGCGACAAATTAAATCGCAAAAAAATTTTGAAAAAAGATTGTTCTGTCTTAGAAACCTGGAACAAACTCGAAATCATCTTTAAAGTCCATCACAAAACACAAATTGTTGTAATTTTTCCAATTTTTTTCGACTGTTGGGCTCTAGTTAAAAAATATATTTTTTTTACCATACCTTTAAATCACTTTGACTTTAAGTAACTTAACTAACTTTGATTAAGTACACTTCGAAAATGGCTGCAACAGTTCTATGGATTTATAAATTTATAAAAGGGAATCTATATCTCTGGCTTGAGGGCCTGTCCTCACCCGCCTTTTCCGTTCACTCAACCTGGTAGGAGGCAAACTGAAGCCACCTTTGTTTGAATTAAAATGATATAGGTGGCTTAGGGCATCAATTGAGGTCATTGCAGTGACTAGAAGCCAGAAATGCTAGGGTTTGAATCCCGACAATTACAGCAATTTTCCTAGTGAGCTAGAGAGTTACGTCGAATTCAGCCTCTGCCTAGAGGATAATTGTAGCGACCGGCTGCTCTGATCGGTAGTTTTCCATGGTTTCTCGATCAACGCCAGCAGTACACTAACAAACGGACCACGGACCATGCGCGATCTTTCCTTCTTCTTCCTTGTCCTATCCTCGCCCCTAACTTACATTTACATTTATACGCACTTCACCACTTTAGAAGTCGAAAGTCCGGTCGGGACCTTAGAGATGGTCCCTGCTGGGGCGATGCCCCGCTGATCAGAGATACCTAGGTGGGTAAAACCTCACGAGCCGTCGTGTAGGTCGGCGCCAGATCTCGCCATTCAGCAGAAGGGAAGGTCCCTGGCACCTTCCGTGATAAAATCATGCTACACCTACGGGACTAATGAACTGAGTAGTGACGCGCCAGGAACCATTCATGAATCATAAACCAATCATTCCTTTACATTTATCATTTGGATGAGAGAAATGCCACGCCCGTTGACCCACCTGGTAGAGTGCCACGAGCACGATGCCGGAGGCGAGCAGCGCGCCGGCCAGCTGCAGGCGCTGCGGCGTGGCGCGCACCCTGTCCTGCGGGGTGCCCCCGCACGAGGAGAAGGCGCGCAGCGCGGCTGCCGCGCTCGCCGCCCACGACTCGCCCGCCACCACGCGCCACGCCAGCGCCCACGCCGCCCCCGCCCCCGCCACGGCCGCCAACAGCGCGGGCGGAAAGACCCGTAGCAGCAGCGACCACAGCGGCAGCGGCCCGGCGCGCGGCACCACCACCACGATGTCCGAGTCCTCGGCGCTGGCAGACAGCACGTCCAGGCTCCAGAACAGTGGGCCCGCCACGTGGAAGGAATAGGGATAGAACTCGTAGTAGCCGCGAATCAGGGCCACGTAGCCCATATTCCAAGTGGCAAGCTTTTTTTGTCCTTTCATATGGGCTTCGGGAATTCGACTCTAGAAAGGGAAGAACATGTGCATAAAACCGTTTCTCTACTCCCATTTAATAATTTACGTATTTATGAGAAGCGGACAAATCGAAAAAGGGAACAAATTGGACAAGTGGACAACTGGGACAAGGGACAAGATGGACGTTGAAATAAAAGGGGACAAGAGTGCAATATGAGCAAAGGGGGCAAACGAGAAAGGGGAAGAAATGAGATCAATGGAACATGGTGAAAGTGCACGAAATAGGACAAAAAGGACATGGGTCAGTGAGTCAAAAGGGGCATAGTTATCCAAAGATTTATGAACACTGGTAAAATGTAAACCAAAAATTTGCAAAATATTTTTAATGGACTGTCGAGCATTTTAACGACCGAAATATGGACGTACTCTTAAAGAGTTGTTTAGATGGTTGGCTGCTAAGGAGTTAAGTGCCTGTTTACGGACGTAAATAAACAAAAAATCTATTCAAAATCTTATCTTGAATATTTCAAGGCTGTAGAGAAAGTGTAGTCTTCTGCTCGCGCATAATGACGCATAATAATTATTCACTCGTAGAACTTATGACACTCGCTCCTACATCATTCGCGTCGTAAACATCAACTCATAATGGAGATTTTAATGCAAAAGAAAAAGATCAAATGATGTTTGTAAGACGGGATAGACCCAATAGCTTTACTAATGGAAACAGATGTAATCTATTTGATTTTGCATCAACTAAGAAAATAGTTGTAGAAAGCAGTGCAACATTAGAGAATCCTAGAAACCTGGAAATCGCCAGATGGAGTAACGCAATCAGATCATGTATTAATTGACAGTAGGCACACCAGTAATATCATGGATGCGAGAGCTTATAGAGGAGCAGCTTGTAATAGTCACCCTAATAAAATAATAATAATAATAATAACGTTAATGATAATGATAGTAATAATAGCAATAGTAGCAGTAGTGGTTGGGGTGGTGTGATAGTAATTATGGTAGTGATACTAGTATAAAACTATTCTTCCCAGAAAAGAAGAAACAAAAGTGGTAGGTGAGTGCCCTTTCAAACTTACGAAATTTTTGACTGCAGTGTATAGACTCGAGCTCTCCATCCAGAGAGCGTTGATGTGCGCCCCAACCATGTCCATCATTAATTTTATCGGTCCTTTAAGCACGCCCCGAAAGCCAGGCTTTTTTATTTCGGTAAAACGGGAGTGCAAATCATCATTGCGAAAGACGCCCATGGCGATTTTTTGCATTCTCTGAAAAAAGGTAGATGAAATTTAGATGCAAATTTTGTAAGATTTTCATTTCATTTCATTTCATTGTATTTCAATATTTATTTATTTGACAGAATATTCAATGATTTTTATTCTTGAAGTATTTAATTTGTTTAAATACAGTAAAAGATTTATTTTAAAAAACTGTGTATGTCTTCTTGTGGGAATAGTAAAATTTAAAATACACATCAGTTGGCGGGCAATTATCCGCGCTTCTTCCAATGTAACTTAAAGTTACTATCAACATCCTTATGAAGATATGTTAAAATATCTTTTGATATAATATATATTTGATATTTTCTATCAAATATAAAAAAATGTCGACAAAATATAATAAGTAGGAAGAGAAAATATGTAGAAATGAACAGAAATGAGTGGTCATTCTTCAGCCGGATTCTCGTATGATCGGTATATTTTCAGCCCACAAGAAAGCGACAGACGCACTCCTGAGATTGTAACGGTATGTTCGTCTATCGACTTTGCGAAGGAGTCCGCTTTTGGATGCTACTAACTTTTATGTTAACGTCAAGCTTATTTTTATGTTTGCATTGTGAATGGGCTTTATTTTCGATGTTTCGACGTTTCCTCCCCGGACACTGTGTGTGTGCGTTTGTATATACATACTGTAATATCTACGATCAAATCGCCTAAACTAGCCCCACTTGGGACCAGCCAAATGTAATATCTAAGACTACTCAACAGAACTAGCTTCGGTGTGGGACCAGCCAAATGTAAACTAACACGGGGAGGGCGCCAGGTTCAGCTCCTGAAATGTGACTGGATGGAAGAGTTGGGAGGTCATGAATTAGCACAGAGTCATTTGTGACAAATAACAATTTATTCCTGGCACCAAAAGCTGCCAGGGCAGTTACATGTCGCAATGGGCGACGCAAGTTTTCTACTAAATCTACTTTGTGGACTGATTGTCCTAATTACTATTTGCTAATTCCCTTACAGCTGACACATTATGCTTACTCTTTGATGAAGCGTGCTTTTGATCATTTAAGGTCCGTAGGGCCTGAGCGCGGCCACTTGCAATTTCTCGCCGTTACGATTGTTCTGCGAGACGGCTTCGTCTCGTATTGTTTCACCAGTGGCTGCGTTGTCTCCGCGGGCGGGCCGTGCTGCGGCTCCGGAGCAGAGGCGGCGGCAGCCCCGGGTCGCTGACCTTCAGCGGCGCGTCTTCTCTCGGCAGGTAGCGGCGCGTCCCCCTCTCGGCAGGTCGCCGGCTCGAACAGGCTCAGAGGGGCGAATGGCCACGGGCGTTGACGTAACGCGGTGGGCTGTCACTGGGCCCGAAGCGGGAGGCGGCAAAGGCTGGTGGGCCGATGCGGAAACGGCGCGGGATCCGGTAGTCTCCCGCCCGAGTGTCCTCCGCGACAAGTCCACTAGTCGCGTCCCAGCTAATTCGATTCTGGGAAAGTCTTTCCCGAACTCGCGTCCCGATCGTAAGTAACTGAGTGATCGTGCGGATTGGCAACCAAGAAGTATCTTGGAAGTATCTCGAAATATCTCCGAAGTAGCTCTAAGCAACGAAAAATTAGCTCTCCAAAAATTCTTAGGAGCGTTCCGAAAAATTCTTCGAAGTCTGGCCGAAAAAATCTTAGAAGTGTCGTCCACAAAAAAATCTAGAAGTCTCACTTTTCCACTGTGCATCGCGTATTTAAAAGAAGTTCCTTTCCCCTTCCCAAAATGTTCCTAGCTCTGAATTTCTCCCCTCCCTCATGGCGAAGCTTCCCATTGGCTGAGGGTGGCTGCGTCGCAGAATCCTGATTAACCAATCATGTGGCAATTTTCCCGTATTTTTCCGTCGATTGTTCTCTGTCTGACACTGGCTTCTCTCTCTCGCTCGCTTCCCTTTGTCTGTTGTTCCAGAAGCTGCTCGCGGCTGTCTGGACACGTGCGCGTGCAGAAGTGCATTTCACGGATCCTCGACTGTCGGCATGGGCTAATCGACAGCCTACTGTATTTAATTTGTAAACAGCCCCTGCGGGAATTCTGGTGTCTAGCCCAGGCGCGTGCCACTTTCGGCAGGCATTGTTTGGAAGGGGATCGGTTGAGGCCGAGAAAGGTTTTCGCTTACGACGTGTCGTAAAAGTGTCTTCCTCGCCTAATCGACACCCGGCCAAACTCCATCGGGGCTTGGCATTCCCCGGTCGCGCGGCTGAAGAAAGGACGCGAGGGTGCGCTTTGTCCGAAAAGGTTTTGGCAAGGGGCCAGCATGTATTTTTATGGGGGGGCAATAAACAGGGTCGCCTCTGACAAGAGGCGAGTGCGGTCGGGGCGGGCCCGGCGGCGTGACGAAAGAAACCTTCGCGGCGGAGGCAGCGTCCCTTTGACCCACTTCTTTCTCGACGCGAGCTATTTCCAGCTGTAGGAATTATTTGTTATTGGCGATGCCATAATAAAATTATACTTAATTAATCGGTGACGCCACATTAGCATCCCCCTCCCACTAGATTGATAATTCGAGTTTCTTTGTTAATTTCTAATAAAGGGCGAGAATTCTCAATCGTCAAAAACTAACAGTGGTGTCACCTAAGATAAAGAGATGCTTAAATTAATTTTTAATTGGAGGCTCATGATACTGCGCCTCTCTGTTTACTTTATTAATTTGCTATAATTAACATCCTTAATATTACGGTGCTTACTTCTAATCGTGACAACTAGCGTCGAATGAGTCGCAGGTCCAGGCGAATTGTGGGCAGAGTTCTTTGAAACATGTTCTTTTAATCATTCTTTGAAAGGCCGTAAATTATAGAAATTGTATTTGCCCATCGAATCTCCGTTCGTGTCTTTAAGGCAACACACGTTGGGGTGAGGGATTGATTCGACTTCGTACGGGCCAGTGAAGAGTGGGAAAATCTTGTAGTACAGGCCCGCAGGCTGGTCACTAAGTCGCGGCGTCCTGACAAGTACTTTGTCACCTATTTGGAAATGGTGCGGTCGCTTAACTAATTTCTCCCTCCTTTGGGCATTCCTATTCAGGTTTTCCAAAATTATCCTACACCTTTCTTCGTACCCAGGGACGGGCTGTCCAGTTAACCTGGCGAGAAGTGGGAAAGCATGTTTGAGCTTTTTCCCAAAATGGGCTTCAAAGGGGGACATGCCAGTCGAGTCGTGAACTACATTGTTCAGCCATTCATTAATGTGTGTTATCAGAAGGGGCCATTCCTTGTGGTTCCGTGAAACGTACACCCTAAAGAGGCGGGATATCTCCCTCATGATTCTCTCACTGGGGTTAGATTGAGGATGCCGAATTGATGAAAAAATTACTGAAACGCCCTCGGCTTCTAGAGTCTGTGTCCATTGAGTGCTAGTGAATTGCGATGCATGGTCATTTAGTACTTTCTTGTAAGTTCCCGTAGTCCGAAAGAATTCTTGTGTCAAGCGTCTGAGGCAGTTTTGTGCGTTGGGTCTCGTAATAGGGTACAGTTGCGTAAATTTCGAAAATGCGTCAACGACGACCATTACGTGTTTGTAGCCGTATCGTGCAGTTGGTAGCGGTCCGTATAAGTCAAGGCAGGCAATTTCGTTAGGGGCGGTCGGAATAATGTGTCCCATGGGTCCGTCGTAGTGTCTGTTCGGAAATTTTGTTTTCTGACAGATTTCGCACTTGGAAACTGTCGTCCTGGTCTGTCTTGCCATGTCCTTCCAGTAAGAAAATGTTATTAAGATTTTTAAGATTTTGTTACCCCCAAAGTGAGCATGCCTCTGGTGTACGTGATTAATTAATTTAGTGGTAATTTGGGCTGGTATCCAGACTCGATACTCGGTCGGGTGCTGTTTGGTTCTGTACATCACGAGATTGCTAGAAAGCTTAATTAGTCCCGGATCACGTTCTAATTTGGAGTGTAAAGGGTCATTCTGGTCGAGTTGGTTAAGGACAAATTTCTTTGCCCGCCTGATTATAGGGTCTTCTTCCTGCAATTTTTGGAGTGCCCGTGGTTGCATTTCGGGAATAGGAGTAATCCCGAGGTCAATCGCATTGACGTAATAAACGTTTTCGTCTCTGGCTTTATGATCGGACGAGTACGGGAGCCTACTTAAAAAATCCGCGATTAAATTATTCCTCCCCTCGCAGTATTGAATTTCGAAATTGAACTGTTGCAACCACAACACCCATCTCAGTAGCCTAGCGTTAGAACAGTGACAACGTTTCAAAAAAATTAACGCCTTATGGTCGGTAACAATGAAGAATTTTCTCCCTGCCAGATAACCTAACATTCTTTGTAATGTCCAGACAACAGAAAGAGCTTCTTTCTCCGTCACGGAAAATGCCTGTTCATTAGGGCGCAAGACCCTACTCGCGACAGCAATGATTTTCTGTTCCGAGCTGCCCTCATCTACTTGCGTAAGCATGCAGCCAATACCCACGTTTGAGCTGTCTGTTTGTAAATAAAACGGCCGTGTGAAGTCAGGGTGATTCATCATCACGGCATTTTTGAATGCTGCTTTAATTCTAGCGAAAATCCTGTCGTGCTCTTCGGTCCAGTGCCACTTCTCGCCTTTCCTAAGTAAGTTGCTTAAGGAGCGGTCAAAGTGCCATAGCCCGGGATGAATCGTGACTGGTACACGCACATGCCCAGGAAACCTTTCAATTGTTTTTGGTTTTGTGGCCGCAATACTCTATCGATCGCGTCGACCTTCCCCGGGTCAATTTGTACCCCGTCAGTGCTCACAATGTACCCTAAAAAGGAAATTTGGGAAGAGCACAGTTGTGATTTCTTAATATTCAATCTCATGCCGTTATCCAGTAAGCATTTTAAGAGCCTTTCTAAATGGATTATGTGCTCTGCAAAATTTTGCGAAGATATAACAATATCATCGATATAAGGGGTCACGAATTGTTTTATTCCGTCGCCGAGCTTCTCATCAAGGCATCTAATGAACGCGGCCCCGCTATTCTTCAATCCGAACGGCATGCGTTTCCACACATAGGTTAAGCCGTTGTACAGGAAACCGGTGAATTTTCTATCATCAGGGTGGATGGCTATTTGCCAATACGAGCTAGAAAAATCCAAGGCCGAAAAAATTTTCGTTTTGTTAAATTTCCAAAGAATTTCATCAAGTTTTGTGGCGCTTCGTTCTCAGGTACAGTCACTTCGTTGATGCGCCTCGCATCTAGGCAAATTCTGACTCCCCCGTCTTTCTTTTTAACTACAACAATAGGATTTAAATACGCCGTGACGCTTCTCTCTATTATTCCCTCATTAATCATTTCCCTAATAGTTTCATCGACTTGTTCCCTAAGTGATTGCGGTACTGGATAGTTGCGAATTTTGAAAGGGGTATCGTCAGTGACGTTAATCCGAAAACAAAAGTCTTTAACAGGATGAGTTGGACGCGCGAACACATCCGAAAATTTAAGAAGCAACTGCTCTAGCTGGGAGCGCTCGTGGTCATTAATCAAGTCATTTTCTTGCCCATATCGGCTTATGACCCCACTCACGTCATCCCCCCGACTCCAGGACGCACACAGTATACTTGGTTCTATTTCGCCGTCAACATCATCCGTAATTGCAATTTCCTTACCCCCGCCAAAACTCATAATATCTCTAGAAAAGTCAATCACCCCATCATTTTCTTTTAAGAAATCAACTCCCAAAATTAAATCGTGTTTTAAATCCTCAACAACTAGACAAGGGACGTCAAATAAGTGCTCTTGTACCTGAAACGAGATGAGGGCCTGTTTAGTAATAGGCTTACTTCGTTTATTTCCTACCCCGATAACATAACACTTAGCTGTGGGCAGCGTTGGCACGGGCACACGTTCACTTACAAGGCGGGATAATAATTTTAATGAAATGGCACTGATTTCACTACCTGTGTCGACCAATGCACGGACAGGAATCCTATTTAATTGAAACTCGAGAACAGGACATTTCCGGACACGCTCTTTGATTTGATTAACCTCCTCATTGCCAAAATCGTGGAAGGCGTAATCTACAGATATCGTTTCATCGAATGGTATCTCTGCCACAATTCGTTTGGGACCCAGATACCCAGAGGACCCAAACGGTTCTAGTTTGTCGAATTTGTTCTCACGTTGTTATTGCCACTAGTACTGGGGCCGTTTCTCTCTGTCGGATTTTCCGGTCTCCCCGCGGGCGGTTCTGAAGGCGGTCGCCTCTCATTATTCTCAATGCCGGGCCTCATCCCGTCGCGTCGCCATGGCGGCTGATAGCGCTGACCCCCATTTTGATAAGGCCTGGGATTTCTCTCACCTTCATCATCAGGAAAGTTGATCCTGGTGCGGTCGAATTGGGCTAACAATTCCTGGAACCTGTCAAGATTCTCGCACCCTACACTATTGATTAGGTTCTGTACATAAGGTGGAAAATGAGCGGTGAGCAACCAAATAATTTTTTTGTCGCCCGCGTGCGGGTCACACAATTTGATGGCCGAAATTTTGCCCATCGCGTAGTCTAAGTATGACAACTTGCCACGCTTGTCCCATCTACTTTCCAAAATTTTCCTTTCGAACTCGTAACGAGTCTGTTCCCCCCAAAATCTGTCCAGGAATCTGTGTCGGAACTCCTCGTAACTGCTCGGGAACGGAGTGAGTGCCGTCAACCAGTGGGCGGCGTTACCACGTAGTAACTCCTGCATGAATCTGGGTTTGAGCGAGGAGGGAACCGATTTGGTTAGAGCCATATAATTTTCGGCTCGATCTAAGAAGACTTTGGGGTTCTCGTCCGGAGATCCCGAAAAACAAAGGTTTTGTGGGGGCGCCCACGAAAATCGCAAGCCTGCCTCAGCCGTGGGAGAGTTTCCTACATTGTTCTCTCTATCCCTTTCTAAAGCCTCTTGCACTAAAATTTTGACATTCCGGTCTATCTCTTCCCTAATTTTAGATTTGTTTCCCCTCGCGTATTCTTCTTGCGCATTTCCTATCAAATTTACCTTTTCCTGTATTTGACTAACTTCCGAGCTTAATTTCTTGTCAATCCTATTAATGTTCTAATTAAGCTCCTTTTTGACGTCGGTTACGTTCTTTTCTAGGGAATCATCTAGGCCCTCCATTTTATTTTCGAATCCCCGTAGCCTACGGTTCATTTCGGTTTCTAATTTGTCAAAGTCGACTTTCGTTTCGGCCCTCGAGTGGCCAAGCTCTTCGGTCACTTTCCCTACCTGGCTTTCGATTTCCGCGCATCTCTCCCCTACCTCGCATCTAAAAGTTTTTATTTCTTGACCTAGTTGTTTTTCAAGGTGCCCTACTTTTTCCGCCTGCGAATCGAAACATTTCTGCAACTGGTCAAATCTTTCGTCGCATTTAGCTTCGTGTTCCGAAAATCGTTTACTGAATTTCTCCTCTATTTCCCTAGCATTTTCTGTAATTCGGCTGACAACGGCTTCGTTAAGCTCCTCCTGAATTTTCCTATCTTCATCCCGTTGCTCCTTAATGATTTTCCTATTTTCCTCCCATCGCTCCTCATTAATTTTCCTATCTTCGTCCCGCTGCTCCTTAAGAATTTTCCAATTTTCCTGTTGCTCCCTAAAAATTTCCCTGTTTTCCTCCCGTTGCGCCTCCTGAATTTTCCTATCTTCCTCCCGTTGCGCCTCCTGAATTTTCCTATCTTCCTCCCGTTGCGCCTCCTGAATTTTCTTATCTTCCTCCTGCCTTTGCATAAATTGTTTTAAAATTTCCGCTAAATCGGTCTTACTGTCGCCCTGCGCCGGTGGGTCACTCGAACTGTCTGAGCCTGCTAGATCGACTCCTGATTCGTCGAGCATTTTCACTGAGTTCTTGTGTTCACTTAGTTTACTATTAGACCGCACACGCAAACACCGACACACGCAACACAGTACAAATACAATAAAAACAAAAAACACAAATACAAATACATCAAACAGAGTCCACAAATTATTGACCCTCCTACAACTTTCTTCCATCCACTTATTGCGGTAACTTGTAATTTAAGCTGTCGCAATAGAATTTTATGAAGGAGCTGAACCAAAAGAGTTAATAGCAAAATATTTCGTGAGCAATCGAACTTCTTAATCTCGGGGTCGCATACTGGGGTATTTACTAATACAAATCGAGCCCCACTTGGGAAAGCCAAATGTAATATCTACGATCAAATCGCCTAAACTAGCCCCACATGGGACCAGCCAAATGTAATATCTAAGACTACTCAACAGAACTAGCTTCGGTGTGGGACCAGCCAAATGTAAACTAACACGGGGAGGGCGCCAGGTTCAGCTCCTGAAATGTGACTGGATGGAAGAGTTGGGAGGTCATGAATTAGCACAGAGTCATTTGTGACAAATAACAATTTATTCCTGGCACCAAAAGCTGCCAGGGCAGTTACATGTCGCAATGGGCGACGCAAGTTTTCTACTAAATCTACTTTGTGGACTGATTGTCCTAATTACTATTTGCTAATTCCCTTACAGCTGACACATTATGCTTACTCTTTGATGAAGCGTGCTTTTGATCATTTAAGGTCCGTAGGGCCTGAGCGCGGCCACTTGCAATTTCTCGCCGTTACGATTGTTCTGCGAGACGGCTTCGTCTCGTATTGTTTCACCAGTGGCTGCGTTGTCTCCGCGGGCGGGCCGTGCTGCGGCTCCGGAGCAGAGGCGGCGGCAGCCCCGGGTCGCTGACCTTCAGCGGCGCGTCTTCTCTCGGCAGGTAGCGGCGCGTCCCCCTCTCGGCAGGTCGCCGGCTCGAACAGGCTCAGAGGGGCGAATGGCCACGGGCGTTGACGTAACGCGGTGGGCTGTCACTGGGCCCGAAGCGGGAGGCGGCAAAGGCTGGTGGGCCGATGCGGAAACGGCGCGGGATCCGGTAGTCTCCCGCCCGAGTGTCCTCCGCGACAAGTCCACTAGTCGCGTCCCAGCTAATTCGATTCTGGGAAAGTCTTTCCCGAACTCGCGTCCCGATCGTAAGTAACTGAGTGATCGTGCGGATTGGCAACCAAGAAGTATCTTGGAAGTATCTCGAAATATCTCCGAAGTAGCTCTAAGCAACGAAAAATTAGCTCTCCAAAAATTCTTAGGAGCGTTCCGAAAAATTCTTCGAAGTCTGGCCGAAAAAATCTTAGAAGTGTCGTCCACAAAAAAATCTAGAAGTCTCACTTTTCCACTGTGCATCGCGTATTTAAAAGAAGTTCCTTTCCCCTTCCCAAAATGTTCCTAGCTCTGAATTTCTCCCCTCCCTCATGGCGAAGCTTCCCATTGGCTGAGGGTGGCTGCGTCGCAGAATCCTGATTAACCAATCATGTGGCAATTTTCCCGTATTTTTCCGTCGATTGTTCTCTGTCTGACACTGGCTTCTCTCTCTCGCTCGCTTCCCTTTGTCTGTTGTTCCAGAAGCTGCTCGCGGCTGTCTGGACACGTGCGCGTGCAGAAGTGCATTTCACGGATCCTCGACTGTCGGCATGGGCTAATCGACAGCCTACTGTATTTAATTTGTAAACAGCCCCTGCGGGAATTCTGGTGTCTAGCCCAGGCGCGTGCCACTTTCGGCAGGCATTGTTTGGAAGGGGATCGGTTGAGGCCGAGAAAGGTTTTCGCTTACGACGTGTCGTAAAAGTGTCTTCCTCGCCTAATCGACACCCGGCCAAACTCCATCGGGGCTTGGCATTCCCCGGTCGCGCGGCTGAAGAAAGGACGCGAGGGTGCGCTTTGTCCGAAAAGGTTTTGGCAAGGGGCCAGCATGTATTTTTTATGGGGGGGCAATAAACAGGGTCGCCTCTGACAAGAGGCGAGTGCGGTCGGGGCGGGCCCGGCGGCGTGACGAAAGAAACCTTCGCGGCGGAGGCAGCGTCCCTTTGACCCACTTCTTTCTCGACGCGAGCTATTTCCAGCTGTAGGAATTATTTGTTATTGGCGATGCCATAATAAAATTATACTTAATTAATCGGTGACGCCACAATACGCACATACACACATATATATTTCTTTTAGAGTAAGTACGAATTCTATGCAGGAGACGAACTTACCTTAACCATGACCAACTGCCCTAAGTTATTTTAAGTAAAGACCTCAACGTCACAGCAAATACTAGCGAGACACAGCTTTAGATAATGACTTAGTGCCGCGGAGGAAAGAACAGGTGTCATAAAGGGGGTAAATACCGGGGAAAGGGAGGGAGAGAAACGAGCATGTATTCGGAGAGAAAACTGTTATATAGAGGATTCTTTCTTTTAAAGAATCATTGTCATAAATATTGGTAAAAAGTGTTCGATACCGTTTAGGCTCCCAATACAATACGACGGAATTCATGAATTCAAAAGGAAGAGACAAGATAGCTCTATGTCGTGGAAAGAAATGGAGAGAGATGCAGAGACGGACGAAAGGGTAAAAAAAGAGACTTGAAGGCAAGAGCGATCCGTTAGTGGTTATTCAAATGCATTTGGACAAATTTAAAGAATCAATTAGATTATTATAATATTTAGACCAGCGTTTGCCAACTGGAGAATAAATGACATCAAAGCCACTTTCGCTTTCATGTGAAGGCGCTCGGCCAAGCAATGCCAGCAAAGGGGAAGGGAGGGAGGGAAGGAGGGAGGATGGGACGGAGAGGCAGACGATGGGGTCGAAAACCTTGGCAGTGGGCCTTTACCGGTGTTTCAGGCAACATGAGTGGGAAACCATCTACACTTGTTAATTTTCTTTCGGTTTGGGAAGTTTTTCCATTGGTGGAACAATGGCGATGTGTTTAGTGTGTTCGACAGAAATGCAGTATGTTAAATAGTCCAACCTACAAATGCATTACATAGTTTGCGACCTAGAGAAATCTGCGAGATAAATGTAAATTCTGAAAATAGACATAGCCCGCAGTCATGAGATGAGCAAAGAATTTGTACATTTAAAATTATCGAAAACTGGCTAAAATCACGAGCATTTACAACATTCTCAAACGAAACTGTACATAAAAACTAACCAAGCTTGGGGTCTGAAATTCTCTCACGTGTCATATACCAGATACCTCTGTTTTCTATTTGTTAACAATAAATATTGTTTCCGAACGATATATTCCCTATATTATGTACAATTGTATAAAATAGTATTGGCTTAAAATGTTAAACTGTCTTGTCCAAAAATGTATCTAATAAAAGAACGAAAGTGAAATTACAGTACTGGTTACAATACAGAGTCGGATATTCCTTAGAGTTCTGTAATAATGTGTGTTCTATTGTATAATTCGTCATATGATCTTCGTGATATGATCTTCGTCATATGTGTTATTGAGTCAAACATTCTAAATAATAATTACCATTCAAAAAAATACATTATTGCTTTCCAAGAGAAACGTTTCTCCTCGCTTCCGTAACATCATTGAAATAGTAAGCCCCCGCCACCATGTCTGGCACTTTCTTTGCTCCGCTTCGCGTTGCTTTGCTTTGCATTGGGAACAGGAAAGCAAATTTCTGTGACGTCACAGAGAATTGAATTGGCAAGCACTGATACAGACAAACGTTGTAATGTAGTAGTTATATGATGTGTTGCCGAACAATATTACAAAGCCATTAACTTTCCATCCCATTATTCTTAAAACAAAAGTTTTAAGAATTTAAAGTAACCTTGCAATTAAAAAAATTAAATAACAGTATTCTCCCATATAATTGTGAATTTTGTAGTAAATATTTGCGCGTAATACGTAATATTTTAATGCCATAATTCGAGAGAGGTAGTTATGTGGAAACGCCTGCAGAAGGGCTGGGCGCAGGGAGTAAGACGAGCTGTAGTGGCCCCGGGATTAAGTTGAGGAATGTGTTGAAACGCATGTGGAGGAGGCAGGGAGCAGGCGAGCGTAGTGGCACGTTACGAAGTTGTGGCCAATGTGGAAACGCAAGTGTAAGGGTCGAGCGCGAGGAGCATGGCAACTCTACTGGTTCAGAGAAACGTTAGCGTTTACGGATGTGTACGAGGTTCAAGTAGCAAACTTGTTAATCCTTTTTTGTTTTCTCGTAATCAATGCTTGCGCGCCAGTGGCCTGGCCGGTGAGTGGGGCCAGAGGGTGAGACCTGGGCGTCGGAGACCGCTCGGCGACAGCCGCATGTCAACCCTGAGCACAGAAGGAGGTGGTCCGGCGTCTGCGAGTAGGCGTCCACCACGTGCCAGCCGCCTGCCCTGCCGCGCCACCGCGCGCTCTCGTAGAGCACTTGCGAGCGCAGGACCTGGTGGTGCGCCCACAGCAGAAACGGCAGGTTGTCGGCCACCGGGGCTCCCTCCCGCGCGTTCAGCTCGTCCGCCAGCACGGAAACGACGCAAATGGCGGTGCTGCGAAGCTGCAAGAGAAGCGGCCCGACGTTGTTCTGTAACAGAATACAAGAATTTAACACCAACATCTATAATGAGATATAGAATTATACATGATCGATGTATTTTCTCTGATATAAAGAAAAGCATTCCAAAAGGGCAAAATTACATTTCAGGTTCAGTGGAGTAGAGAAACAGGAGATACGTTCTTTGCTTTTATCGAGCGAGAACATCGTCTTCTACGTGAGGAAGGCAACTCTAAACTAGTGGTGCCACAGAATGGCACAGACTTTCCGGTATTAGCTTTCTATTTCCTTTGGTCTCCGTTTTTAAACAAAGCGCTACTGAAAAGTTCAACCGCTACTGAAAATTCAAAATTTGAAGCTCAATTTCAAAGGCAATTTTTGAGTTTTCGATAAACTCAACTTAAAGTCATTTCATTTACTTTAACTCGCAAATACAATAGTTTTTACAAATTGATAGAAATGTGCATATCAACGCCATGAGAGATCTTTCAAAAAATTAACATTTGTTTAATTTTTGAAAAAACAAAAACATGTAGGGAAATTAACTTTACGTTACATTAAAGAGTGCAATGACAAATATCAGTTCGAAATGTTTGAAGAAAAAATATAGAGCCGTGTTTGACAAAATGTCGTTTGAGCGTTTCTGAAAATGTGGAGTTTTTCAGCTAGTTTTACAGAAAACGGTAGAGTATGCACATGTACTCATAAATATAATGAGAACAAATTGCGGATAATACAAAAATTAACGCCATGCGAGGCAAGTCAAAAAATTACAATTTTGTAATTATTGTAAAAACAAAAGAATTGAACAATATCCCGTCTATGTCATCTTATAGAGTAGATTTAGCACTATCCCTACCAAAAGTTTAAAGAAAAGACTTACGCCATTTTTGAGAAAATCCAATTTTTGTAATTCTTAAAATTACGCATATTGCACGCAAAATTGTTCGAAAACTACTAATTTTTTTAAAAAAGTACACAACCTTAACGAAAGAACTCACTACTGAAAACAAATTGTCTTTGAAGGAAAATCTATCTTTCATTGTGTGGTTGTAAGAAGACACCACATTTTGATTTTGAATTTTTTGAAAATTCAGTGTTAAACTGAAAATAGTACCTATGCCTCGTTTATAAGTGTATTTTGCTCTTTATTTACAAGAAATTTACACAAAATATTTGGAGCCGTTTTTGAGAAAATTTTGAAATAGTCCGGGGGGCTTCATTCAAAGTACCCCCCAACTTTGAAGGAAGATTTTCAAAATCTCAAAGATTCGACTAGATCCAGATCAACACGTTTCTTGCATTTTGAAAAAATCTACTCATGGTTTTGGCGCTATGAGTGTTCACAGACACTAGACGGACGGTCGGATGGACGGACGGACGGACAAACGGACGTCCAGATAGACGTATTGAAAAAAAAAACACTTTTCCGGTTTCAAGGGACCCCAAAAAGTGTATTTCCCTATATTACGTATATTAGTCCGTATATAGGTAAGTATGTGGGAAAGCAAAAATATATCTTCAATCTACAGCATTTTTAGCGGCGTCTCTTTTATTTACTTGTATTTGGCCGGAAAGTCCTCATTAAGCAAGTACGATTCATTTACTGTACATTGAATATATTAACATGGTTTTTGAATATGATTGATTCGTGAATGATTGATACGAATATAATTGAGTCATGAATTGATTCATGAATGATTCAAGGAGTACATGGAT
Source organism: Gryllus longicercus (assembly GCA_038098605.1). Lineage (NCBI taxonomy): Eukaryota > Metazoa > Arthropoda > Insecta > Orthoptera > Gryllidae > Gryllus > Gryllus longicercus. Next base: position 1,228,901 of record JAZDUA010000361.1, read on the forward strand.
ACATTATGTAAATTGCATAAATAGGCCTAACTATTTGTAAATTAAATGTCTTAAACCTTATCAGGTACGTGATGCTCAGGGATGGTCGTGATTTCCATTTTAGACTATTTTGGAGAGGAATATTTTCCGATTTTGAAATGTCCGGCTGAGTGGATCTTGGCTTATTTATTTGCGTCAAAAACAGTTATAAACTGTGTATGACGTGCTATAGGAAGTTAATTTGAAGTTACATTTATGTCCAGAAGCAAAACAAGGTGCCATCTCAGCACTTGCCAGAGTATCAGGGAAACTGGACGAAAACCTGATCGAGATGGGGGTCATTGACCCAGAAGCTGAAGTCACAAGTCATGTCTGCCCGCTAGTACAACAGCAGCGGCCGTCCCTACACCACCTTCGTTCTAAAGCAATATATCGGGCGTCGCGGACGCCCGAAAACAAGGAAATGAAGAGACTGACTCACATTGACTGAACCAGGGAGCTTCGGGGTTCACAAAGACGAATAATGAAACGAAGAGACTGACTCACATCGACTGTGAATCAGGGAGCTCCGAAGACCGTCCTTACCAAATTTTGAAATGTATAAAAATAGATCTTGCAGCGTCACCGCCGCACTCCCGATCCATTCCCCTTCTCCTTATGACAAGCGCCCTCGGAGCACATAAATACAGGGGGAGCACTGCAAGTGGCCTCATATCTTAGTTGGAAGTTCTAGCAACCAAATGTACTGAACTGCGAAATAAATTTACTTCTTGGGCAAAGTCAGTGTCTGAGTTACTTCGAAGATCCTGCCAGCCAAATTTACATAACTCACAGCCATGGCTGGGGTGCTGTAGTATCGGTTCGGGGCACGCGGAGAGGTGCGTACCAGGTGGTAGCCGGGCGGGAACGCCAAGTCGTGCGTGAGGAAGGCCTCGACGGTGCGTGCGTCGCCGGCGGCGATCACGTAGGCCTTGGGCAGCTGCTGCAGCCAGAGCGGCGGCAGCGGCGCGCGCGGGCCGGGCGGCGCGCGCCACACCAGCAGCGCCACTTGGCCTCGGGCGTGCAGCGGCCGCAGCCAGCGCTCGCCCAGCTCCGCGTCGTAGTGCTGCAGGCCCGGGCCCGGCTTCAGGCCAAGGTCGACGAGCAGCAGCGGGTTGGCGCCGCTGTCGGAGCCGGGCGCGCCCCACGTGTCGCGCCAGATGGCGGGCCAGCTCTGGCCCTCCGCCCAGCGCAGCCCCTGCTTCGGGGCCGGCGGCAGCGCCGGCAGCGCACGCAGGGCGGCGAACAGCCCCTGGGGACAGGCAGGTTACTCATGGTTTCATCGCGGGCGGTAGCTGGAGCTGGAGGACGAGACACGTTGGCTTGCGGGGTTTTTCATTTCCAAAAGTTTCCAGAATCTCCCAACTACTGTCGTTGTGTATGCCGTCTGCCGTGTCGCTGATCTCAACACTTCCCAAGCGGACGAGACGAATTGAAGTCGAAACAGTGTAGCAAAAGATGACGTAGGCGTAAGCCAAAGAATGTTTGCTAGTGTTTGCCAAAGGATATCTTGTTTAAAACACCTTGACCAGCGGGTCCCAAATACCACTCAGAATTTTGAGTTTTGGTAGGGTTGCCAAGGTCTTGGGATAAACTTTGATCCCAAATGGGCGGTCACTGCAAAATAGGATAATGAAAGACTCAGTTTTGCGGGGTTTTCCCATCCAGACACCTCCCACCAGCGAAGCACCTGGAAAGGACTGCAGGTAAGGAGCAGGCCAGAACAAACATAAGCTGGCAACTGGTCTCGCGGCATTTGTGCTAGAGTAGTGCATGTAAGAGTGTGTGTATGTGAGGAATGAGGATAGGATGATGAAGGAAGAGGAAGGAATGATCGCGTGCGCTCCGTGGCCCGTTTCTTAGAGTACTGTTCCGGCAATCGCAGGAGTTGATCGGGGAAACCACGGAAAACTATCGATTAGAGCGGCAGACCGCTAGAATTCTTTTCCAGCCAGCGCCTCAATTCGACCTAGTTATGTAGCTATTGTCAAAAATCCTTCCACTTGTACATTGGACCTCCAGGTCAGAGACCCTGCAAGGACAACTGGAGCCAAGAGGGCGGCGCCACAACGTCAGAGTCTCTCCACGCCCTCGCTTCCCCGAACGCCTACTCTCCCTGTGCCTCTCACACACAGATTTTCATCCGGGGGGGCCTAGAAAATGGGCTTGTAGAGACAGATGCGGAGGTTGGAAGAGATCGCAACACACAAACATCCCTCTCACGCAGACGTTAAACAAAAAACGTCACGACCACACGCGCACACAAATGTATACAAATAATTAAACCTTACGCACCGTATACACATACCTCCACGCAAGTTATAATTTGGAGCGCCTTACCGTTGCATTAGGAACCGCAGAGACTGCAGGCAACGAATGGAGGCCGAGTAAAAGCACCACTAGCACCATCGAAGTCACCACCCGCGACACCAGCATCGTCGGAGAGCGCACCAGCGGCCTGCAGGGCAACCCCCACTCTACCATCCCGCTGAGGTAGGCGCGCCCAAAGAAGTGGATTCAGCGCCTCTTGGCCCTGAAAATAGCCAAGGCCACCTTTACCTCGCTCCTCTTCCTCTCCTCGTCAGCTCTCCGTTTTATCTCACTCTCCCTACAGTCTGTCTCCTCTTTTCCCTCCCCTTCAACACCGCCCCACCACTTTCCCCTTTCCCTCTCCTCTTCCCCTCTTTTCTTTCTCTGTTCCCTTTTCCACTCCTCTACCCTCGTCTCTCACCCTCTTTCCTACCCTCTTCATAATTATCTTCTTTCTCTTCCTCGCTCCTCTTAGTCGCTTTTGCTCCCACTTCCCTTTCCCGCTCCCCTCTCCAGTAGCCCCTTCCCTGTTCCCCTCCCGGTCCCCTTACCGTGCCTCCCCGCAGCCCTTTCCGCTCCTCCGCCCTATCCGATTTCCCTTCCCCGCCTTTCTTCCCCTGATCATTTCCCCGCGCCCCACACCATCCTTCCTCCCCTTCCTTTCACGATTCCATTCCCCACTTCGGTTCTCCGCATTCCATTTCCCACATGTCTTCATCACTTCCTTTTTCACTTTTCTTCACGGTTTTACATCCCCCTTCCATTCCCGTTTTCTTTTTCGCTTTCCTCCTTCCCTTCTCTCTCTTCTTCCCCGCGACTTTCCCGACCCCGTTTTCGTTCCCCTTCCTGGCTTCCCCCTCCCAAAGGAGAGTAATGGCCCAAGAAAGATCATGAACAATGATCAGAATATTTTCAACTCTAAAATATGCACAGCATAGCGCACGGAAATCGACTGCACTTTCCGACCACTTCGCATGCACCACATCGATTTAGAACTCCAAGTGGTAGCGGAGTCCTCTAATTCCCCTGAATTTGGCAGGTGGCTTCTAACGCAAGCAAATCGATCACGTGGTCATGCTACATCGAATTTCTTTCCAACTCCAGGGGCGGTGTGTTGCTAACACTATATTTCCATGATGCAACATAAGTAGGTGGCATTAGTATGGTACTTGCATATATACGATATTAGTCATTCAACTACAGGGACTACAACAGCACATATTTTCCCGCATTATGGAAAACAGTTACGTAATATTATAATATTGCAATTTCTGACTACTATTGACGCTTTACCGTCAATAGATTTTTCGGTTACAAGCACTCATCAGAGGTGGTTTCTTACGACACCACGTGTTTGAGGAAATAATTTACTACAAACAGGAACAATAAATTATCCACTTCTTCGTTACCACGGGTCAGAAATAAAAGTTCTTTCTGTCGAAAAAATTAAGAAGAAAAGTCGAAGAAAATAAAAAATGGCGACATTTTCGAATATTTAAAAAATGTTGTTACAGTTGAAAAGTACCAAAAAATCATAATATCCCTTCCCTACCCAAAACAGTCGTCCAAATCTGCAGGGCCGTGTGTCCAGCCAGATCAATCTGGAATTACGAATTTTAGAGGAAATCGTCTGAATGGCTAGTTGCTAGCATTGACCAGCGTCAGGAGGGAGGACAGACAGACAGTGGTTTTGCTTAAATCAATTTTTTACTACCGAGGACGAAATATAACCCAACACTACGTAACCCAATGAGATATATACTCTTATTTTGACACGAGAGCCTCACAATACGAGTTTTTACTCTTGAAAAATCGCCTTGTTCCACAGCCACAAGACTTCCTCTATAATACGTAATCAGTGTGTGAGAAAGTAGCTACTAGTGCTACAACTGCACATATTTTCTCGCGTTATTTCTAATTTTGTCGAAAATTCAGAAAGCTCAACACAACTGGGAACTGCGTCATTTTTTTCAGCATTCTCTGTTCTATCTATGGAAAAGAAATTTTAAAACAATTGGAGCCGTTTTAGAGAATGATTTATTTCAAGCAGACACTTGCGAAAACTTTTTTCAAAGTATACATGACCTTTTTATAGACTCCTTTTTTAGAATACATTCTTTTAAGACACAATCATTTATCTTCAACTGTGTACTTTTGGATTTTTTTTTCGATTTAAGAAAATTTAAAGTTGGTCGAAACTAGGATCAGCTCATTTTTTTCAGTTATTTACTGTGGGGTATTTGAAAATAGTGTGGCTTTACTTAAAGTAGCACCGAAAATCAAAATATGCGTGTCACCGAGCGTAAAGTTCGTTCAAATCAATTGCGAGTAATCCATCTGAAGTGTTTAAACGTTAGCGTTGGCAACACGCAGAGGGACGGAAAAACAGACACACGTTTTGACATCAATCGGTTTTTCGGCATCAAGGACAAACAAAACACGGATTCTGACTACACAGCGTGATAAATGATGTAATGTACTACACCTATATTAATAAAAGTGAAATCTACGACGGTAACCGACATCGATACTGCAGAAGGTAGTGTACGACGAATGAAATTTTTCAGGCTCTTCTTCCGAATTTACGCAGGAACGTTTGTTAAAGTGTAATACAACACAAATTCGAGAAAAAAACATTTGAATTATATGTCGGTAGATACGCCACGATCATTATGTTTCTCCTGTGGATAAGGAAATATTGGTACCAAATATGAGTATAATGCGCCAGCGGCCTGTGATGGTGCCACAGAACCTGTACCTAATAGATTCGCTAGAGGCCAATTGCAGTGCGTAAGATAAACATTTTTAATCTAATAGGAATGTACTGTAAAATAAAATAAAAGCTTACAATATTTTATTAAATTTGAACCAATTACTTCGTAAATAATAATCATAAACGCCTTGCTTTATATAAAATGTATATTTTTCTTTCTTTTACAACAACTCGGAGCCGTCCGTATTGGATATGAAGAAATACGGGCAACGCTGAGTATTTGGCTCGTATAAGTGTATGACTTACCCACCTTTTCTTAACTAGAGGCGACAATAAGGGTACTGTTTTGCCTTCCTTTGGATATATGTTAAAATGTATCTGTTGCATGTCACATCTCATAACACTTATATTACTTTTAAATATTGAGGTGAAACAATTATTTCTTCCTATGTCTTCATCGAATTTTTAAACGAATTTTAAGCTGACGCAGTACACGAGATAGAATTACTAATTTTTACTTTACTTATTGCATTGATGTCTAAAAAATAATTTTATGCATTTTTTTCACAGAATGTTTTTTTTCAATAACGAATTTTTTTTCAATAACGAAAGATCGCAAACATAAAATCCATTTGCCAGAGGCCTAAACTCAGAAGTTCCACTATTGCAGTAGTACATTTGAGCCAATTTGTATTCTGTAATGTGGTGGCAGCGCACCTACCGTGGTAGGTCCCCGGATTCCGCCTTCGCCGCTGAAAAGCCGCTGAGGTTGAGCCTTGAGGGCCGAAGCAGCACAACACAAGTGCACAATACGCGTGCAATCCCGCTCTCCCTTCCCCCCGGCCCCGCTCACACCGTCTCGTTTCCGCTGCCGCGCGGGGGCGTGGCAGTTACGCCAGCGCTTGAGCGATGGCTGTCCCGCCCTCGAACCCGGAAGACCGCTTCCTCTCGCCCCCACCCACCCGCTAGCTTCTGTGGCGTCTTTGCCGGGGCAATAAATCAGACATGAACGGTTTGTAATTTATTGAGTATGTATTTGAAATATGCTCCAACACCTGAATACTATGTACAATATTTGTAAATAACAATATTGACCCGTTACCAGAAATAATGTTCCTGGTCACCACCACCGCTGGCCTGATAATTTGATATCATATTCGGTGTGATGCACCAGTAGCCTACGTGAGCATACAAGCGAGTATGCCGCACCTCCCGTCTCGACGTAGCACGCCGGCTTCAGTCCCCTGCCTCAGTAGCCTATGCATTGAAATGCAGCGCCGCGCACAACCCACACGACTTCCTACCGACGCGCCCAAGAATCAGGAGGAGTTTAGGTCCGGGGTCCACTTATATTACTTTCTAGGCCGGCTGACGGAAATGCGTCATCTATCTGTTTCCGCCGACGCGTTTCCACAGCCAGCATGTCTACGGGGTTCACAAGTTTGTCCCCCCGAGTGGTAAAAGGGGTTCAGAAGTGGCCACCCAGGACACGACACCACTTCCCTTCCGCTCCCTAGGTTTGCTATTGTGCAGCCGGCGCCCCTTCCCGCCAGCGCTGCCTGCTGTCGCAAACTACTTCCTCGTGCATGAAATCTTCATGTGCATGAAATGCACGTGGCTAATATTTTATCACGTTTGTAGAAGGCGACTGGTATGACGCCACACTTCCTCCCTCGCCTGCGCCCTCTCCTTCCGCTTCGCCTAGGGCCATGGAATCCGCGTCTCCGAGACCGACGTTCCCTTGGTTCTCGCCCTCGCACGACCAATCTCTTGCCCTGGCGTTTTCGCCCTCACCCTCGCCTGCGACCACGTCCTCGTCCCCGTCTTCGACCTCTCCTGCGCCTTCGGCATTGATCTCGTCCTCGCCCTCCCCCTCCCTCTCCCCTTCTCCCTCGCTCGCCTTCGAATCCGACCTGCACTGCAACTCGGCACCGGCGTTTGCCAGTGTCTTCGCACGAGCCCTCCGACCTGATGATCAATAATGGAAAATTCATTTTGGCAAACATTCTACCAATAGTTTTTTATACATTTTTAATTTTTTATATTTGCTTAAGTACATAGCTCAGTAAATATAACTATACATATGTCTTAAAAGACGTACTTACTTTACTTAAATGGATTACAAGGGGGAGGAATTCCCGTTAAGGGGTCCTCAGCCAGGATATAAATTTGCAATTTTTTTTTTTTGGAATATGCGGTATAAATATTCGTTTTTTTATTCTTGTTTGGAATATGGGTTATTTTGGCCAGTTTAAAGGGTAGAAGGGCTGGACTTTGAAGTAGGTTAAAATAAAAGTTGGATACGTGTTTCTATAGGTCCAAGGTTAAATTCATTATGGAGTTGGTTGTTGGTGTCCAAGGGGAATGAGCAACTATTCTTAATTACAGGACTTGTAGTTTGTGCATGTTAGATTTGGCAGAGTTCATCCAAATTGGGCTCTGATTACAATACTCAATTGGTTACCAAACTGGTCCTAACGAACTCGTTTGGCAATTTTCCAATCTCGTACTGTAATCAGATGTATTACGACACTAATATCGTAAATAACATTTTTGCCAGTGTATTTTGCTTTTTTATTGAACTCCATACGACGCGTGTTACATCGTAGCGACCCGCTTCTCTCTGGTAGGTAATTTTGCGAGGTTCCTTCGTTCGAACTGTGCCTTTATAAACGAGGCAAATATTGCGCTCGATCTTTCCTTTCTCATCCTGTCTCCTCCTCTACCCTTGCACACGTTCTTACAAGCACCACTGACACTTATTTCGGGATTTCAGGAGAAAGTTTGCAAATTGACGTGTAGTTCGGCATCAGATTTTGCAGTGTTGGAAGGAAAGAACAGCCACCTCCCGAGATAAAACATGCAGTACACTAACGGTACTGATGACTGTAGTAGTGGACGCGCAAAAGAAACACGAAATATTCATTGACACGAAAGAGCGGAAGTGTAACCTGCGTAGGACGTTCTACAAGTGAAGCAATTCGGAATGAAACATACAAACGTCTCTTATCACAGATACTCGTAGTATTAGACGAAAATATATTGCGGAAACCACGTACACGCTGCACTCACCATTTCGAACACTGACTTTAATAAGACCAACAGCAGATACTGTGTAATCGGAAACGTAAAAAGTCAATTTTGAAGTGATTCTAATAGAAGAGTTTGGGCAAAATTATTTCGTGTTGTAATGTCTCCATCGGCCGCTGGGCGGGTGTGAGCAAGGGCTGGAGGAGGCCGAAGTCACTGGACTTTCGACGCCGAGCACGACCTTGGATCAACCCAGACTCTTGACTGACGGAAGCGAAAACATATTTCCCAGTAGATGCTTTAGTACTGGATACAAAATCGAGCGTGACAGCTCTCTACATAAGCACTTTCATTATACAGATATGATATATTGTTTAATATGCAATATACGAAACACGAAATAATCGTCTGGAAACATCATTTTGTTGGTTTAGAATATTTTTAATAAGATAATGCATAATCGGAAACGCTGAATAAAAAAATAAACATTAAAGTTCTTTTGATTTATTAAAGAATTTTATTGGGGCCTTATAATTGGATGGAATTGGGTGGGTTGTAAATTGCTCCCAATAAGGAATACCTATTCAATAGAAGTTGCGAGCGAGTTTTCGAATAATAGAATTAGTATAATATGGACAAGTCGGCCCCGTGGCGCAGACGGTTGCGGCAGCCGTCGTCTGGGCCGAGGAGGCTGCAGGTTCGAGTCCTGCGTAGACATGGTCGTATTTGTGATTGTCCCTTCACCTATCATCATCATCATAATCATCATCATCCTATCATCTCATAAGTCACACTACAAGGCGTTACAAACTTGTTGTAATCCAAGGATACAGCTGAAAAGCTGATCCTGGAAGAATTACACAAGATAATCGCGTAGCGTGGTCAGTAATGGCCTATACGCCAATAATAATAATAATAATAATAATAATAATAATAATAATATGGACAAAGGAGGTTATTGGAATAACCATATGTATATGTTGCAAATCTTCAAAAAACGCTGTGAAGGTGTTTCCAGTTGCTCCAGCCTACTAAATATTAGAACACATAAGATACTATATTATGGAAATCCTCGGGAATCACCATTTGTTCATCAACCGTAATATGTGAATTTTAATACTGCCATATTTTTATCTAACACCGGCATGAACTAAATAATTTGTCAATATGCGTTTACTCGTAAAATTTTGTTTGATGTCATTCACCACTTTCATAATTTCTACTCTTTGATAATATCTTTTACAATGATAGCTTTTGATTAATTTTAATTATTCTCTCACCTATCTGTTTTCTTTCATTTATTTATTTACTTCCGTCAATACTGAGGTAAAAGAAGCGTCGAGAATAATTAGTTTCTTCTGTGGCTTCTTCACTGACGAGTACATAATGTACAGATAGGTGAAATTGACGAAAAATATAGATTTTGACGGGACAAAGTTTTGATTCTCAACTAAAGTATGGAATGGCAACGTATGAAATGCTTCTTAATCTCAAATTTAGCAATGTATATTCACCGGTGACGAATTCATCGCGTTTCAAATTCAGTAAGTCAATTTTCACTGTTTTTCGTTGGTAATACTACAGACTCAGTACGTCGTTACGTTTCCGGCCTCCCCTGAAAGCATTTCCTCCGTGGCATACCCCTCCTTGCAGAAGTGAGGAGTGGAGGGGCAACGTCTAGCCCGGAGGGGTGGAAGGGCAGGGCAATGCTGAGGAAGTGAAAATCCGCCATTTGAGTGTTGACGAGCGACGTGTTATAATGTTGAGCAACGGGTGAGGCTTTGACTGAATTGCATTCGTCAGTGATGTTTTCAGACAAGGAGCTCGTATATTATTTTACATCTTGCAGTTGGGTGTTTTCCCACAATTGGTGTGCTTTATTTACCATATTTCATAGTGCAATGTTTCATCTGTGTGGTATATTGGCTACCACGAATGCATTAAGGTAAGAATATGGATTGGCTATGTATTTAATATTTGTTCACTAGGATAGAACGTGAGCACAAAATGGAGTGGTTCTTACATTTTTCAGTAGATAACGTAAGATATATACTCGAAATAATTGGAATTTTTTAACCGGAATAAAATTTATTAACTCCTTAAGGTACCTACTGGATTGCTAGTTCTACCGACGTTTTGTATGTTCTGTTCACAACTCTCATTTTTTTCGTTTCAACTTTTTCTTATAGCATTTTGAGATTCAAAAAATATATTTTTAAAATTGTATAGTTATTACTATTGAAAGGAATTTATGCCCTAAAAATCTTTATGGTTTTAAAAATTTACATTTGACCTAAAAATTCTGAAATGTGCACTTTAATATGCAATTAAAATTAACAATCTTTAATTTCATGTATAAACAATTTTCGATAAAATTCAGGAGAAAAATTCTTTGCTCTCTCTCGCGCTCTCTTTGCTCTCTCTCGCGCTCTCTTTGCTCTCTCTCTCTCGCGCTCTCTTTGCTCTCTCTCGCTCTCTTGCTCTCTCTCGCTCTTTGCTCTCTCTCGCGGTCTCTTTGCTCTCTCTCTCGCGCTCTCTTTGCTCTCTCTCACGGTTTCTTTGCTCTCTCTCTCGCGCTCTCTCTTTGCTCTCTCTCTTTGCTCTCTTTCGCTCGCTCTCTTTGCTCTCGCTCGCTCTCTCTCTTTGCTCTCTCTCGCGCTCTTTTTGCTCTCTCTCGCGCTCTCTTTGCTCTCTCTCGCGCTCTCTTTGCTCTCTCGCGCTCTCTTTGCTCTCTCACGCTCTCTTTGCTCTCTCTCGCGCTCTCTTTGCTCTCTCGCGCTCTCCATGCTCTCTCTCTCGCGCTCTCTTTGCTCTCTCTCGCACTCTCTTTGCTCTCTCTCGCTCTTTGCTCTCTCGCGCGCTCTCTTTGCTCTCTCGCGCTCTCTTTGCTCTCTCGCGCTCTCTTTGCTCTCTCGCGCTCTCTTTGCTCTCTCGCGCTCTCTTTGCTCTCTCTCGCGCGCTCTCTTTGCTCTCTCTCGCTCTCTTTGCTCTCTCTCGCGCTCTCTTTGCTCTCTCTCGCGCTCTCTTTGCTCTCTCTCGCGCTCTCTCTCTTTGCTCTCACGCGCTCTCTCTTTGCTCTCTCACGCTCTCTCTTTGCTCTCTCTCACGCTCTCTCTTTGCTCTCTCTCACGTTCTCTTTGCTCTCTCTCACGCTCTCTTTGCTCTCTCTCGCGCGCTCTCTTTGCTCTCTCGCGCTCTCTCTCTTTGCTCTCTCGCGCTATCTCTCGCGCTCTCTCTCGCGCTCTCTCTCGCGCTCTCTCTCGCGCTCTCTCTCGCGCTCTCTCTCGGGCTCTCTTTGCTCTTTCTTTCCTCTCTTTGCTCTGCTGAGGCGTGGGCTGGACTGCGGCAGGCAAGGCGACGCGCTTACCGAGGTTTTCCCCTCGCTCCTGACCCTGGAACCTAGAGCTGGAGCGGTCTGCTGAGGCGTGGCTGGTCTGCGGCAGGGTCGGGGCGCGGCAGGGCTGCCGCGGAGGATGAGTCGACGGTGGCGCCGCCGCAGCGGGATGTCGGGCTGCAGCTGCTTGTGTTGGCGCTGGCGGGGGACGTGGGCGGCATCGTGCATGTGCTGGAGGCCGGCGCCGCGATGGACCCGCCCTATGGCTTTGGGTGGCGCGCGCTGGTGGCCGCCGCCGGGGTAGCTCTCCCCGTCGAGCTTGGTGTGCGCGCGCTGCTCGTGGCGGACGGCGGCGACTACATGAGCGTCGTCAGGCTGCTACTTCGGCGGTGCGCTGTAGGCTATATGGTAAGTCCAAGCGATGATATGATTTAATTAAGGTCTGGATTTCAAAGGAATCAAAGAAAATACCTGGAAATCTAAGGAATGGATTTCAGATATATTCAAATGTTCGTCATGGTTCAACATGGGAATGGGAAAGCAAAATAATTGCGGGGAAAACGCAGACATTCATTCCTGTACGATTGATAAAGTACCGTTCGACTAATGATGGTTGTCTGTATATCAACACCATAAAATCTACCTATTAGTGTGCTTCGGATACCCATAACTGGTAGGGCCACGTCACGGATTCAACTAAGCAGGAATTCAACGTTCATAATCCAGGGATTTCTAATGCCCGTATTCTCAGTATCATGGAATACGAGAATTATCGTCTAGTTTGCGAATCAAAGAAAATCCTTATACATGAGGCCGGATCGGTTGCGATTCACGGGTTACACACCCCGAAAGCATGGTGTGGGTTATATCTCCAATTTTGACGTATAATTCGTGAATTGCGCTTGCTTGCCCTTAGTTATCCTGTTAAACAATATAGACGACTCTAACAGATATGATTTTTGTTGTTGAAGTTACGACATTCTTTTAAAACAGAGGGATCCCCGTCTATTTGCTTCAGAGAGCAGAATTGTTACAATGAGTTAGACGAAGTGACGAAGAAGATATATTTGACAAACTAACTATGAAGGAGCATGTCTTGTGCTATAGCTTTACGTACATCCAGTCTATAATATTTACATCTCAGTAAGGTAGAAACAATATTTCCTATTGAAATCAAGTTTCTTCAGTAACAAACAGAAATTTTCTTTTGATATTTGATATTCCTTTTAGTCATTAGTAATATAAATCTGTAAAGTCTTGTGCTATAGCTAAATAATTTTTAATAATATTTTTATAGTAATGGGTAGTACAGCTATTATTGTATTTAGTAATATATAACTTGGTCTTATCCTTCTATCAGTGCAGCTTCTTTTTTAATTAAGTCACATAATTAGCTTTTGCTTTTAATTAAAGCTTTGGTCACTTTCCTCCATCTACTAGAAAGTCTCCCTTGACTTTTACATTGACAAGGAGATCATCAAAAATATAGACTTCTAACACCCAAAACCAGTGTTGGTAGGTATTGTTAACATAATCAGGCAAATAAATGCTGAAAGAATTTCTAATTTTATCTTTGAATAAACAGTTATCAAATGAATTGAAATGGATAACAATGGTTTAAAGAAAAAATACAATAACAATTAAGCATATTGCATCTAAGTTGGTCGTTGGTTAAACTCGCTAATAGGTTTTTTAAATTGAAGTAAATAAATAAAAACAATGCATTTAACAAATATTTTTATTTACTTCATTAATGTACAATATTGAAACAGATACAATTTCCTGGTAAATAAATGATACTTTTGACAAATTTAATTCCCAAATACGAAAATATTACTGAACACCAAGTTATGAATACAATACAAAAGGTAGGGGCATTGTAAAACCTGCTAAATGGTTTCAATGTAATCAGTACTTATTGCTTTGCAAAACACTTGGAGAGGAAATATAAAAAATCGATTACCAAACTCAAATCGCTAAAACCAAACAAATATAGGATGTAGTCCATATTTGAATTCAGCACTAGTTTAACAATTAGAAAAAAATTAATTTTGCTTAAAGAATACATTGCTTGTTCATCATATCTTGATAATATTCAAATTCTAAGTAGATAAACATTGCAATCTCAACTCGTGTTCCTTCTTAAACTCAAATTCTGTGATGTTTTTAGAATGTGGAATCCTTGAAGTAATGTTTGTGTTCTTGGGAATAGATACTATTCTCATAATATCTGATCCTTCTCGCAGCTGCTGCTGCTGCTACTACTACTGGTGATCCGCCTTAGACAGTTCCTATTTGGAAATAAAATATTCATATTGAGGCACAAATTTATTAGTTGCTTTTTCTAAATATGAATATTATTGATATGAATATCATTTTAGAAATTTTAAAAATAATTGGTTCCATCACTACCAACAATCGTTTATGGGTAATGGCAAAACTTGTTTAATTTATCTGCAATGTCAATGATACGTCAACGTTATAGTAAAGATTACTGTAGAGGTACTACAATAAACCTTCAATGTATTTCTTCAGTAAACCTTTTCTTTTAGTGTTTGAATTCATGTAAAATTGAGAGTGTAGTATTAATTTCAAAAAATAATAAATGGAAAAATAAATTCTGCACTCTAAAAGTGCGTTAAAGAATGGTTTGGTTGTTAAAATCTTCACAGTAAAATTATTAGAAGATAGAAAAATCCAAAGTAGAAAACGAAAAAAATGGTTTTAATTACTTACCTCACGCAACAGCTCTTAAATGTGTTACAATCTCAAGTTTAGAAATTCAACTCAGCAATCGGTCCAGACATAAATCATATTTTAAATAAAAATATATTTATTTTGGAAACATAATCTGGTTTAAACTATGTACTTTAAAAATATACACAAACTATTCATAGAAACAATGGGATGAGATATCATATGACATATATAATCATTATTGATGATTGATATTTAAATAATCTTTTTTTTAATTCAATGATATTATAACATGTATTTGAATTTTGAAATTCATAAGAGAACATAGTTTTTTTTAAAATTCAGCTTGCATTACATTTTCAGTAATGAAGTTACAATAATCTGCTTCATCTTCCAGATTTTTTCTTAAATGTTCACCTAGAAATAGAAACATATTTTTCATAGCATTACTATAAGAATCTGTAAGAATAAGAATTCATGAAAATGCGATGATAATATTTTTGGAATTATAGAGGTTCTACTTGAATTTGAATGTTCCATCATCTCAGATTTCATTTTTCTAAATAGTATTGAACTTCAGTGGAATTAAATTATTTTATTAGTAGCACTAAAGAAACAATCGTTAGTGTAGCCCCACACCAGAACACAAAGTAATAAAGTTATCGAAAATATTTGAAAAATTATCGAAAGAGAGCCAATACTTTTGTTTTTATTAATTTATTGGTATAAATGTTATTTTATTACTCATCTTGAATATATATAAAGTAAAATAATTCATAAACGTCCGTAACATAACAAAGCCCGAACACGTACTGACTCCACAGATCAACCCAACCAGTTCTTAGTTCAAAATGTTCTAAGAAACGTAGACAGATTGTGTTACTTTCTATATTTTTTCGTAATAACAGTAAATTGGCATATATAATAATGGCATATTTGTTAATAATTAGGTAAATACAAATTTCCTAAATATAAATGTTAGATTCATTGGCCCTGGAGCCATTACACGAAGCCATATAATGTCACATTGAAGATCGCGTTTTGAAGTGGCTGTATGTCTAAGAAACCAAACCACGAGATCGAGATACTCCACAGCCAATTGTATGTACGGTAACATTCTGGCCACGGGTAATCCTCGAATCCGTCAATTTGTTGATGACCACGGTTTGTAAATAAGAGCAGAGGCGTTATATGGGTGTTAATCTAATCCGCGAATTCTTCGATTGGTATATTATTTTCGAAGGAATCCATGATAGAGGATACCAGTGGTCAGAGTACCAGCAAGTCCACAGCTGATGAAGCTCTGCTTCTCAAAGTTCTACCACACAATTCGATGAAGTTAATACCTGAGTGATCTGGAAAACATGCGTCATTGTGTATCTTGTATCACTCAATCACACATCTTGCAATGCGGTTGAACTTTGTTCTCAGTAGCTGTCGTGTACTTGCACATGAATAATGTGCCCGAATTCCTGTGAAAAAATCACTCAATCACTCCTCCAGCCTTCTCCGTTCCGCGAATTACTTGTCGAATATTTTTGTCACATATACCAGTAAAATTAGAGCAAGAATATCCAAAAGAGCTGGCTGACTTTCAGAAACACACTATCATTGTAAACGAAATAAATTTTTTAGCAAAAAATCTGCGAAAAAATACATATTCATAATTTTACTTAATATGGATTTGAGTGAAGACACGGATCTCGGAGCACACGGATCTCGGAGCACACGGATCTCGGAGCACACGGGTCTCGGAGCACACGGGTCTCGGAGCACACGGGTCTCGGAGCACACGGGTCTCGGAGCACACGGGTCTCGGAGCACACGGGTCTCGGAGCACACGGGTCTCGGAGCACACGGGTCTCGGAGCACACGGGTCTCGGAGCACACGGGTCTCGGAGCACACGGGTCTCGGAGCACACGAAACCGTGCAGTTCTCCCCGCAGCACGTAATAGTTTTTCTTTTTGGCGTAAATGGCAATTTCCCCGTTGCCACTTGTGCGCCGGTCCTTTTCCGTCGAGAATGAAATGTGCGGTGTGTTCGTTGGCGCAGGGGGACTTGCACAGGCGCCCATCGCCGCTCGAGGCGACGGCCCTCAGTCGAGCTGCGAGCGTCGCGCGGGCGTCGATCGCGAGATCGGCCGAAGACAATGGCGAGACCGCCGTGGACCGCCCGCCCCCGCCCCAGCGCCCCGAGCGCCGGGCCGCGCAGCAGGCGCGCCAGTGGCTGCAGGCGCTGCTGGTGGTGTGGGCGCAGCGGATCCTGCAGGCGCTGCAGGTGCTGCAGGTGGTGCAGGTGGCGAAGACGTGGGCGATCCTGGAGGTGCTGACCGCGCTGCAGCAGACGGGGCAGCGGGCGGAGCCGTCGTCGCGCTCGTGGCGGGGGAGGAGGGCGACGCGGGCGCAGGTGGCGCAGAAGCCTCCGCGGGCCCAGCAAGCGCAAGCGCAGAGGCTGCCGAAGCCGTGGAGGCCGCTGAGGCCGCCGCGGACGCCGCTGGCCCCACGCTTCTATTACATGCGCCGGAGAGCGCGGATGCTGGGGGCAGAGCAAGGGCCGCGCGCCCAACCGGCTCCACAGGTGAAGTTGCAGCGTGTCGCTGATTTGCCCTTCTAACCTAATTAACGTACATATACTTAAGTTACGTTTGGCTTACAGATGCTTAGGATAGCTTTTGGTTTACATACACATAGGACAACTTTGGCTTACATATGCATAGGACAACTTTGGCTTACATATGCATAGGACGACTTTGGCTTACATATGCATAGGACGACTTTGGCTTACATATGCATAGGACAACTTTGGCTTACGTATGCTTAGGACAACTTTGACTTACATATACATAGGGCATCTTTGGCTCTCATATACATAGGGCAACTTTGGCGTACATATACATAGGGCAACTTTGGCGTAAGTATACGTAGGACAACTTTGGCTTACAGATACTTCAGATAGCTTTATAGTTTTAGAGAACACAAAATCACCACCAACCAAATGTTAGATTCGAAAGAAACTAACTGCCTCGGGTATAGTACAGTCAACACGTTAAATTTTATTTTTTTAATGAAAAAAATCAAGGATTCCGTTTGATATTTGAATGTTATCTCCCACCTTATCCTTTAGGAATGAGATTGGGGCTTAATTGTTATCACAGATCCTTTTTTCAAAAATATTGAACAATTATTTTTCTTCATCGAAAGTTTTTGTATCTCGAGAATTGCAAAAAAAACCCTAGTTTTGAGATTATACAGCCGTTTATCACGAATCAAAAAATGTTTCAGAAATAGGTATAATTTTTTTAGAGTAAAATTCAAATCTGCAATAAAAAATTGGTTTCAATTTTAACATTTCAAAGTTGTCGCCTTCCCCTATCCAGGTGGCAGGAGCGAGGTTTAATTTTAGGTCAGGCAGATGTATTCCTTGGAGATATTCATTTTTGTCTGAGACATTTTCAATGATACGTATGATTATAGTGTTTTCGTTTTGTCAGGTTAAAGGGTACACCTGTGTATTGGGCTGCATCTCCGGTGCTACTAACAAGTAGCTATACTACCCAGTATTCGTAGATCTTTTCTCCGATATTTCACGTAAAGTCCCATAAATATAGACACAAAATAATAATCTCGAATGGGTTAATTACCATCGGCAATTTCAAATAATTTGCGGCTGAAAAAATAGAAGACTCGCATGCAAAAGAGTGACAATATGTATTTAACAATCACTCATTTTACTTTGTTTTAAATGAGTAGTGGTGATCTGCTAAGATTCAGCAATTAATAATAAATCATACTGATTCACAGGCTAACAGACGTGAGCAAAGGAATGATAGTCATCTATGTCTAAGCGCTCATGGTGGCCCTCGCTCTCAGCAGAATCTCCGCGTTCCCCACGAGGCTCCAACTACGCAGGGTCCTCACACTCAGCGGCGCCTACAGGTTCAGGACAGCCTGCCCGCTCAACGCGGCCAGTCCCCTCAACGCGGCGAGTCCCCTCAACGCGGCGAGTCCCCTCAACGCGGCCAGTCTGCTAAACGTGGCCAGCTCACTCAACGCGGCCAGCTCACTCAACGCGGCCAGCTCACTCAACGCGGCCAGCTCACTCAACGCGGCCAGCTCACTCAACGCGGCCAGCTCACTCAACGCGGCCAGCTCACTCAACGCGGCCAGCTCACTCAACACGGCCAGCTCACTCAACGCGGCCAGCTCACTCAACGCGGCCAGCTCCCTCAACGCGGCCAGCTCACTCAATTCGGTCTCCATGCTCAATTGAGCCAGCCCGCTCAGTACGACCTGCCTCCTCAGTACGGCATGATAACTCAATACGGCCCCGCAGAGTTCGGCCTTTTCACTCAGCACGGCCTTCCCACTCAGCACGACCTACCCACTCAGCACGGCCAACCACTCAGCACGGCCTTCCCGCTCAGCACGGCCTTCCGGCTCCGCACGGCCTTCCGGCTCCGCACGGCCTTCCCGCTCAGCACGGCCTTCCCGCTCAGCACGGCCTTCCCGCTCAGCACGGCCTTCCCGCTCAGCACGGCCTTCCCGCTCAGCACGGCCTTCCCGCTCAGCACGGCCTTCCCGCTCAGCACGGCCTTCCCGCTCAGCACGGCCTTCCCGCTCAGCACGGCCTTCCCGCTCAGCACGGCCTTCCCGCTCAGCACGGCCTTCCCGCTCAGCACGGCCTTCCCGCTCAGCACGGCCTTCCCGCTCAGCACGGCCTTCCCGCTCAGCACGGCCTTCCCGCTCAGCACGGCCTTCCCGCTCAGCACGGCCTTCCCGCTCAGCACGGCTTTCCCGCTCAGCAATATCTGCCTGCCCAGCACAGTCTGCCCGCTCAGTATGGCTTACCCTCTCAGCACGGCGTACTTCCTCGACGCGGCCTGCTCATCGAGTGTGACCTTCTCGCTCAGTACGACCTGTCCGCTGAAAACGGCCCGCCCACTGAGAGTGATCTATCTGCTGGATACGTCCCACCCGCTGGGTACGGCCCACCCGCTGGATACGGCCCGCCCGCTGGGTACGGCCCACCCGCTGAGTACGGTCCACCCGCTGGGTTTGGCCTACCCGCTGGGTACGGCCCACCCGCTGCGTACGGCCCACCCGCTGCGTACGGCCCACCCGCTGCGTACGGCCCACCCGCTGGGTACGGCCCACCGGCTGGGTACGGCCCACCCGTTGGGTACAGCCCACCCGCTGGGTGCGGCCCACCCGCTTTGTACGGCCCACCCGCAGGGTACGGACTCCCTTCTGTGTACGGCCCGCCCGACGTGTACACCTCGTCTGCTGCGAATGGCCCGCCCGCTTGGTACGGCCCGCCCACTGGATACCGCGTGCCCACTGTACACGGTCTACCTACACGGCGCGACCTTGCAGCGCAGGACGAACTTGCTGTGAAGAACAAGCTTCATTCTCAGAGCGGCGTCCCTACTCAGCGCGTCCTTCCGGTCCATCGCGCCCCGCCCACTCAGCACGTCCTGTCCACGCAGGGCGACCTTCCTTCTCATCACGGCCTTCCCACCCAGCGCACCCGTCTTGCTCTGCCTGCGTTTCCCCTCCAGTGCGGTCGGTCGTCTCTGTACCGCTTGCCCGCGCAGCAAGACCCACCCCCGCAAAACAACCTTCCCGTGCGTGACGTCTTTCCCGCCCAGGACGGCTGTTCCTCGCATGAGGACGTTTTCGTACAGAGCCATCTTGCCACTGACGACGCTCTCCACCCGCAGAACACTCAACGTTCTTCATGAGCCCTCCCCGCTTACCTCTCAGCACTCCCTCAACTTACTTTCAACAAGATCACGAAGTTCGGTTCACACACAATGCTCTCAGGACTCACTTTTCAACCGGCATTACCCTAGGGATCGTGCCGGTAATGCCAAGGAGCAACATCGCACCTGTCATCTAATATCGTTGCCCCTTTTTGCTAAGTCTTGTTGTGAAATCACCGAACAAAGGCGAAGTGTGGTGGAGGTAATAAGTTACGTGTTATTCTTTTTGCTAATGGGATTGTATATTTTGTGGCAAGAGAGATGTGATCTGAGCGTTTTTGTAATAGCCTTATGACCCAGCGGTAGCCAAATAGCCATTATACATCAGGCCTCTTGAACTGTGGACAATATTTGACGAGATTGCACTCAATAGCGAATGGTGTTTATTTTTATTGCTTAGTCATTGAAAGAATCCCCGAGTGATGGAAATGGAGTTATGGTTGAATACTCTACGTTCTTGTATCATTGTAATAGCGAACGTATTTTAGTGAATACTGTGTTGTTCAAGCCACTCCAGATGTCAGTGACTGGACATAGTATGTGCACAGGCAGAAGGGGGCGCACTCTTCGTCGGTAAGGGAAGTAATGACATCAACCTCAACCACTATGGCAAACAATGTCAGCCTATGGAGTTTAATTCAGTTTATTTGCTAATTAAGGAGACGAAGGAAATATGGGAGAGAAAGTGTGTTAGAGAGGTAAATAAGCTGAACTTTGTCGTAATAATGATAAATTGAAAAACAGAACATAAGCTTCGGGCTTTATCCTGTGGCCCCATGCTATTCGACTTCTCGTCCGTTAAACCTTCTCAAATGAAGGAAACACAGGGAGCATTGTGATGTAATGCAAATTCAGTAGATTGTAAATTAATTTGATATATTTCATGTCCTATTAGAAACGTTCAAGAGAATGTAATGTTTTTAGCGCGTTGACTGTTCTCCTGAATTCTCATGTTCATCAGTTAACAGAATAGTCTGATTGGTGTTCTTACTTCCGTAACACAATTTGCATCTCGATCTGCACCTTTGCCGCCTTATCAACCTCAAAAACAAGACAGTGACGACATAGGAAAGCACCCTAACTGGAAGGAGGTGGCTGTAGAGACAAGGAGTCGACGGTATGAATGAAGGCATTCGATATTTACGCTTCATTTTACTAGCTCTTTCTCGACAGTTAGCAAGATTCGACGTCCATCACGCAAGTGCGAATGGGTAACTACGTATAATTTTTTAAAGAACCACCATACACTTGATGAACGTTTTTAGTTTTTGATATTTTAGGAGAATAAAATATGGATTTCGCGTTCTAATACAAATCAAAAATGTACACATGTAAAAGATAATTGAAAACCGCAGGAGACTAACCTTAAGATTGGAAAGAGAGAATTCCTTAAATCAAAATATGCAAGAGTTTTTTTGATTATCGGAATTTAGTACTGTTATTTTATGAACGTCAAGAATGCACCATTATATGCAAGAATGTGAATCTAGTCGCGTAACAATAGCACTCGCTTTCTCTCATTATTTATACATTTGCAACTTTTTTCAAAAATTCAAAGAGTTCAACAAAAATTAGACCTGTGCCATTTTTTAAGCAGCCCCAGTTTTATCCACGAAAAAATGTTAAAACTTGGTGCGGTTTTTGACAAAAAAATTTATAAATCGCATTCTTTTCAAGGATCACTGAAGCCAAAACTAGTTGTTTTTTTAAATTGATATCTTCTTACAAAGCTGATGTATTTAGACAAATTGTATTTCAGGCAAACATTTTTATCTTAAATTTTTGTAATTTTAAATACTAAAATTGTCAAAAATTCAGAGAATGTGAATAAAGAGAATAAAAGAGAATAAAAGAGAAAAAAGAGAAATAAAGAGAATGTGACGAGCACTACATTGTTAGAGTTCTTTGATGCATACGAGGAGAAAATTTAAATAACAATTTAAATCCATTTTTTAGAATTTTTTAAAATTAAAATTTGCCTATTACTTCACTTAAATACCAGAAACCTATGCTTTTGAAACATCATCAATGTCCTTATTTCAGCATTCTTTAAAGAACATATTTCATTTTTGAGGAAATTTAGAAATGTGGTTGAGGCTTCATATAAAATGCATTCCCACAAAATAAAAATAGATTTTTCTAACTCAGAGAGCCCCAAGATCATTTAGATGAAACCGTGAATATTAATTCTGGAGAAAATTTGCACTGGAGAACACTTTAGGCCAGAGATTCCGAAACCCCTTAAAAGATCAACCCCCTTTTGGTTACATCAAACACCTTGATTTTTATTTGCTTGGCTGTCCGGGTGACGCCGCGTCCATGGCGAAGGTGCCGACGTTTCGGTCGCCATTCTGCGACCTTTCTCAGGGCGTATTGCCTGAGGAAGGTCGCAGAATGGCGACCGAAACGTCGGCACCTTCGCCATGGACGCGGCGTCACCCGGACAGCCTAGTAAATACTGACTCCGGCCGCGGAAGCCTACGCTCTCACCTTGATTTTTGTTTCTAATATACAACTTACAAATATATAATAAGGCAGAGTTGCACAATTGACTTGATAATAATTACAAAAAGATATGAATATTTTTGGTGGGAAAATGGTTTATTTGCTATAAAATTATAATTTTAAATTTTACAAACGCAAACAAGTATTATTAGATTTTGAAACTTTATATAAGAAAACAACTAATTATCAATTTCATATTTTTTGGTCATCAATAGAATATTGATTATTCCTATCAGTCGCCGGTGCATAATAGGCTTTTGACCTCCCTATTGGTGTCTGGATCATTGTGGACCCCCATTTAAAATTGTACGAAGGTTGCCTTTTATGTTTCGGGATTTGGCAACCCTGGTGTTGCAATCGCAACTGACAGCTCTATCGTAAAGTTGGATGTTTGGCGGTTATACGTACTCAGAACGTTTTGACATACCAGTGCTATTTGTGTTGTTTACAGTAACTTAAAAGATTCATCTTGGCCCAAAAATGGAATTAAATCGTGAACATTTTCGTGCGATTATTTTTTACAACTTTCGACGTGGATTAACTCAGCAACAGTGGACGGATGAGCTTAATTCAATTTTTGGCGATAAAGCTCCATCAAGGACTAGTGTTTATCGATGGTATGGTGAAAACAATCGTGGTCGTAGTTCACTCCGAGACGAATTTCGCAAAGGTCGTCCAAAATCAGTTGTTGCTCTGAAAACCATTGATGCTGTGCGTGAAGTGATATTGCAAGATCGTCATGTGTCCTATCGTGAGATTGAGACAACCTTAGGCATTAGTGGGACCATCATACATTCAATTTTGCATGAACATTTGACTGTCAAAAAAATTTGTTCGCGTTGGATCCCACACAATTTGTCAATCGCTCAAAAAAAGGTTCGTGTCGATTGGTCGAAAGAAATGCTCAAAAAATCCGATCGCGGTGCTTCGAAACACGTCTATGACATCGTGACAGGTGATGAATCGTGGATTTATGCGTATGAGCCCGAAAGTAAACAGCAGTTCACTGTATGGGTGTTTCAAGATGAGCAAAATCCAACAAAAGTTGTTCGTGCACGAATCATTTCCAAACAGATGGCCGCCTGTTTTTTCGGAAAAACGGAACATGTCGCAACCGTATTACTAGAACAAAGCATAACAGTCAATTCTGAGTGGTACACAACGATTTGTTTGCCAGTTGTCTTCCAAGAAATCCGGAAAACCAACCGGCGAAGACGGTTTTCACCACGAC
>JAZDUA010000361.1:1257500-1310000 GCA_038098605.1 Gryllus longicercus
TCCTGAAACGGTTGTGAATATACATGAAACCCGGGCTAAGTGCTAAATGTTAAAATTTGCTTTTTGTACTGAAAAGCGTGGTACTTGTCAAGCGCAATGCGATGTGAAAAGAGCTATCTGAAATTCTTAGCTGTTGAAATTGTCGCCACTAGGCTGCGCGCCAGTCAAGTCCCGCGCGCTTTTGAAACAGTTTTTCTTAATCAATTCCATTTTTGGCATTTAATGATGTTTTTACTTATTGTCTACAATTAATGTTAACAAATAGGTATCCGGGAGGGGTTACATTGGAGAATTTGATCTCCAAGCTTTATTTTTGCTTGCCCAATGTTGTATGAAAATGACGTAAGCCCTCGTGACTTTCAGCAACTTTTACATAATCTATCTGTAAAATCCTTTACTCATCTCATTATTGTTGCCTGTCTGTCAATTCTCGGAAAGTATTTTTGTATCGCGAGTTCTTGTGGCTCGCAAACCTGCATAATGCCTCTGTAGGTTGACCTTTTTAACATACTTCGTTTTTTTCGAACACACACAACACTTCGCCATTGTTCCAGTATCTATAAAAAGAAAAAAATATTCCCAAATCGAAAGAAAATTAACGGGCGTAGATGGTCTCCACTCATGTTACCTGAAACACTGGCAATCACCCACCGGCAAGGTTTTCGTCATCGGGACCGCAGTCTCTGTTCCACCTTTACTCGCACTGGTTCTCAGAGCGCCTGCTATGGGGGAAGAGGCCGACCTGACGTCATTTTTTCTCCAGTTTTCAAACGCTTTCTTGGACTATTAAATAAAGCAATGATTTAAAAACATAATGCTTATATTAATAATTGTAAATATTTTCAAAATTCATATTCTGCATTAGAGCAACATTCGGGGTTAATGTGTTTTTAAAAATGTTCTGTAGCAAACAGGTTCATTTTGTACCTTGCGGTCGCGGTAAACTCTTTGGTCAAACTGCCACGAACTTATTCCAAAGCTCCAGCTAGTATTAGAAAATGAGTGTTGAAAAATATCGATAGGGGAGGTAGCACCTGCTACCTCCTTCCAGGAGGAAGGTCTCAGAGCACTTTTCAGGTCTTACTTTTCCCTCGGCAAAAGTTCAACATTTCCCCACAACGCTCAAATTATCATTTATTCTGACCACTCTAAATCAGATGCGGAGAGGTGAGAAGCGAGCCATCTGTTCAGTTCTGAAGCGTGCTTGGGTTTCTGTGATTGTGAGACATTTCCTGTTCAGTTTTTGTACGACTAATTCTAAGTATTTTGTTGATAATGTACTCTGTTAATTGACTCAGCAAAAATTTGGTGTTTGTCGAAATGAAAGTTTGATGTATGATAAGAATATTCAGTGCAAAGGGTACCCCCGGATAAGATGGTAAAAAGTTTCCCTAAAACAAATGACATGTGATTAGTTAAACTATAACTCTAACATAAAAATAATATTTTTGGAAGGTTTATTGGTCCCCGTCCCGCCCTATACAGCCAAAAACGTGATTGGTCTTTTAATTTTATTTCTCCAAGTTAACACAATTTTATCTGACAGAAAAAATATGATAAATAAGAAAACACTTTATACTATAAGTCTATTTTTATATCTTCTCAGGGCCAAATTCAAACACAAAAACCATTGTAAAAAATAATAAAAATATTTTTACTGTCTCTTAGAACCCTGAAATCGGGTCGGAAAAAACCCTCAAAAGTTTCTCTGAAATCAAATATTGTTTTGATTTTTTAAAAGTTTTTTTTTTTTTTTTTTTTTTTTTTTTTTTTTTTGACTGCTGGGTTTTGAATTTGCAATGTTTATGCATATTTTGTATATGCAATATTTTGATTTTGAAATGTGGCTACAAAATATTATTTTTTACAGCTTTATAATCCTTTCTGTAAGTTATTATACGCTCAGGCAAGTCGATAGTTTTTGACAGTTTTAAGAAAATAATTCGATCACAGGTGAACAATAAGTGGGGGAGTGAAGGAAAACGGTTTGGACCCGGATTTTCAAAAACTGGTTTACTAGTTTGGTGTCTTAGAACATTGGCCCAGGCACGAAAAACATCTTAAAACTTCGTCTCAGAACACTTCTGGATTTTCTTCATATTTTTTAATTGTTGTGTCATAGTTTAAAAAAACTAAGACGCTTGGAGTAAATTATATGTCTGTCCGCTCGACACCGCGTCCTAAGCACCTGCTACCTCCTTCCAGGAGGAAGGTCGCAGAATGGCGGCTGAAACGTTGGCAACTGTGCCTAGGACACTGCGTCTCCAAGACATCTAAATAGTTATTGACTCCGGCAGCGGATACATTCTCTACGATAATAATGAGCATATTTGTTAACTAAACGAAAAATATTTTATATGCTCGAATTATTTTTCGCATGTCTTCAGTGTAAGCTAATGTCTTGTGCTTTAGAGAGCCCCATACGAGAAATAATAGTCCTCTGCAGTTTCTATTTTCAGTATCTTGACTCATATAAAGTGTTTTCCAGCTAATATGTTTGTTCATGAGAATATTGAGTGTATAGGTCATTTTTGGGCGCGCTGTTTGAACTGATGCTTTCATCGGTCATTATGTGCGGGCCGAAAATTGCATTTTTCCAGAATTCATGTGGGTGCTCAGTCAATCAATCCTACGCGGTGTCTGAGTAACTGTGACAAAATGGCATATGTGCGTATGACAACTAACAAAATAGTTTACTGTGGCGTCGTTAACACGAGGGCCAGAACCGTTAGGTCGGTGAAAGCACGTTGCCAGGGAGCAAAGGGTTGAGCCCTGAGCTTCCTGGTTTTGCGGTCTGGCAGCTGACGCAGACAGCGTGGCAGAGCCAAAAATACCCTTAGGCTGTAAACTCCTAGGAAGCTAGCCAGCGAGCCCTCGCTCGCCGACAGCAGGCGAGCCTCATCTATGAAACTTGTGTGGTGGGGGTGCAGGCCCCAACTATTTAACGCGGCGCCATCTGCGTCCGCGTTCTCATCACCCCACACGGGGATGAAAGCGGCGAGCGTGGTAGGGCCGCGGGAAGAGGCTGTGCTAGGGGAGCTAAGCGACGCCTAGGCTCCCCGTCAACTGAGCGTATTTGCGCTAATTCTTCCCCTGCTTCTAGGAGGAAGACAGACGGCGGAGAGATGCCGGCCACCTCGCCGCGCCACACGCCGCCCGCCGCAGCCACGACGCCACCGCCAGCCAACGCCGCCACAGCAGCAGACGCAAGCGAAGAAGAGGAAGAGTTCACGCTCGTCCAACGACGCCGACGCCCACCCCCTATCTTTCTGTACGGGGTGGCGGACATTTTCGGGCTCCTCGAGGGCTTGAGATCGGCCTGCGGCGATGCCGAAATCACCGCGGAGGTGGCCGGCGACGCTGTCAGAATCCGGTGCGAGTCCCTCGGGGCGCATCGGGATGTTCTCGCCGCCCTGGACGGGAGAGACGTGGAGTACCACACGTACTCCACGGGAAACGCGAGAGTGCTGAGGTATGTCCTGAGGGGCATACCTCTGGAACTCTCGTTAAAAAGCCTGCACGATAACCTTCATTTGATCAGTTTTCAGGTGCAGAAATTAGAGCGGCTCATCAGCCAGCGGCCGGGTAGAAGGGGCAGACCGCTGCCGCTCATCATTGCCACGCTACAGGACACGGAGCGCCACCGGGCGCTCCGCGAGGTAACCAGCATACGTGGGCTCCGCGTGCGCGTGGAGATGTATCGCCCGCCGCGCGGGCCCACGCAGTGCCACAACTGCCTGAATTTCGGGCACGTGGCACGGAACTGCAAGCGCCGCACGCGCTGCAAGAAGTGCGGGGAACTGCACGACGCCGCGCAGTGCCCGCTGGGTGAAAACCCAGCCATAGAAGAGCGCAAATGCGCTAATTGCTGCGGCGAACGCCACGGCGCCAAATACAAGGGATGCCCCGAGTATAAGCGCCATTGTTTCAGGGGAAACAAGGCGCAGCAGCAGCGGCAGGAGAGGCAGCAGCGGGACCGCCAGCGACGCGCCCGCATCCAAGAAAGGAGAGCGGCCGACACGCAGTCGGAGGCGTCGCGCTCTCCCTCGCGGGAGCGCGAGCCTTCGCGCCGACGCAGCCCTACGCCCACGCCGCCACCGCGGCCTCAGCGTTCGCCCAGACGCGAACGCAAACGCGCTCAACAGAAGCAGCGGCGCCAGGAGCGGTCGTACGCCGCCGCCCTGGACCAACGCCCCCGCCCCACCCGGGAGCGCCAGCCGACGGCTGCCGACGTGGCGCGAGAGGAGCGCGCTGAGCACCTTGAGCGCTGCAGGCGGACGGCGGAGAGCGTCCCTGTTCCCCCCTCCCTGAGCGAGCA
Organism: Gryllus longicercus; assembly: GCA_038098605.1. Classification (NCBI taxonomy): domain Eukaryota; kingdom Metazoa; phylum Arthropoda; class Insecta; order Orthoptera; family Gryllidae; genus Gryllus; species Gryllus longicercus. Next base: position 1,261,819 of record JAZDUA010000361.1, read on the forward strand.
GGAGCGCGTGTTACACCAGACGGTGGACGATCTCGCCCTAAACGGGATCGCCCCCGACAGGGTGATGACGGCGATTATGCGATCCGTCACCGGATGCGATCCGGCCGAGTGGGCGTCGATCATGCTTAAGTGTGTGATAACAATATTGCTTACGCATGCACACGACACCGCAAAGGCGGAAGCAACGGGGGTGGCACGCTCGTCCTCACCCGTACCAAATCCCACCCACCCTTAAATAATGGCTAGCTCCGTTTTTTACAGGAACAGCGGCACCGTTGCATTTTGGAACTGCAACGGCATCTGCTCGCGAGAGAAGCAGTCAGAGCTCCACAGCTTTCTCGCTCGGCACAATATATCTATAATGATGTTGGGGGAGACATGGCTTAACCCACATCTCTCTTTAAATATTCCAGGATTCTTCTGCTACAGAAATGACAGGGCGGCGCAAGCAGGGAATACGACAGCCGCCAACAGAGGAGGCGGAACCGCCATCTTAATCAGACGCAGCATAAATCATTATGTTACAGCTCTTCCGCAGCTGCAGCACGCCGAGGCCACTGCTGTTGTCGTCCAGACGGAGCGAGGGCCGCTGCGTCTTGTATCTGTCTACGCGCGTCCAGATCGCTCCGCGGAAACGTGCGCCCTACTAGCTGAAGATATTGCAAAACTAGTAGAGGCTAACACAACTCCAACACTTGTGGCTGGCGATTTTAATGCCAAACACACGGCATGGAGCTCCCGCATTACCTGCCCCCGCGGCCGTAAGCTGAAAGCAACTGCCGATGCAAACGGCTGCGAGATCTACGCACCTAATACGCCCACCTATTATCCCTATAAAACGAATTGCAAGCCCGATATTTTAGATATTGCGCTCTGCAAGAAACTACACTACCCTCTCTCATTAACCACTATCCAAGAACTCTCCTCTGATCACTTCCCAGTGATGGCAGATATGAGGCGCGGCGGCCTAACTCTGTCGGCTGCACCCACGACGCAGAGGAGGCGCACGGACTGGAAGAAATTCCAGACGGAGCTGCAGCAGCGCTTACCCGATGCATCTGCCCTGTCAGGACCGAAGCAGATAGAGACTGGAGCAGAAAAATTCGCCGAAGCTGTGACTGACAGCCTCAACGCAGCAGCGGAGAAGCAGCGTTCCTCAAAAAAGGAGCAACCATTAACCCCTTATCTTGTCAATTTAATTTCCAGGAAAAACAGGGCGCGCAGATTGTGGCAGAGCACGCGACACCCAGCTGATAAGCGGGAGCTAAATCGATTGAAACGCAAGGTTGAAATCGAATTAGCGGATTACCGCAATCAGAAATGGGCGAAATTGTTATCAGGTCTCAAACCTGAAGATAATTCATTGTGGCGAGTTACTCGCATGCTTTCTAGGAAGCCGATAACGGTGCCGCCGCTTCAGACCAGCACAGGAGCACTCGCAGAATCGAATGAAGAAAAAGCGGAACTCCTAGCTAATGTTTTAGAAACTCAGTTTCAGCCGGTCCAGGAGGCGCCGCCAATACCGCACGTTGTCGAAGTACAACAAACGGTGATGGCGGCCTTGCACGCGCCAGCCGACGAGCCGAGTTTCGCAACAGAGGCTGAAGTAAAAGCGGCCATCTCGGAGCTGAAGAGCAGAAAAGCACCCGGCCCCGACGGCATCACTAACGACGTCCTGAAGCAGCTACCGCAGCAAGCCATAGTGTTTTTGGTCGCACTCTTTAATGCTATATTTGTGTTTCAGCATTTCCCGAGTCAGTGGAAACATGCGCACATTTTAACTTTTCACAAGCAGGGAAAAAATCCCAAAAAGCCCGAGTCATACAGGCCCATTAGCCTATTAAACACGGTCGGGAAGCTCTGTGAAAAACTAATGCAAAACAGAATATTAAAATTTGTTTCAGATAACGCACTATTAAATAAGGAGCAGTTCGGCTTTCGCGCAGGGCATAGCACAACGCATCAGCTTGTGCGAATTACGGACCGCATAAGACGCAACTTCAATGAGCGCCGATTTACAGGTGGAGTTTTCCTCGATGTTGCCAGCGCCTTTGATAAGGTCTGGCACGTCGGCCTCCTCTACAAACTCCACTCCATGAACTTTCCTATGTACCTTATACACCTTATCCATTCATACCTCGCGGACAGAACGTTTCAAGTGACGCTTCTGAATGCAAAATCTACCCGCCGCGCCGTACGGGCCGGAGTGCCGCAAGGGAGCGTGATAGCTCCTACGCTCTTCAGTCTTTACGTGCGTGATATTCCCACCCACCCTCAAACAGAGCTCGCCTTGTATGCAGACGATACGGCTGTAATAGCCACGTCTAGAAGTATCGAGCTCCTACAGAAGTATTTGGATCAGCATTTGTTACAGATCCAGGAGTGGCTGAAACTGTGGCGGGTCAAAGTCAATGTGAGTAAGAGTGCAGCTGTGCTCTTCACACGGAGACTGAGATTCGCGCGGCCGAGGCCACTCGCGCTATGCGGAGACGAGATTAATTGGTCAAAAAATGTCAAATATTTAGGAGTTACTTTAGACAGCTCTTTGACATTTGCAAAGCACATAGAAAACGTGCGACAGAAAGCGCGGCAGACCAGAGGCAGATTGCGAAGCTTGTTTCACAAGCGGAGCAAACTGTCAACGGCAAACTGCCTCACGCTTTATAAAGCAATAATTAGGCCGCAAATAGACTACGCATGCCCGAGTTGGGCAATTGCAGCAACTTCATATTTGAACAAACTGCAAGTAGTTCAAAACGAGTGTCTCAGGGCCGCCCTCTGCGCCCCTAGATTTGCTCGTATAGAAACTTTACATCGCGAAACTTCAATGCCACTGCTAATAACTCACATTAAAAATATAGTTAAAAACTTTTTTGAGAAAGCGGCTGACTCGGAAAATGATTTGATTTCCGCGGTCGCCTTATACGAACCCGATCAAAGGGCGAAGTATAAGCGACCGAAACACTTTCTGGAGTAAGAGCAATCTGAAACAGAGAAGTGGGACTGAAACATAAATAACGCAGTATTAAAACACACGCAATGCGCGCGCCGGTAGGCTAAAGTCGTTTCTGACCTTTGTTTCTCTTTTTTATGTTACAGGATAGGCCATAGATGCCCGTAAGGGTAGGAATGGTCACACCGCGGTGGCGTGAACGCGCATTGCACTTTTAGTGCGTTCACAAAACTGCACAAAGTTGAGAGGCCGCGTTCTCATTCACTTTGCATCGGAGAGCGTAGGACGAGTAGGTACGGGGAGAGTAGGAGTGTGGGCGAGATGTTCGGAGTGTAAGGGCCAGACGATCTCGGGTGCTGTAGGAACGCGGTCCGCCGGACGGCGACCGGTCCGCCAACGGCGTCAGGCCATGTGGCGGTGATAGTCACGGGACGGAAGTCCGACAGCTCGCATCACGCGTAGCTTTTTTCTGCGGTAAAGCAGGGCACTGGGAAAGAAACGGTTGCCGGAGGGTTTAAATTTTAGCAAATTATTGTAACTTGTTTATAACTTTTCAATATACTTCTTATATTATTATCTGAATTTATTCTTATTTCACTACGTCACACTACTAATATGATATTGGTGTCAACGGGTTAAAATAGGGGAAGGTACTTATGATTTATACACGCTAGTTTGTTGCTTGCGCAAGGTCAGGCTTACATTGTGGCGTAGACAACTGCCGCATACTATATTCAATTGACAAAACCCACACGCTTTTAATGCTCGTAGCAACCACCTACAACGCAAGAGAAACAGTCAGACAAACACAAATTGTCCCAAATAGCCGCCAATTTTGTACAGAAATGGTTTTACGAACTATCTCGAGGCTTCGAGAGAGTTGCATGCGTTCACCTCGCCTACGAAACAGGAAAGCGAAGGCCAGATTATAAGTTAATCAGCAAAAATCTTTACAGCATTCTCGAGGCCATTGGCGCGACATCGATGTAATATCACAGACAGAGTCATGATACTACATCGTCGTCGACGGAGTATGTGGTGTGTTTTGAAAAACCAGCCCCTATCGTTCTAGTGCATCATATCAGCCCAAAAGATTATCCTTAGGCAATTATAGTTTGGTAAATTGTTTTACACGGAAGGCAACGAGAAACCATTCTGACGAGTTCATCCCAAGAAAAGCTAGGGGTCCCCTAACTTCCGTATATGGAAGATAGGACCAAAAAAAAGTTGTTTTAAGGAAGATCATTTAATATTATCTCTTCCCCTAATATGTTTGAGTACGAGTGATTATTCATGAGTGAGCAATTACAACATCTGAGGGGAAGAAAACTACACCCAATCTTTTATTGTTGTATTTCGGTAGGCTAATTGTGGCTAAAGCTGCCCAAACAAGACTCGCGGAAGCATCAGTCCGAAATGAGCACTCAGAAATAATTAATAAACTCCATATTTTAATGTAAGAACATTTTAACTACAAAACGCTATTATCATATGTGATTATTGTAAGGATAGAGACTGCAGGGAATTTATCGTATGTGGTTCACTAAAGCGCATCAAGGCATTAGTTCACGCTGAAGATATGCAAAATATAAATACAGCGTTCCACAATTTTTCGTTAATTTCCATAAAGCTCGCTTCGTGTTCAGCGTTTAGTGTAACGCCCCTGCGTACCAAGGTTATAATTTATTACAAAAATGCATTATAAGAAATGAATAGTGCACCTAAAACCCTTAATACTATTAAAGTACTAGTGCGTGGTAAGTGATTCGCCTCGCTCGAGAGTTTCACTGAAAACGACTCAACGCGCAGCCGTATTGCAAGACGGCACGACTTTGTCTGCTATGACGCGGCAAATGGTTTGAATTTCACACTCGGAAATAATATTTCAACTCGATTATCTCAGACAATATTTTCCCGAAAAAACTTGATCTTTATTTCTTCATGAAATTCAAGCTAGAATCAGGAGTATTCTTTTTGAAACGGGAGCATCAGGGCAACCTATAGGGATATACGCATCTATAAAAACGCACTATTGATATATATTTAACATTTTAATTGTGAGATAATATGTTTACATTATATTATTATATTTTACCTTGTATTACACTAAGATATATTGTATACATCAAGCAATAAAACCAGATTTCTACGGCCTCTAATAGAGTGTGCTATTGCTGAAAATTATTGCCGGACGCCGAAGTGCAGCGATCTCGAGTGACGAGAAGCAAATACGATAGAAGGGAGTGAATGAATTGCTGAGTAGTGTGGTGGGAGTTAACGAGATGTAGACGTAAGCAGGGCCGCGTTCACGTTCTCGCATCGCTGATTGTTCTCTCTCGCTTCAGAAAAAGAAACATTTTTCTGGAAGCTGAGTGTCGACAAACCCTCTCCTTTATTTCCGCGTTCCGCGAAAACTGCTCCACGCGATGGCGCTCCTCTGGGCGAAGGCAAAGACCAAAGAGGGACTCGGGGCCCATCCAAGGGGTGGCTTTTCCCCACGCTTCCGCCCCCCGCTTCCGTCCCCACTTCTGCCCCCCGCTTCTGCCCCCGCTTCCGCCCCCGCTTCCGCCCCCGCTTCCGCCCCCGCTTCCGCCCCCACTTGCGACACCGCTTCCGACACCGCTTTCGCCTCCGCTTCAAACACCGCTTCCGCCGCAGCTTTCCTCCCCTCTTCCGACCCCGCTTCCAACCCCGCTTCCGACTTCGCTTCCGTCCCCGCTTCCGCCCCCCGCTTCTGCCCCCGCTTCCGCCCCAGCTTCCGCCGCCGCTTCCGACACCGCTTCCGCCTCCGCTTCCGCTCCGCTTCAAACACCGCTTCCGCCGCAGCTTTCCTCCCCTCTTCCGACCCCGCTTCCGACCCGCTTCCGACCTTGCTTCCGATCCCTCTTCGGAGCGGCAGTTGCCCCTCATATTATTGATTGTGATTTCGGGCGCATCAACTGCTCAGGTCAATAGACCCATAAATATAGTGCATGACTTGTTGGGGAGGTGGAGGCGGACTCTCTCCGCTGAATGGCGAGATCCGGCGCCGATTTATCGTCGACTAGCGAGGTTTTCCTTCAACCAGATATCTACCACCACCAGCAGGACACCGCCCCAATCGGGACAAGCTCTACGTTCCCGATCGCTCCTCCGGCATGTGTGGTAGTGTAGTACGTGTTAGGGTAATTGTAAGTAAGGGATGAAGATAGGACAATGAAGAGGAAGGAAAGATCGCGCGATGTTCGTGGCCCGGTTGTTAGGGTACTGCTCCGGTATTCGCCTAGCGTTTATCGGAGAAACGACGAAAAACTATCCATCAGAGCAGCCGGCTGCTAGAATGCTCCTTCAGCGGCTGACAAGCTAGTGTCGCAAATCCTTCCACTGTCGGGACTCAAACCTAGGACCTCCCGAGCAGAGGCACTGCTGTGACATCAGCTGATGCCCTGAGCCACCTCTCCTGGTCCCAGCCCTCACTGTCTCCGCCTTGCCGCCTTACCGCCGCGCATATCAACCCTTCACTACACCTCCGCTCCACGCCACACGGTCCCGCTCTCGCCACTGCGACCTGACCCAATCCAATACCCATCCCGTCTGCCCCCCACTGCGCCCCTACTCATCGGCCCCACTGCCCCACACCCTTTCCGTCCCGCAGGGGACGAACACCGCCACCTCCGCAATAAATAATTCATTGCACGTACGCAACCAATGACCATAGTATATTGACGTATCCGAAAACAATCAATCAATCAATCAATCAATCAATCCTAAGGCCGCCTTCCTACGTCGCGACGGCGACGCGCTTCCGTCAAGCAGCAGAGCTATTCCGACGCCGCCACCGCTGCAGCCACGGCCGCACTGCCGCCCGCCGTGGAGGGGGTGTGTTCTGCAGGGGTAGGTTTCGCCGACCCTCCGGCGACGCAGAACAAAACGCAGCGACCGGCGGCACAGGTGGGAAGGCTCCCGTTTAAAGCTGTGTTCTGCCAGCGGTAGTGCGTACGCCCTACTCTGCTTCGGGTGGCGAGAGTTCTCCGCCGCTTGCCGCAGCAGCGCACGCCCGCTGCACGTGGGAAGGTCTCCATTGAAATGCTCTGTTACGCGCCGCGGCGCTCGGAACCGCGGCGCCGTCGCGTCGTGGGATGGGGCCCTAAATCATGATATTGTCAGCTCAGTGGAGAAAACAGAAGAGAACGTTACAAAAACGCCGAGAGCGCGTCCGTGACCAGTGACAATCGTCCTGTGCGTTATTGCCGCGTCGCGCGAGAACAGCAGGGCTGAAGGGCGGAAAAGCGAAGGGGAAAAGACCGTGTTGGAACTCGGAACTCGCTCCCCACGCGCGTCAACTCCGCGACCTCTCTTTAGAGTCGGCCACCGCCCGCGCCCACCCATTCCATGGACCCCGTCGCTCAAACCCTCCAACCACGCATCCTCCCGCGCCTTTACCCCGGCCGCCCCTGCACGACGAACTTACCTCTCCCCACTCTAAGGGCGCCTTCCCACGCCGCCACGGCAGCGCGCGTCCGTCAATCGGCAGGGCTCTTCGCCGACCCTCTGGCGATTACGAACAAAGGGACCGCAGCAGGTAAAACGCAGCGACCGGCGGCCGCAGTGGGAAGGCTCCCATTTAAAGCTGTGCTCTTGCTAGCGTTGGTGCGTACGCCTTCATCCGCTTCGCGCGAGAGTCCTCCGCCGCTTGCCGCAGCAGCGGACGCCCGCTGCACGTGGGAAGGGGCCCGTCCCACGTCGCGACGGCGGCGCGCTTCCGATCGCCGCGGCTCGTAGCAGAGCATTGGTTTGAAAAGAGACCTCCCCACGTGCAGCAGACGTGCGCTGCTGCGGCAAGCGGCAGAGAAATCTCGCTACGCGAAGCGGAGGAGGGCGTACGCGCCACCGCTAGCAGAACACAGCTTTAAATGGTAGCCTTTCCACTGTGCCGCCGGTCGCGGCGTTTTACTTGCTTTGTTTGACGTCGCCGGAGGGTCGGCGTAACCTACCCCTGCAGAACCCACGCCCTTGCACGGCGGGCGGCGGTGCGGCCGTGGCTGCAGCGGAATGGCTCTGCTGCTTGACGGAAGCGCGCCGCCGTCGCGTCGTGGGATGGTCCATCGTCCCATCCATCGTCCCACTTCTGCGCGCCAGTCCTACTTCCTTGTGCTACTCATTTTCTCCGCCACCCCCTCCCACCCCTTCCAATGTACCCCTCCCTTCATTCCCCCCCTCCAGCCTCGCCCTCCCCTCTCCTCTTTCGTCGGCAGCGTCCCCGTTCCCCCTGGCTCAAGTGTGTTTCATCTTCGCATAACCACCTCTCCGTTCTGCGCGACCCCATTGCCTGCCTAACCTCTATTTCCCCCCTCTCGTTATATCCTTTTCCACACCAGCACAAAATTGAAATTGTGATACCTGTGATGTGCTCTGCGAGTGTAAGTGAATTGAAGCAGAATAGAAAGGATGTATGTGATACGAATGCACTAATGAGAAGCGACCTCAACGTCGTTTGTGCGTTGCGTGGAATCTGCTGCCTGCTCTTTTCTTGGCGGGGGCCGCAGAGCATGGACAAGTGCTGCGATGGCGCTGGGGTGGGCTTGCGAGGGAGGGGGCAGCCTTCGCCTCCGCCCCCGACCCAGACAACGCCCCCGCCCCCGCCTCCGCCGCCGCCACTTGATCCTCTCCGCCACGCACGTCGCCGCCGCCACCAGAAGCCCCGCGGCCAGCATTTGCAGGGGCGACGAGACGTGGGCGGGGGTGAGGGGGATTTCGCGGGGGTGGAGTGGCGCGGGGGCGGCGGGGCGGTCCACCTTGCACACGAAGCGGTACATGCGCTCGAAGTCTCTGCGCCAGTGCAGTTGCAGCCCCGCGGCGTTCATCTGCTCCAGCAGCGAGTTCACCTTCTCGGCGAACGGCCAGTTCCTGCGCACAGACACACCACTCCTTTCGCCCGCTCGCGCTCGCAGAAGACGTAAGGGGAAAAACTTCCTTTTTCTTTTAATTGCTCAAATATCACGCTATTTAACGACAGGCTCGCGCTCGCAGAAGACGTAAGGGAAAAAACTTCCTTTTCTTTTAATTGCTCAAATATCAGGCTATTTAACGACAGGCTCGCGCTCGCAGAAGACGTAAGGGAAAAAACTTCCTTTTTCTTTTAATTGCTCAAATATCAGGCTATTTAACGACAGGCTCGCTCTCGCAGAAGACGTAAGGCAAAAAACTTACTTTTTCTTTTAATTGCTCAAATATCAGGCTATTTTGACAGGCTCGCGCTCGCAGGAGACGTAAGGGAAAAAACTTGCTTTTTTGTTTTAATTGCTCAAATATCAGGCTATTTAATGACATGTTTATTGATTGTTATTATGATAAATAACATGTGTTCTACAAAAATAGCCCAAGTCCAACAATGAGCACCTTATTTTTTTTGTTTTCGGTCCTACTTCGTAAGAAGAAACAGTTATGTACTCGTGTGCTGGAAAACGGCGAATTTGCGGCAGAAAAATCTAATTGCCAGGCGCTGGTAACGAGAAATTGGATAAATCCTTGTCCTAAATTACTTTCTTTAACACGTGGTGTAGCCAGATTCAATGTTCAATGGGTCGTGATTCCAAAAATTAATTAACGGCAAAACGTCTCTCTGTCCGTGGTGGACCTATTCCATGGTGGATCTAAACAAACTCGAGACTTTGAGGATTTCAAACGCATATTTTCATTTTAAGAGTCCTTAACATGATGTCTCAAAATTATTTTGAGAATTTTCCCGAAATTGGGTCCATTTTTTTATTAAACGTTGACCTCGGGCAGCTTAAAGGACACTTAAGAGAATGGTGAAGGTCTCATAACCGTTAAAATTCCTGATTTTTCGATAATTGCAAAAGTGCAACTTTTTGGCCGTCTTGCTGTAACTGCAGTATTGATGATCGAGAGTTTTCCCTTAATTAAATCTGTTCATTAAAATCATATCATAAAATAAGATCACGTTCAATTTTTCGAAAATATAAGTAGTTTTCGTGTACTTTACGCGTAAAATATAGAAAAAAATTATTTGAGTATTTGAAATATAGAAATGCTTTATTCGATTTTTTTCTCTAATAGAAGAAGGGACTTTTAGAAGAACGGCGTGGGTCTAATTTTCGTTAAACTTTCTGAATTTTCAAAAATTGCAAATTTAGAATGAATGCGAAAAATATATTTTATTGTAGCACCGCCAGTTTTTATTTTCATTGTCTGTGAACAACTCTATTCATTATTTAGTTTTACTGGATTTTAGAAAAATGGCTTGGTACTCCTGTAGATTTTGCGGTACGTACAGCAAGATTGGAAACTGTACTTCAGGCTTCGACATCTATCGAGCACACTGTTTGTGTGTCGGAGGAGAAAATGTCCCAGCTCTTGTAAGTAATATAGGAGGTGAAGAGAACCAACAACTTTTAACCTTGAGAAGATCATTAATCTTCTAGAGTTTGTTAAACCACGCCACAACATGCACGGCAAGATCAAGAAGTTGTCCCATGCAATTCGCGCATGTTTTGAGAACGGTGTTGCGGTTCACGAAAGAGCAACCGCCCACTCCAGATCTCCACTGTACCAATAAGGAGTCCATCAATGTGATGTTCTTCAAGAAGAATATCACCAGAAAGTTCAAGGGAAAGGAAAAATGTTGGGAATGGTCGGGCTACCAAGGGTGGAAGAGTCGCTCACCTTTGAGAGGAGCCCACCTGAATCTGGTGATGGAATGGAAGCGAATGGAAGATAGTTGAGGAAAGGAGAAAAAATCGCCATCCATTCCCAAGCGTCTATGCCCTGTTAGTGAGACACTAAGAGGGGGCGACGTACCCGGAGATTTTGCGACACATGAAGGAAGCTGCGGAGCTTGAAAAACTGTGCTTCAATTTAGTGAAAATAGGAAAGAGAGGAACAGAAGATCTGCTTTCGGGGATGGGAGTCGCGGGGTCCTCGAAGAAACACTCACAGTTTCAGACCGTAGAGGCCGATCAACCACAACTAAAAGCGGAGGTAAAGACTTTGTCAAGTGAGGTTCTCCAGGAGAGTAAAGATCTGGATGAAGCCACGACAGACAAAGAAATTCTTGAGTCCTTTGAGGGATAGCTGGAGAGAGCCAAGGAGGCGAAAGTAATAACGGCCATTCGCACCGCCTACGGTTGCACCCAAATGCACGTGATTGCACTTTCAGCAGATCTAGCCACGAAAGTGGCTCGGATGAACAAAATTCAGATCGGCTTGGTTAGGTGTCGCATTCGAGAGAAGATAGTTGTTACCCGGTGTTACAGGTGCTGGGCTTTTGGGCGTCTGTAGCGAAACTGTTAAAGAGTCTGATCCCTACATTAAGCCCTCTAATTGTTGCCTCTGTCAAGGAAGACAGAGACGCATGCAACTGGTTATTACCAAAAGGCTTTACGGAAGGTGGAACGGAGTTGGCAGAACGATAATGAGCTCAACCTTAATTGCGAGACATTCACAACTAGATGGTGCGCGAGCTGCACGTAGCCGTTGCGATCCTGAGCGAGCAATATAGGAATATAAGCAGTCTTCAATGGGTTTCGGACGTGACTAACCGAGCTGCGGTGTGGATTTGTGGTAATCGTCTAATCCAGGAAGTTATGCAATTCCCAGAGGTTGGATTCATGTGGATAAAGACGTTCGGTATATATAGTGTTTATGCCGCACTCAGTGCGTCGCTTGAGAAGTTCAAGGCATTACTTGAGAGATTGGATAATGACAGAGAACAAAGGGCTTTTATTATTGCAGGGGATTTTAATGCATGGGCCACTGACTGAGACAGCAGGGTAACGATCCAACATGGGATGCCTCTCCTGGAGAGCAGGATAGACGTCTACCTCCGCAACAGGGTTTACAGCCCACCCTTTGCGATGAATGGTCGCAGCTCCATCGCTGACATGCCATTCGCTTGTGGTAGCCTTCCTAGACGGATTACGGCGTGGGAGGTAAGCGATCATTATAAACTTAGTGACCACCAAACTATTGTATATGAAGTCAGAGAGACGTGTAGGTCCAGTTCTGCAAGGGATAGGAGGGGAGATAGTAGGAACCACAGGTCAATCGATCGCGATTTTTTCGCTGCCCTGAGGAGGGGGAACGTTATGCTGGCCGGAAACAATTTTATTTGATTTTTATATCTTCTTTTTTTGCTGTATACTAATATTTCTCATACACCTTTCGCATATTTTCAGTTCTTAATTGCACCTATTACCAAATATACTTACAAATCTGCCCATATTTCGCTGTTTTTATTGCCTGTGAATCATAAACCTACAAATAATTATGTAATGTTTTGCTTCTGATAGAATATTCTGACCTCACCTTCGTACAAGAATGAACTTCTTGGAACGATGGACTGCTGTGTCCATTATGCGATAATTTTCCCAGCTAGAATCGCACGCTCTGTGATTCCTCAATTCCTCGTCTTCAATAACGACAGCGAAGCGTGCGTTTTTCCAAGTGAGACGAGTCAGTTCCATGGGGCTAGTTATTCTTTGCGGCAGCTGCGAGACCTTCAGGCGCTGGTCAAGTTCCTCTCCCGACAAGCCGATTAGCTGCGGCATGTTGAGGATGATCAAAAGCTGGTCGTGTGTCGCCAATACTGGAAGTTGGGAATCTGCCAGCTCCTGAAAGGTGTTGGTTTCAGGGTAAAGCTCTGGTTCTGTCATCAGCGTAAACATGTGTCCCTGGAAGAAGAAATATTGGTGATACTCACGAAGAAAGCATTATTCAAAATAAGTGCAACTGCAGCAGTAAATACGTTCTCGTGTTATTTCCAATTCTTGTAATTTTCAAAATTCCAAGAATTCAATGAAAATTAGAACTGCTCCATTCTCTTAAGCGTCTCTGGTTCAATCAGTGTTGAAGTATTTTAAAAAAATTCGAGCGGGATTGGAGAAAATGAATTTTTATGTAGTTATTATTATTTATTCAGAAATTGCGCGAACGATACACATTTTTTCCAACATTTGTACATGAAAATTTGACATTTGTACATATTAAAGATTTGGATTTTGAGGTCAGATTTTATTCAAACAAAATCTCTATCTTTAGTTGATTGAATATTAGATTGATGAGTAATTCCGAGCACGTCAACAGATAGTGTGATTAGTCCCGTAAGTGTAGTGGATATTATTCGGGGGTTTATTCCCAATCAATTATTTTTCACCATTTAAAGATAAAATTTAAAGTGTTTTTTTAGAAAAAACTGATAATTTGTTTAATTGCTTATATTTCGAACAAAAACACATGAAAACTGCTCATATTTTCAAAAAATTGAACGTGAACTTATTTGAAGACTGGTCTTTAAGGAACAGATTTCATTATAGATCTTTACAGAGACTCCCGTCCCACCATCCTTTCCCCTCTATACCCAAAAATGTTTTTTGTTTTTTTTTAATTTTTTCTTCCCCTTTACATTATTTTATTCGACTGAAAAATATGACAAATAAAATAATTTATACTAGTAGAAAAACATTGTGATATTTTGTCAGCGACATATGAAATCGCAAAAAACGTTTGAAAAAAGATTGTTCTGTCTTAGAAACCTGGATCAAACTCGAAAACATCTATTTTTTAAGTCCCTCTCAAAACACAAATTGTTGTAATTTTTCCAAATTTTTACGACTGTTGAGCTCTAGTTAAAAAATGTTTTTTTACCATACCTTTAAATCACTTTGACTTTAAGTAACTTAACTAACTTTGATTAAGTACACTTCGAAAATGGCTGCAACAGTTCTATGGATTTATAAATTTATAAAAGAGAATCTATATCTCTGGCTTGAGGGCCTGTCCTCACCTGCCTTTTCCGTTCACTCAACCTGGTAGGAGGCAAACTGAAGCCACCTTTGTTTGAATCAAAACGATATAGGTGGCTCAGGGCATCAATTGAGGTCATTGCAGTGCCTAGAAGCCAGAAATGCTAGGGTTTGAATCCCGACAATTACAGCAATTTTCCTAGTGAGCTAGATAGTTACGTCGAATTCAGCCTCTGCCTAGAGGATATTGTAGCGACCGGCTGCTCTGATCGGTAGTTTTCCGTGGTTTCTCGATCAACGCCAGCAGTACCCTAACAAACGGACCACGGACCATGCGCGATCTTTCCTTCTTCTTCCTTGTCCTATCCTCGCCCCTAACTTACATTTACATTTATACGCACTTCACCACTTTAGAAGTCGAAAGTCCGGTCGGGACCTTAGAGATGGTCCCTGCTGGGGCGATGCCCCGCTGATCAGAGATACCTAGGTGGGTAAAACCTCACGAGCCGTCGTGTAGGTCGGCGCCAGATCTCGCCATTCAGCAGAAGGGAAGGTCCCTGGCACCTTCCGTGATAAAATCATGCTACACTTACGAGACTAATGAACTGAGTAGTGACGCGCCAGGAACCATTCATGAATCATAAACCAATCATTCCTTTACATTTATCATTTGGATGAGAGAAATGCCACGCCCGTTGACCCACCTGGTAGAGTGCCACGAGCACGATGCCGGAGGCGAGCAGCGCGCCGGCCAGCTGCAGGCGCTGCGGCGTGGCGCGCACCCTGTCCTGCGGGGTGCCCCCGCACGAGGAGAAGGCGCGCAGCGCGGCTGCCGCGCTCGCCGCCCACGACTCGCCCGCCACCACGCGCCACGCCAGCGCCCACGCCGCCCCCGCCCCCGCCACGGCCGCCAACAGCGCGGGCGGAAAGACCCGTAGCAGCAGCGACCACAGCGGCAGCGGCCCGGCGCGCGGCACCACCACCACGATGTCCGAGTCCTCGGCGCTGGCAGACAGCACGTCCAGGCTCCAGAACAGTGGGCCCGCCACGTGGAAGGAATAGGGATAGAACTCGTAGTAGCCGCGAATCAGGGCCACGTAGCCCATATTCCAAGTGGCAAGCTTTTTTTGTCCTTTCATATGGGCTTCGGGAATTCGACTCTAGAAAGGGAAGAACATGTGCATAAAACCGTTTCTCTACTCCCATTTAATAATTTACGTATTTATGAGAAGCGGACAAATCGAAAAAGGGAACAAATGGGACAAGTGGACAACTGGGACAAGGGACAAGATGGACGTTGAAATAAAAGGGGACAAGAGTACAATATGAGCAAAGGGGGCAAACGAGAAAGGGGAAGAAATGGGATCAATGGAACATGGTGGAAGTGCACGAAATAGGACGAAATGGACATGGGCCAGATAGTCAAAAGGGGCATAGTTATCCAAAGATTCATGAACACTGGTAAAATCTAATCCAAAACTTCGCAAAAATATTTTTAATGGACTGCCGAGCATTTTAACGACCGTAATATGGACGTACTCTTAAAGCGTTGTTTAGATGGTTGGCTGCTAAGGAGTTAAGAGCCTGTTTACCGACGTAAATAAACAAAAAATCTATTCAAAATCTTATCTTGAATATTTCAAGGCTGTAGAGAAAGTGTAGTCTTCTGCTCGCGCATAATGGCGCATAATAATTATTCACTCGTAGAACTTACGACACTCGCTCCTACATCATTCGCGTCGTAAACATCAACTCATAATGGAGATTTTAATGCAAAAGAAAAAGATCAAATGATGTTTGTAAGACGGGATAGACCCTATAGCTTTACTAATGGAAACAGATGTAATCTATTTGATTTTGCATCAACTAAGAAAATAGTTGTAGAAAGCAGTGCAACATTCCCTCACAATCCTAGAAACCTGGAAATCGCCAGATGGAGTAACGCACTCAGATCATGTATTAATTGACAGTAGGCACACCAGTAATATCATGGATGCGAGAGCTTATAGGGAGCAGATTGTAATAGTCACGCTAATAATAAAATAATAACAATAATAATAATAATAACGTTAATGATAATGATAGTAATAATAGCAATAGTAGCAGTAGTGGTTGGGGTGGGGTGACAGTAATTATGGTAGTGATACTAGTATAAAACTATTCTTCCCAGAAAAGAAGAAACAAAAGTGGTAGGTGAGTGTCCTTTTCAAACTTACGGAATCTTTGACTGCAGTGTATAGATTCCAGCTCTGCACCCAGAAAGCGTTGATGTGCGCCCCAATCATGTCTATCATTAATTTTATCGGTCCTTTAAGCACGCCCCGAAAGCCAGGCTTTTTTATTTCGATAAAGCGGGAGTGCAAATCATCTTCGCGAAAGACGCCCATGGCGATTTTTTGCATTCTCTGAAAAAAAGGTAGATGAAATTTAGATGCAAATTTTGTAAGATTTTCATTTCATTTCATTTTATTTCAATATTTATTTATTTGACAGAATATTCAATGATTTTTATTGTTGAAGTATTTAATTTGTTTAAATACAGTAAAAGATTTATTTTCAAAAACTGCGTATTTCTTCTTGTGGGAATAGTAAAATTTAAAATACACAACAGTTGGCGGGCAATTTTCCGCGCTTCTTCCAATGTAACTTAAAGTTACTATCAACATCATTATGAAAATATGTTAAAACATCTTTTGATATAATATACCTATTTGATATTTTCTATAAAATATAAAAAAATGTCGACAAAATATAATAGGTAGGAAGAGAAATTATGTAGATATGAACAGAAATGAGAGGTCATTCATCAGCCGGATTCTCGTATGATCGGTATATTTTCAGCCCACAAGAAAGCGACAGACGCACTCCTGAGTTTGTAACGGTATGTTCGTCTATCGACTTTGCGAAGCAATCCGCTTTTGGATGCTACTAACTTTTATGTTAACGTCAAGCTTATTTTTATGTTTGCATTGTGAATGGGCTTTATTTTCGATGTTTCGACGTTCCCTCCCCGGACACTGTGTGTGTGCGTTTGTATATACATACGCACATACACACATATATATTTATTTTAGAGTAAGTACAAATTCTATGCAGGAGACGAACTTACCTTAACCATGACCAACTTATTTTAAGTAAAGACCTCAACGTCACAGCAAATACTAGCGAGACACAGCTTTTGATAATGACTTAGTGCCGCGGAGGAAAGAACAGGTGTCATAAAGGGGGTAAAGACCGAGGAAAGGGAGGGAGAGAAACGAGCACGTATTCGGAGGGAGAACTATTATACTAGAGGATTCTTGATTTTAAAGAGAGCATTGTCATAAATATTGGTAGAAAGTGTTCGATACCGTTTAGGCTCCCAATACAATACGACGGAATTCATGAATTCAAAAGGAAGAGACAAGATAGCTCTATGTCGTGGAAAGAAATGGAGAGAGATGCAGAGACAGACGAAATGATAAAAAAAGAGACTTGAAGGCAAGAGCGATACATTAGTGGTTATTCAAATGCATTGGGACAAATTGAAAGAATCAATTAGATTATTATAATATTTAGTCCAGCGTTTGCCAACTGGAGAAAAAATGACATCAAAGCCACTTTCGCTTTCATGTGAAGGCGCTCGGACAAGCAATGCCAGCAAAGGGGAAGGGAGGGAGGGAAGGAGGGAGGGAGGGAGGAAGGAACGGAGAGGCAGACGATGGGGTCGAAAACCTTGGCAGTGAGCCTTTACCGGTGTTTCAGGCAACATGAGTGGGAATCCATCTACACTTGTTAATTTTCTTTAGGTTTGGGAAATTTTTCCATTAGTGGAACAATGGCGAAGTGTTTAGTGTGTTCGACAGAACTGCAGTATGTTAAATAGTCCAACCTACAAATGCATTACATAGTTTGCGACCTAGAGAAATCTGCGCGATAAATGTAAATTCTGAAAATAGACATAGCCCGCAATCATGAGATGAGCAAAGGATTTGTAAATTTAAAATTATCGAAATCTGGCTAAAATCACGAGCATTTACAACATTTTCAAACGAAACTGTTCATAAAAACTAATGAAGCTTGGGGTCTGAAATTCTCTCACGTGTCATATACCAGGTACCTCTGTTTTCTATTTGTTAACAAAAAATATTGTTTCCGAACGATACATTCCTTATATTATGTACAATTGTATAAAATAGTATTCGCTTAAAATGTACAAACTGTCTTGTCCAAAAATGTATCTAATAAAAGAACGGAAGTGAAATTACAGTACTGGTTACGATAAAGAGTCGGATATTCCTTAGAGTTCTGTAATAATGTGTGTTCTATTGTATAATTCGTCATATGATCTTCGTCATATGTGTTATTGGATCAAACATTCTAAACAATAATTACCATTCAAAAAAATCCATTATTGACTTTCCAAGAGAAACGTTTCTCCTCGCTTCCGTAACATCATTGAAATAGTAAGCGCCCGCCACCATGTCTGGCACTTTCTTTGCTCCGCTTCGCGTTTCTTTGCTTTGCATTGGGAACAGGAAAGCAAATTTTTGTGACGTCACAGAGAATTGAATTGGCAAGCACTGACACACACAAACGTTGTAATGTAGTAGTTATATGATGTGTTGCCGAACAATATTACAAAGCCATTAACTTTCCATCCCATTATTCTTAAAACAAAAGTTTTAATAATTTTAAGTAACCTTGCAATTAAAAAATTAAATAACAGTATTCTCCCATATAATTGTGAATTTTGTAGTAAATGTTTGCGCGTAATACGTTATATTTTAATGCCATAATTCGAGAGAGGTAGTTATGTGGAAACGCCTGCAGAAGGGCTGGGCGCAGGGAGTGAGACGAGCTGCAGTGGCACGGGATTAAGTTGAGGAATGTGTTGAAACGCATGTGGAGGAGACAGGAAGCAGGCGAGAGTAGTGGCACGTTACGAAGTTGTGGCCAATGTGGAAACGCAAGTGTAAGGGTCGAGCGCGGGGAGCATCGAAACTCTACTGGTTCAGAGAAACGTTAGCGTTTTCGGATGTGCATGAGGTTCAAGTAGCAAACTTGTTAATCCTTTTTTGTTTTCTCGTAAGCAATGCTTGCGCGCCAGTGGCCTGGCCGGTGAGTGGGGCCAGAGGGTGAGACCTGGGCGTCGGAGACAGCTTGGGGAGAGCCGCATGCCAACCCTGAGCACGGAAGGAGGCCTTCCGGCGTCTGCGAATAGGCGTCCACCACGTGCCAGCCGCCTGCCCTGCCTCGCCACCGCACGCTCTCGTAGAGCACTTGCGAGCGCAGGACCTGGTGGTGCGCCCACAGCAGTAACGGCAGGTTGTCGGCCACCGGGGCTCCCTCCCGCGCGTTCAGCTCGTCCGCCAGCACGGAAACGACGCAAATGGCGGTGCTGCGAAGCTGCAAGAGAAGCGGCCCGACGTTGTTCTGTAACAGAATACAAGAATTTAACACCAACATCTATAATGAGATATAGAATTATACATGATCGATGTATTTTCTCTGATATAAAGAAAAGCATTCCAAAAGGGCAAAATTACATTTCAGGTTCTGTGGAGTCAGAAAAAGAGATACGTTCTTTGCTTTTATCGAGCGAGACCATCGTCTTCTACGTGAGGAAGGCAACTCTACACTAGTGGTGCTACAGAATTGCACAGACTTTCCCGTATTAGCTTTCTATTTCCTTTGGTCTCCGTTTTTAAGAAACTGGCATTCCAGCGCTACTGAAAATTCAAAATTTGAAGCTCTATTTCAAAGGCAATTTTTGACTTTTCGATAAACTCAACTTAAAGTCATTTAATTTACTTTAACTCGCAAATACAAAAGTTTTTACAAATTGGTAGAAATGTGCATATCAACGCCATGAGAGATCTTTCAAAAAATTAACATTTGTTTAATTTTTGAAAAAACAAAAACATGTAGGGAAATTAACTTTACGTTACATTAAAGAGTGCAATGACAAATATCAGTTCGAAATGTTTGAAGAAAAAATATAGAGCCGTGTTTGACAAAATGTCGTTTGAGCGTTTCTGAAAATGCGGAGTTTTTGAGCTAGTTTTACAGAAAAAGGTAGAGTATGCACATGTACTCATAAATATTATGAGAACAAATTGCGGATAATACAATAATTAACGCCATGCGAGGCAAGTCAAAAAATTACAATTTTGTAATTATTGTAAAAACAAAAGAATTGAACAATATCCCGTCTATGTCATTTTATAGGGTAGATTTAGCACTATCCCTACCAAAAGTTTAAAGAAAAAACTTGAGCCACTTTTGAGAAAATCCAATTTTTGTAATTCTTTAAATTACGCATATTGCACGCAAAATTGTTCGAAAACTACTAAATTTTTTTAAAAAGTACACGACCTTAACGAAAAAACTCACTACTGAAAACAAATTGTATTTGAAGGAAAATCTATCTTTCATTGTGTGGTTGTAAGAAGACACCACATTTTGATTTTGAATTTTTTGAAAATTCAGTGTTAAACTGAAAATAGTACCTATGCCTCGTTTATAAGTGTATTTTGCTCTATTTTTACAAGAAATTTACACAAAATATTTGGAGCCGTTTTTGAGAAAATTTTTAAATAGTCCGGGGGGCTTCATTCAAAGTACCCCCCAACTTTGAAGGAAGATTTTCAAAATCTCAAAGATTCGACTAGATCCAGTTCAACACATGTTTCTTGCATTTTGAAAAAATCTACTCATGGTTTTGGCGCTATGAGTGTTCACAGACACTAGACGGACGGTCGGATGGACAGACGGATTCACAAACGGACGTCCAGATAGACGTATTGAAAAAAAACACTTTTCCGGTTTCGAGGGACCCAAAAAAGTGTATTTCCCTATATTACGTATATTAGTCCGTATATAGGTACGTATGTGGGAAAGCAAAAAATATATCTTCAATCTACAGCATTTTTAGCGGCGTCTTTTTTATTTACTTGTATTTGGCCGGAAAGCCCTCATTAAGCAAGTACGATTCATTTACTGTACATTCAATATATTAACATGGTTTTTGAATATGATTGATTCGTGAATGATTGATACCTATATAATTGAGTCATGAATTGATTCATGATTGATTCAAGGAGTACATGGATACATTATGTAAATTGCATAAATAGGCCTAACTATTTGTAAATTAAATGTCTTAAACCTTGTCAGGTACGTGATGCTCAGGGAGGGTCGTGATTTCCATTTTAGAATATTTTGGAGAGGAATATTTTCCGATTTTGAAATGTCCGGCTGAGTGGATCTTGGCTTATTTATTTACGTCAAAAACAGTTAAAAACTGTGTATGACGTGCTATAGGAAGTTAATTTGAAGTTACATTTATGTCCAGAAGCAAAACAAGGTGCCATCTCAGCACTTGCCAGAGTATCAGGGAAACTGGACGAAAACCTGATCGAGATGGGGGTCATTGACCCAGAAGCTGAAGTCACAAGTCATGTCTGCCCGCTAGTACAACAGCAGCGGCCATCTCTACGCCACCTTAGTTCTAAAGCAATATTTCACAACGGCGTCGCGGACGCCCGAAAACAAGGAAATGAAGAAACTGACTCACATTGACTGAACCAGGGAGCTTCGGGGTTCACAAAGACGAATAATGAAACGAAGAGACTGACTCACATCGACTGTGAATCAGGGAGCTCCGAAGACCGTCCTTACCAAATTTTGAAACGAATAAAAATAGATCTTGCAGCGTCACCGCCGCACTCCCGATCCATTCCCCTTCTCCTTATGACAAGCGCCCTCGGAGCACATAAATACAGGGGGAGCTCTGCAAGTGGCCTCATATCTTAGTTGTAAGTTCTAGCAACCAAATGTACTGAACTGCGAAATAAATTTACTTCTTGGGCGAAGTCAATGTCTGAGTTACTTCGAAGATCCTGCCAGCCAAATTTACATAACTCACAGCCATGGCTGGGGTGCTGTAGTTTCGGTTCGGGGCACGCGGAGAGGTGCGTACCAGGTGGTAGCCGGGCGGGAACGCCAAGTCGTGCATGAGAAAAGCCTCGACGGTGCGTGCGTCGCTGCCGGCGATCACGTAGGCCTTGGGCAGCTGCTGCAGCCAGAGCGGCGGCAGCGGCGCGCGCGGGCCGGGCGGCGCGCGCCACACCAGCAGCGCCACTTGGCCTCGGGCGTGCAGCGGCCGCAGCCAGCGCTCGCCCAGCTCCGCGTCGTAGTGCTGCAGGCCCGGGCCCGGCTTCAGGCCAAGGTCGACGAGCAGGAGCGGGTTGGCGCCGCTGTCGGAGCCGGGCGCGCCCCACGTGTCGCGCCAGATGGCGCGCCAGCTCTGGCCCTGCGCCCAGCGCAGCCACTGCTTCGGGACCGGTGGCAGCGCCGGCAGCGCACGCAGGGCGGCGAACAGCCCCTGGGGACAGGCAGGTTAGTCCTGGTTTCATCGCGGGCGGTAGCTGTAGCTGGAGGACGAGACACGTTGGCTTGCGGGATTTTTCATTCCCAAAAGTTTCCAGAATTTCCCAACTACTGTCGTTGGGTATGCGGTCTGCCGTGTCGCTGATCTCAACACTTCCCAAGCGGACGAGACGAATTGAAGTCGAAACAGTGTAGCAAAAGATGACGTAGGCGTAAGCCAAAAAATATGTTTGCTAGTGTTTGCCGAAGGGTATCTTGTTTAAAACACCTTGACCAATGGGTCCCAACTACCACTCAGAAATTTGAGTTTTGGTAGGGTTGCCAAGGTCTTGGGATAAACTTTGATCCCAAGTGGGCGGTCACTGCAAAATGGGATAATAAAAAACCCAGTTTTGCGGGGTTTTCCCATCCAGACACCTCCCACCAGCGAAGCACCTGGAAAGGACTGCAGGTAAGGAGCAGGCCAGAACAAACATAAGCTGGCAACTGGTCTCGCGGCATTTGTGCTAGAGTAGTGCATGTAAGAGTGTGTGTATGTGAGGAATGAGGATAGGATGATCAAGGAAGAGGAAGGAATGATCGCGTGCGCTCCGTGGCCCGTTTCTTAGAGTACTGTTCGGGCAATCGCAGGAGTTGATCGGGGAAACCACGGAAAACTACCGATTAGAGCGGCAGACCGCTAGAATTCTTTCCCAGCCAGCGGCTCAATTCGACCTAGTTATGTAGCTATTGTCAAAAATCCTTCCACTTGTACATTGGACCTCCAGGTCAGAGACCCCTGCAATGACAACTGGAGCCTAGAGGGCGGCGACACAACGCCAGAGTCTCCCCATGCCCTCTCTTCCCCGAACGCCTAGTCTCCCTTTGCCTCTCACACACAGATTTTCATCCGGGGGAGCCTAGAAAATGGGCTTGTAGAGACAGATGCGGAGATTGGAAGGGATAGGAACACTCAATAATCCCTCTCACGCAGGCGCTAAACAAAAAACATCACGCCCACACACGCACACAAATGTATACAAATACCTTACACACAAAACGTACACATATACCTCCACGCAAGTTATAATTTGGAGCGCCTTACCGTTGCGTTAGGAACCGCAGAGACTGCAGCAAACGAATGGTGGCCGAATAAAAGCACCACTAGCACCATCGAAGTCACCATTCGCGACACCAGCATCGATGGAGAGCGAACCAGCTGCCTGCAGGGCAACCCCCACTCTACCATCCCGCTGAGGTAGGCGCGCCCAAGGAGGTGGATTCAGCGCCTCTTGGCCCTGAAAATAGCCAAGGCCACCTTTACCTCGCTTCTCTTCCTCTCCTCGTCAGCTCTCCGTTTTATCTCACTCTCTCTACAGTCTGTCTCCTCTTTTCCCTCCCCTTAAACACCGCCCCACCACTTTCCCCTTTCCCTCTCCTCTTCCGCTCTTTTTTTCTCTGTTCCCCTTTCCACTCCTCTACCCTCGTCTCTCACCTTCTTTCCTACCCTCTTCATAATTATCTTCTTTCTCTTCCTCGCTCCTCTTAGTCGCTCCTGCTCCCACTTCCCTTTCCCGCTGCCCTTTCCAGTAGCCCCTCCCCGCCCCTTCCCTGTTCCCCTCCCGGTCCCCTTACCATCCTCCCCCGCAACCCTTCCCGCTCCTCCGCCCTATCCGAATTCCCTTCCCCGCCTTTCTTCCCCTGATCATTTCCCCGCGCCCCACACCATCCTTCCTCTCCTTCCTTTCACGATTCCATTCCCCACTTCGCTTCTCCGCATTCCATTTCCCACATGTCTTCATCACTTCCTTTATCACTTTTCTTCACGGTTTTACATCCCCCTTCCATTTCCGTTTTCTTTTTCGCTTTCCTCCTTCCCTTCTCTCTCTTCTTCCCCGCGACTTTCCCGACCCCGTTTTCGTTCCCCTTCCTGGCTTCCCCCTCCCAAAGGAGAGTAATGGCCCAAGAAAGATCATGAACAATGATCAGAATATTTTCAACTCTAAAATATGCACAGCATAGCGCACGGAAATCGACTGCACTTTCCGACCACTTCGCATGCACCACATCGATTTAGAACTCCAAGTGGTAGCGGAGTCCTCTAATCCCCGAATTTGGCAGGTGGCTTCTAACGCATGCAAATCGATCACGTGGTCATGCTACATCGAATTTCTTCCCAACTCCAGGGGCGGTGTGTTGCTAACACTGTATTTCTATGATGCAACATAAGTAGGAGGCATTAGTATGGTTCTTGAATATACGATATTAGTCATTCAACTACAGGGACTACAACAGCACATATTTTCCCGCATTATGGAAAACAGTTACGTAATATTATAATATTGCAATTTCTGACTACTATTGACGCTTTACCGTCAATAGATTTTTCGGTTACAAGCACTCATCAGAGGTGGTTTCTTACGACACCACGTGTTTGAGGAAATAATTTACTACAAACAGGAACAATAAATTATCCACTTTTTCGTTACCACGGGTCAGAAATAAAAGTTCTTTCTGTCGAAAAAGTTAAGAAGAAAAGTCGACATTTTCGAATATTTAAAAAATGTTGTTACAGTTGAAAAGTACCAAAAAATCATAATATCTCTTCCCTACAGTCGTCCAAATCTGCAGGGCCGTGTGTCCAGCCAGATCAATCGGGAATTACGAATTTTAGAGGAAATCGTCTGAATGGCTAGTTGCTAGCATTGACCAGCGTCAGGAGGGAGGACAGACAGACAGTGGTTTTGCTGTAAATCAATTTTTTACTACCGAGGACGAAATATAACCCAACACTACGTAACCCAATGAGATATATACTCTTATTTTGACACGAGAGCCTCACAATACGAGTTTTTACTCTTGAAAAATCGCCTTGTTTCACAGCCACAAGATTTCCTCTATAATACGTAATCAGTGTGTGAGAAAGTAGCTAGTAGTGCTACAACTGCACATATTTTCTCGCGTTATTTCTAATTTTGTCGAAAATTCAGAAAGTGCAACACAACTGGGAACTGCGTCATTTTTTTCAGCATTCTCTGTTCTATCTATGGAAAAGAAATTTTAAAACAATTGGAGCCGTTTTAGAGAATGTTTTATTTCAAGCTGACACTTGCGAAAACTTTTTTCAAAGTATACATGACCTTTTTATAGACTCCTTTTTTAGAATACATTCATTTAAGACACAATCATTTATCTTCAACTGTATACTTTTGGATATTTTTTTTTCGATTTAAGAAAATTTAAAGTTGGTCGAAACTAGGATCAGCTCATTTTTTTCAGTTATTTACGAGAAGAAAACTTAAAGAAAAATTTTAAACCCTTTTTGACAGAATAATTGTTAAAAAATTCTATACATTTCATGCGTATTATGCGAATACTACTCATATTTTCGACAAATTGTCCGTGATCTTTATTCAGGATCTGTCTATTAACAACATATTTTCTTCAAGAAAAATCTGTATCTTCTATATTATCGTTGTGGGGTATTTGAACTTTTGCAATTTTCGAAATTTTATTTATGTTAAATGACAATGAGACCTGCACTATTTTAAGCGTTGCCTACGCAATCCCTAAAGATTAATTTAAATAAAAAATAACTAAAATTTATTTTAAAAATTTGAGCCATTTCTGGGAATAGTATGAAAATAGTGTGGCTTTACTTAAAGTAGCACCGAAAATCAAAATATGCGTGTCACCGAGCGTAAAGTTCGTTCAAATCAATTGCGAGTAATCCATCTGAAGTGTTTAAACGTTAGCGTTGGCCACACGCAGAGGGACGGAGAAACAGACTCACGTTTTGACATCAATCGGTTTTTCGGCATCAAAGGCCAACAAAACACGGATTCTGACTACATAGCGTGATAAAGGTTGTAATGTACTACACCTATATTAATAAAAGTGAAATCTACGACGGTAACCGACATCGATACTGCAGAAGGTAGTGTATGACAAACGAAATTTGTCAGGCTCTTCTTCCTAATTTACGCAGGAACGTTTGTTAAAGTGTAATATAACACAAATTCGAGAAAAGAAACATTTGAATAATGTGTTGGTAGATACGCCACGATCATTATGTTTCTCCTGTGTCTAAGAAAAGATTGGTACCAAATATGAGTATAATGCGCCAGCGGCCTGTGATGGTGCCACAGAACCTGTACCTAATCGATTCGCTAGAGGCCAATTGCAGTGCGTAAGACAAACATTTTTAATCTAATAGGAATGTACTGTAAAATAAAATAAAAGCTTACAATATTTTATTAAATTTGAACCAATTACTTCGTAAATAATAATCATAAACGCCTTGCTTTATATAAAATGTATATTTTTCTTTCTTTTACAACAACTCGGAGCCGCCCGTATTGGATATGAAGAAATACGGGCAACGCTGAGTATTTGGCTCGTATAAGTGTATGACTTACCCACCTTTTCTTAACTAGAGGCGACAATAAGGGTACTGTTTTGCCTTCCTTTGGATATATGTTAAAATGTATCTGTTGCATGTCACATCTCATAACACTTATATTACTTTTAATATTGAGGTGAAACTATTATTTCTTCCCATGTCTTCATCGAATTTTTAAACGAATTTTAAGTTGACGCAGTACACGAGCTAGAATTACTAATTTTTACTTTACTTATTGCATTGATGACTAAAAAATAATTTTATGCAATTTTTTTTCACAGAATGTTTTTTTTCAATAACGAAAGATCGCAAACATAAAATCCATTTGCCAGAGGCTTAAACTCAGAAGTTCCACGATTGCAGTAGTTCGTTGGAGCCAATTTGTATCCCATGATGTGGTGGCAGCGCACCTACCGTGGAAGGTCCCCGGATTCCGCCTTCGCCGCTGAAACGCCGCTGAGGTTGAGCCTTGAGGGCCGAAGCAGCACAACACAAGTGCACAATACGCGTGCAATCCCGCTCTCCCTTCCCCCCGGCCCCGCTCACACCGTCACGTTTCCGCTGCCGCGCGGGGGCGTGGCAGTTACGCCAGCGCTTGAGCGATGGCTGTCCCTCCCACGAACCCGGAAGACCGCTTCCACTCGCCCTCACCCACCCGCTTGCTTCTGTGGCGTCTTTGCCGGGGCAATAAATCACAGACATGAACGGTTTGTAATTTATTGAGTATGTATTTGAAATATGCTCCAACACCTGAATACTATGCACAATATTTACAATAAACAATATTGACCTGCTACCAGAAGGAATGTTCCTGGTCACCACCACCGCTGGCCTGATAATTCGATATCTTATTCGGTGTGATGCACAAGTAGCCTACGTGAGCATACAAGCGAGTATGCCGCACCTCCCGTCTCGACGTAGCACGCCGGCTTCGGTCCCCTGCCTCAGTAGCCTATGCATTGAAATGCAGCGCCGCGCACAACCCACACGACTCCCTACCGACACGCCCAAGAATCAGAAGGAGTTTAGGTTCGGGGTCCACTTATATTACTTTCTAGGCCGACTGACAGAAATGCGTCATCTATCTGTTTCCGCCGACGCGTTTCCACAGCCAGCATGTCTACGGGGTTCACAAGTTTGTCCCCCCGAGTGGTAAAAGGGGTTCACAAGTGGCCACCCAGGACACGGCACCACTTCCCTTCCGCTCCCTAGGTTTGCTATTGTGCAGCCGGCGCCCCTTCCCGCCAGCGCTGCCCGCTGTCGCAAAAAACTTCCTCGTGCATGAAATCTTCATGTGCATGAAATGCACGTGGCTAATATTTTGTTACGTGTGTAGAAGGCGACTGGTATGACGCCACACTTCCTCCCTCGCCTGCGCCCTCTCCTTCCGCTTCGCCTAAGGCCATGGAATCCGCGTCTCCAAGACCGACGTTCCCTTGGTTCTCGCCCTCGCACTTGACCACGACTTCCATCACTCCCAATCTCTTGCCCTGACGTTTTCGCCCTCACCCTCGCCTGCGACCACGTCGTCGTCCTCGTCTTCGACCTCTTCGTCCATCTCCCTTTTCACCTCTCCTGCGCCTTCGGCATTGATCTCGTCCTCGACCTTCCCCTCCCTCTCCCCTTCTCCCTCGCTCGCCTTCGAATCCGACCTGGACTGCAACTCGGCACCGGCGTTTGCCAGTGTCTTCGCACGAGCCCTCCGACCTGATGATCAATAATGGAAAATTCATTTTGGCAAACATTCTACCAATAGTTTTTTATACATTTTTAATTTTTTATATTTGCTTAAGTACATAGCTCAGTAAATATAACTATACATATGTCTTAAAAGACGTACTTACTTTACTTAAATGGATTACAAGGGGGAGGAATTCCCGTTAAGGGGTCCTCAGCCAGGATATAAATTTGCAATTTTTTTTTGTTGGAATATGCGGTATAAATATTTGTTTTTTTATTCTTGTTTGGACTATGGGTTATTTTGGCCAGTTTAAAGGGTAGAAGGGCTGGAATTGGAAGTAAGTTAAAATAAAATTTGGATACGTGTTTCTATAGGTTCAAGGTTAAATTCATTATGGATTTGGTTGCTGGCGTCGGAGAGGAATGAGCAACTATTCTCAATTTCAGGACTTGTAGTTTGTGAATGTTAGTTTTGGCAGAGTTCATCCAAATTGGGCTCTGATTACAATACTCAATTGGTTACCAAACTGGTCCTAACGAACTCGTTTGGCAATTTTCCTATCTCGTACTGTAATCAGATGTATTACGACACTAATATCGTAAATAACATTTTTGCCAGTGTATTTTGCTTTTTTATTACAATTTTTTATATTTTTTATTTATTTCGTTCCCAGTTACGTCGAATTCAGCCGCTTCTGCAGCGGCTGAACTCCATACGACGCGTGTTGTATCATAGCGACCCGCTGCTCTCTGATAGGTAATTTTGCGAGGGTCCTTCCTTCGAACTGTGCCTTTATAAACGAGGCAAATATTGCGCTCGATCTTTCCTTTCTCATCCTGTCTCCTCCTCTACCCTTGCACACGTTCTTACAAGCACCGCTGACACTTATTTCGGGAGCTCAGGAGAAAGTTTGCAAATTGACGTGTAGTTCGGCATCAGATTTTGCAGTGTTGGAGGGAAAGAACAGCCACCTCCCGAGATAAAACATGCAGTACACTAACGGTACTGATGACTGTAGTAGTGGACGCGCAAAAGAAACACGAAATATTCATTGACACGAAAGAGCGGAAGTGTAACCTGTGTAGGACGTT
Organism: Gryllus longicercus; assembly: GCA_038098605.1. Classification (NCBI taxonomy): domain Eukaryota; kingdom Metazoa; phylum Arthropoda; class Insecta; order Orthoptera; family Gryllidae; genus Gryllus; species Gryllus longicercus. Next base: position 1,291,040 of record JAZDUA010000361.1, read on the forward strand.
CTACAAGTGAAGCAATTCGGAATGAAACATACAAACGTCTCTTATCACAAATACTCGTAGTATTAGAAGAAAATATATTGCGGAAACCACGTACACGCTGCACTCAACATTTCGAAAACTGACTTTAATAAGACCAACAGCAGATACTGTGTAATCGGAAACGTAAAAAGTCAATTTTGAAGTGATTTTAATAGAAGAGTTTGGGCAAAATTATTTCGTGTTTTAATGTCTCCATCGATCGCTGGGCGGGTGTGAGCAAGGGCTGGAGGAGGCCGAAGTCACTGGACTTTCGACGCCGAGCACGACCTTGGATCAACCCAGACTCTTGACTGACGGAAGCGAAAACATATTTCCCGGTAGATCCTTTAGTACTGGATACAAAATCGAGCGTAACAGCTCTCTACATAAACACTTTCATTATACAGATATGATATATTACCGAGCGAAGTGGCTCAGTGCGTAGCGCACTGACTTCGCAATCGGGAGGTCCGGGTTCGATTCCCGGGCCGGCCATCCTGACCGGGGTTTTCGTGGTTTCCCTCGGTCATAAAGGCGAATGCTGGGATGGTTCCAAAAGTCCACGATCATCTATCACCTCCTTTCACTCTTCTTTCATTCTTCCCTATTTCCTCTTTCATAACCGCTACTCAAGGATAGGCACCCGTAGTCGATCGTCGCAGCTAGCTGTGCCACCGACCCTAGGATGTCTATCTGTAGCAGCAGGCGGGGTATGCAGCACAAGCCCCCCTGTTCTTCCTTCATGTGCAGTCACCAGTTACTATTGCGGTATTTAGGTAGCAATAGTAAACTGAGGGATCCTCGGCCGCGAGGTTGACCCGACGACGACGATGATATATTGTTTAATATGCAATATACCAAACACAAAATAATCGTCTGGTAACATCATTTTGTTGGTTTAGAATATTTTTAATAAGATAATGCATAATCGGTAACGCTGAATAAAAAAAATAAACATTAAAGTGCTTTTGACTTATTAAAGAATTTTATTTGGGGCCTTATAATTGGATGGAATTCGGTGGGTTGTAAATTGCTACCAATAAGGAATACCTATTCAATAGAAGTTGCGAGCGAGTTTTCGATTAATAGAATTAATATGATATGGACAAGTCGGCCCTGTGGCGCAGACGGTTGCGGCAGCCGTCGTCTGGGCCGAGGAGGCTGCAGGTTCGAGTCCTGCGTAGACATGGTCGTATTTGTGATTGTCCTTTCACCTATCATCATCATCCTATCATCTTATTAGTCACACTACAAGGCGTAACAAACTTGTTGTAATCCAAGGATACAGCTGAAAAGCTGATCCTGGAAGAATTACACACGTTAATCGTGTAGCGTGTTCAGTAATGGCCTAAACGCCAATAATAATAATAATAATAATAATAATAATAATAATAATAATAATAATAATAATAATATGGACAAAGGAGGTTATTGGAATAACCATATGTATATGTTGCAAATCTTCAAAAATCGCTGTGAAGGTGTTTCCAGTTGCTCCAGCCTACTAAATATTAGAACACATAAGATACTGTATTATGGAAATCCTCGGAAATCACCATTTGTTCATCAACCCTAATATGTGAATTTTAATACTGCCATATTTTTAACTAACACCGGCATGAACTAAATAATTTGTCAATAGGCGTTTAGTCGTAAAATTTTGTTTGATGTCATTCACCACTTTCATAATTTCTACTCTTTGATAATATCTTTTACAATGATAGCTTTTGATTAATTTTAATTATTCTCTCACCTATCTGTTTTCTTTCATTTATTTTTTTACTTCCGTCAATACTGAGGTAAAAGAAGCGTCGAGAATAATTAGTTTCTTCTGTGGCTTCTTCACTGACGAGTACATAATGTACAGATAGGTGAAATTGACGAAAAATATAGATTTTGACGGGACAAAGTTTTGATTCTCAACTAAAGTATGGAATGGCAACGTATGAAATGCTTCTTAATCTCAAATTTAGCAATGTATATTCACCGGTGACGAATTCATCGCGTTTCAAATTCATTAAGTCAATTTTCACTGATTTTCGTTGGTAATACTACAGACTCAGTACGTCGTTACGTTTCCGGCCTCCCCTGAAAGCATTTCCTCCGTGGCATACCCCTCCTTGCAGAAGTGAGGAGTGGAGGGGCAACGTCTAGCCCGGAGGGGTGGAAGGGCAGGGCAATGCTGAGGAAGAGAAAATCCGCCATTTGAGTGTTGACGAGCGACGTGTTTTAATGTTGAACAACGGGTGAGGCTTTGACTGAATTGCATTCGTCAGTGATGTTTTCAGAAAAGGAGCTCGTATATTATTTTACATCTTGCAGTTGGGTGTTTTCCCACAATTGGTCTGCTTTATTTACCATATTTCATAGTGCAATGTTTCATCTGTGTGGTATATTGGCTACCACGAATGCATTAAGGTAAGAATATGGATTGGCTATGTATTTAATATTTGTTCACTAGGATAGAACGTGAGCACAAAATGGAGTGGTTCTTACATTTTTCAGTAGATAACGTAAGATATATACTCGAAATAATTGGAATTTTTTAACCGGAATAAAATTTATTAACTCCTTAAGGTACCTACTGGATTGCTAGTTCTACCGACGTTTTGTATGTTCTGTTCACAACTCTCATTTTTTTCGTTTCAACTTTTTCTTATAGCATTTTGAGATTCAAAAAATATATTTTTAAAATTGTATAGTAATTACTATTGAAAGGAATTTATGCCCTAAAAATCTTTATGGTTTTAAAAATTTACATTTGACCTAAAAATTCTGAAATGTGCACTTTAATATGCAATTAAAATTAACAATCTTTAATTTCATGTATAAACCATTTTTGATAAAATTCAGGAGAAAAATTCTTTGCTCTCTCTCGCGCTCTCTTTGCTCTCTCTCTCGCTCTCTTTGCTCTCTCTCGCTCTCTTTGCTCTCTCTCGCTCTCTTTGCTCTCTCTCGCGGTCTCTTTGCTCTCTCTCTCGCGCTCTCTTTGCTCTCTCTCGCTGTTTCTTTGCTCTCTCTCTCGCGCTCTCTCTTTGCTCTCTCTTTGCTCTCTTTCGCTCGCTCTCTTTGCTCTCGCTCGCTCTCTCTCTCTTTGCTCTCTCGCGCTCTCACTGCTCTCTCTCGCGCTCTCTTTGCTCTCTCTCGCGCTCTCTTTTCTCTCTCTCTCGCGCTCTCTTTGCTCTCTCGCGCTCTCTTTGCTCTCTCTCGCGCTCTCTTTGCTCTCTCGCGCTCTCTTTCCTATCTCTCGCGCTCTCTATGCTCTCTCTCGCGCCCTAGTTGCTCTCTCTCTCGCGCTCTCTTTGCTCTCGCTCTCGCGCTCTCTTTGCTCTCTCTCTCGCGCTCTCTTTGCTCTCTCTCGCGATCTCTTTGCTCTCCCTCGCACTCTCTTTGCTCTCTCTCGCGCTCTCTTTGCTCTCTCTCGCGCTCTCTTTGCTCTCTCTCGCGCTCTCTTTGCTCTCACGCGCTCTCTGTTTGCTCTCTCACGCTCTCTCTTTGCTCTCTCTCACGCCCTCTCTTTGCTCTCTCTCACGCCCTCTCTTTGCTCTCTCTCACGCTCTCTTTGCTTTCTCTCACGCTCTCTTTGCTCTCTCTCGCGCGCTCTTTGCTCTCTCGCTCTCTCTTAGCTCTCTCGCGCTCTCTCTCGCGCTCTCTCGCGCTCTCTCTTTGCTCTCTGTCACGCTCTCTCTTTGCTCTCTCACGCTCTCTTTGCTCTCTCTCACGCTCTCTTTGCTTTCTCGCTCTCTCTCTTTGCTCTTTCTCGCGCTCTCTCTCTTTGCTCTTTCTCGCGCTCTCTCTCTTTGCTCTCTCGCGCTCTCTCTCGCGCTCTCTCTCGCGCTCTCTCTCGCGCTATCTCTCGCGCTCTCTCTCGCGCTCTCTCTCGCGCTCTCTCTCGCGCTCTCTCTCGCGCTCTCTTTGCTCTCTCTCTTTGCTCTCTCTTTCCTCTCTTTGCTCTGCTGAGGCGTGGGCTGGACTGCGGCAGGCAAGGCGACGCGCTTGCCGAGGTTTTCCCCTCGCTACTGACCCTGTGACCTAGAGCTGGAGCGGTCTGCTGAGGCATGGGCTGGTCTGTGGCAGGCAAGGCGAGGCGCTTACCGAGGTTTTCCCCTCGCTCCTGACCATGGGACCTAGAGCTGGAGCGGTCTGCTGAGGCGTGGGCTGGCCTGCAGCAGGCAAGGTGAGGCGCTTACCGAGGTTTTCCCCTCGCTCCTGACCCTGGGACCTAGAGCTGGAGCGGTCTGCTGAGGCGTGGGCTGGTCTGCGGCAGGCAAGGCGAGGCGCTTACCGAGGTTTTCCCCTCGCTCCTGACCCTGTGACCTAGAGCTGGAGCGGTCTGCTAAGGCGTGCGCTGCTCTGCGGCAGGGTCGGGGCGCGGCAGGGCTGCCGCGGAGGACGAGGCAACGGTGGCGCCGCCGCAGCGGGATGTCGGGCTGCAGCTGCTCGTGTTGGCGCTGGCGGGGGACGTGGGCGGGATCGTGCATGTGCTGGAGGCCGGCGCCGCGATGGACCCGCCCTATGGCTGTGGGTGGCGCGCGCTGGTGGCCGCCGCCGGGGTAGCTCTCCCCGTCGAGCTTGGTGTGCGCGCGCTGCTCGTGGCGGACGGCGGCGACTACATGAGCGTCGTCAGGCTGCTACTTCGGCGGTGCGCTGTAGGCTATATGGTAAGTCCAAGCGATGATATGATTTAATTAAGGTCTGGATTTCAAAGGAATCCAAGAAAATACCTGGAAATCTAAGGAATGGATTTCAGATATATTCAAATGTTCGTCACGGTTCAACATGGAATTGGGAAAGCAAAATAATAGCGGGGAAAACGCAGACATTCATTCCTGTACGATTGATAAAGTACCGTTCGACTAATGATGGTTGTCTATATCAACACCATAAAATCTACCGATTAGTGTGTTTCGGATTCCCATAACTGGTAGGGCCACAATTACGTCACGGATTCAACCAAGCAGGAATTCAACGTTCGTAATCCAGGGATTTCTAATGCCCGTATTCTCAGTATCATGGAATACGAGAATTATCGTCTAGTTCGCAGATCAAAGCAAAAATCCTTGTACATGAGGCCGGATCGGTTGCGATTCACGGGTTACACACCCCGAAAGCATGGTGTGGGTTATATCTCCAATTTTGACGTATAATTCGTGAATTGCGCTTGCTTGTCCTTAGTTATCCTGTTAAACAATATAGACGACTCCAACAGGTGTGATTTTTGTTGTTGAAGTTACGACATTCTTTTAAAACAGAGGGATCCCCCCGATCTATTTGCTTCAGAGAGCAGAATTGTTACAATGAGATAGACGAAGTGACGAAGAAGATTATATATATTTGACAAACTAACTATGAAGGAGCATGTCTTGTGCTATAGCTTTACGTACATCCGGTCTATAATATTTACATCTCAGTAAGGTAGAAACAATATTTCCTATTGAAATCAAATTTCTTCAGTAACAAACAGAAATTCTCTTTTGATATTTGATATTCCTTTTAGTCATCAGTAATATAAATCTGTAAAGCCTTCTGCTATAGCTGAATAATTTTGAATAATATTTTTTTTAGTAATGGGTAGTACAGCTATTATTGTATTTAGTAATATATAATTTGGTCTTATCCTTCTATCAGTGCGGCTTCTTTTTTAATTAAGTCACATAATTAGCTTTTGCTTTTAATTAAAGCTTTGGTCACTTTCCTCCATGTACTAGAAAGTCTCCCTTGACTTTTACGTTGACAAGGAGATAATCAAAAATTAAGGCTTCTAACACCCAAAACCAGTGTTGGTAACATAATCAGGCAAATAAATGCTGAAAGAATTTCTAATTTTATCTTTGAATAAACAGTTATCAAATGAATAGAATTGGATTACAATGGTTTAAAGAAAAAATACAATAACAATTAGGCAAAATTGCATTTAAGTTGGTCGTTGGTTAAACTCGCATATAAGTTTTTTTCATTTGAAGTAAATAAATAAAAACAATGCATTTAATAAATATTTTTATTTACTTCATTAATGTACAATATTGAAACAGATACAATTTCCTGGTAAATAAATGATACTTTTGACAAATTTAATTCCCAAATACGAAAATATTACTGAACACCAAGTTATGAATACAATACAAAAGATAGGGACATTGCAAAACCTGCTAAATGGTTTCAATGTAATCGGTACTTATTGCTTTGCAAAACACTTGGAGAAAAAATATAAAAAATCGATTACCAAACTCAAATCGCTAAAACCAAACAAATATAGGATGTAGTCCATATTTGAATCCAGCACTAGTTTAACAATTAGAAAAAAATTAATTTTGCTTAAAGAATACATTGCTTGTTCATCATATCTTGATAATTTTCAAATTTTAAGTAGATAAACATTGCAATCTCAACTCGTCTTCCTTCTTAAACTCAAATTCGGTGATGTTTTTAGAAGGAGGAATACTTGTTCTTGGGAATAGATACTATTCTCATAATGTCTGATCCTTCTCACAGCTGCTGCTGCTGCTACTGGTGATCCGCCTTAGACATTTCCTATTTGGAAATAAAATATTCATATTGAGGGATATATTTATTAGTTGCTTTTTCTAAATATGAATATTATTGATAAGAATATCATTTTAGAAATTTTAAAAATAATTGGTTTCATCACTATCAACAATCGTTTATTGGTAATGCCAAAACTTGTTTCATTTATCAGCAATGTCAATGATAAGTCAACGTTATAGTAAAGATTACTGTAGAGGTACTACAATAAACTTTCAATGTATTTCTTCAGTAAACCTTTTCTTTTAGTGTTTGAATTCATGTAAAATTGAGAGTATAGAAATAAATTCAAAAAATAATAAAGGAAAAATAAATTCTGCACTCTAAAACTGCTTTAAAGAATGGTTTGGTTGCTAAAATCTTCACAGTAAAATTATTAGAAGATAGAAAAATCCCAAGTGGAAAACGAAAAAAAAATGGTATTAATTACTTACCTCATGCAACAGCTCTTAAATGTGTTACATCTCAAGTTTAGAAATTCAACTCAGCAATCAGTCCAGACATAAATCATATTTTAAATAAAATATATTTATTTTAGAATCATAATCTGTTTTAAACTATGTACTTTAAAAATATACACAAACTATTCATAGAAACAAAGGGATGAGATATCATATGACATATATAATCATTATTGATGATTGACATTTAAATAATCTTTTTTTAATTCAATGATATTATAACATGTATTTGAATTTTGAAATTCATAAGAGAAAATCGTATTTCTTAAAATTTAGCTTGCATTACATTTTCAGTAATGAAGTTACAATAATCTGCTTCATCTTCCAGATTTTTTCTTAAATGTTCACCTAGAAATAGAAACATATTTTTCATAGTATTACTATAAGAATCTGTAAGAATAAGAATTCATGAAAATGCGATGATAATATTTTTGGAATTATAGAGGATCTACTTGAATTTGAATGTTCCATCATATCAGATTTCATTTTTCTAAATAGTATTGAACTTCAGTGGAATTAAATTATTTTATTAGTAGCACTATAACCCTCAGGAACAATTTTTTAGTGTAGCCCCACACCAGAACACAAAGTAACAAAGTTATCGAAAATATTTGAAAAATTATCGAAAGAGAGCCAATACTTTTGTTTTTATTAATTTATTGGTATAAATGTTATTTTATTACTCATCTTGAATATATATATATATATATATATATATATATATATATATATATATATATATATATATAAAGTAAAAGAATTCATAAACGTCCGTAACATAACCAAGCCCGAACACGTACTGACTCGACAGATCAACCCAACCAGTTCTTAGTTCAAAATGTTCTAAGAAACGTAGACAGATTGTGTTACTTTCTATATTTTTTCGTAATAACAGTAAATTGGCATATATAATAATGGCATATTTGTTAATAATTGGGTAAATACAAATTTCCTAAACATAAATGTTAGATTCATTGGCCCTGGAGCCATTACACGAAGCCATATAAAATCACATTGGAGATCGCGTTTGAAGTGGCTGTATGTCTAAGGAACCAAACCACGACATCCAGATACTCCACAGCCAATCGTATGTACTGTAACATTCTGGCCACGGGTAATCCTCGAATCCGTCAATTCGTTGATGACCACGGTTTGTAAATAAAAGCAGAGGCGTTATATGGGTGTTAATCTAATCCGCGAATTCTTCGATTGGCATATTATTTTCGAAGGAATCCATGATAGAGGATACCAGTGGTCAGAGTACCAGCAAGTCCTTTAGTTAGCATTCAGTTCGGGCCACAGCCGATGAAGCTCTGCTTCTCAAAGTTCTACCACACAATTCGATGAAGTTAATACCTGAGTGATCTGAAAAACATGCGTCATTGTGTATCTTGTATCACTCAATCACACATCTTGCAATGCGGTTGAACTTGGTTCTCAGTATCGTTTTCAGTAGCTGTCGTGTACTTGAACATGAATAATGTGCCCGAATTCCTGTGAAAAAATCACTTAATCACTCCTCCAGCCTTCTCCGTTCCGCGAATTACTTGTCGAATATTTTTGTCACATATACCAGTAAAATTGGAGCAAGAATATCCAAAAGAGCTGGCTGACTTTCAGAAACACACTATCATTGTAAACGAAATGAATTTTTTAGCATAAAATCGGCGAAAAAATACATATTCATAATTCTACTTAATATGGATTTGAGTGAAGACACGGATCTCGGAGCACACGGATCTCGGAGCACACGGATCTCGGAGCACACGGATCTCGGAGCACACGGATCTCGGAGCACACGGATCTCGGAGCACACGGATCTCGGAGCACACGGATCTCGGAGCACACGGATTTCGGAGCACACGGATCTCGGAGCACACGGATCTCGGAGCACACGGATCTCGGAGCACACGGATCTCGGAGCACACGGATCTCGGAGCACACGGATCTCGGAGCACACGGATCTCGGAGCACACGGATCTCGGAGCACACGGATCTCGGAGCACACGGATCTCGGAGCACACGGATCTCGGAGAACACGGATCTCGGAGCACACGGATCTCGGAGCACACGGATCTCGGAGCACACGGATCTCGGAGCACACGGATCTCAGAGCACACGTATATCAGAGCACACGGAACCGTGGAGTTCTCCCCGCAGCACGTCATGGTTTTATCTTTTTGACGCTACATGAATGGCAATTTCCCCGTTGCCACTTGTGCACCGGTCATTTTCCGTCGAGAATGAAATGTGCGGTGTGTTCGTTGGCGCAGGGGGACTTGCACAGGCGCCCATCGCCGCTCGAGGCGACGGCCCTCAGTCGAGCTGCGAGCGTCGCGCGGGCGACGATCGCGAGATCGGCCGCAGACAATGGCGAGACCGCCGTGGACCGCCCGCCCCCGCCCCAGCGCCCCGAGCGCCGGGCCGCGCAGCAGGCTTGCCAGTGGCTGCAGGCGCTGCTGGTGGTGTGGGCGCAGCGGATCCTGCAGGCGCTGCAGGTGCTGCAGGTGCTGCAGGTGCTGCAGGTGGCGAAGACGTGGGCGATCCTGGAGGTGCTGACCGCGCTGCAGCAGACGGGGCAGCGGGCGGAGCCGTCGTCACGCTCGTGGCGGGGGAGGAGGGCGACGCGGGCCCAGCAGGCGCAAGCGCAGAGGCTGCGGAAGCCGTGGAGGCCGCTGAGGCCGCCGCGGACGCCGCTGGCCCCGCGCTTCTATTACATGCGCCGGAAAGCGCGGATGCTGGGAGCAGAGCAAGGGCCGCGCGCCCAACCGGCTCCACAGGTGAAGTTGCAGCGTGTCGCTGATTTGCCCTTCTAACCTGCTTTAACGTACATATACTTAAGATACGTTTGGCTTACAGATGCTTTGAATATATTTCGCTTGCAGTTACGATATCTTTTGCTCGCAGTTACTTAGGATAGATTTTGGTTTCATATACATAGGAAAACTTTGGCTTACATATGCATTGGACAACTTTGGCTTACATATGCATTGGACAACTTTGGCTTACATATGCATTGGACAACTTTGGCTTACATATGCATAGGACAACTTTGGCTTACATATGCATAGGACAACTTTGGCTAACATATGCATTGGACACCTTTGGCTTACATATGCATAGGACAACTTTGGCTTACATATGCATAGGACAACTTTGGCTTACATATGCATAGGACGACTTTGGCTTACATATGCATAGGACGACTTTGGCTTACATATGCATAGGACGACTTTGGCTTACATATGCATAGGACGACTTTGGCTTACATATGCATAGGACGACTTTGGCTTACATATGCATAGGACGACTTTGGCTTACATATGCATAGGACGACTTTGGCTTACATATGCATTGGACAACTTTGGCTTACATATGCATAGGACAACTTTGGCTTACATATGCATTGGACAACTTTGGCTTACATATGCATTGGACAACTTTGGCTTACATATGCATAGGACAACTTTGGCTTACATATGCATAGGACTTTGGCTTACATATGCATAGGACAACTTTGTCCCTCATATGCATAGGACGACTTTGGCTTACATATGCATAGGACGACTTTGGCTTACATATGCATAGGACGACTTTGGCTTACATATGCATAGGACGACTTTGGCTTACATATGCATAGGACGACTTTGGCTTACATATGCATAGGACGACTTTGGCTTACATATGCATAGGACGACTTTGGCTTACATATGCATAGGACGACTTTGGCTTACATATGCATAGGACGACTTTGGCTTACATATGCATAGGACGACTTTGGCTTACATATGCATAGGACGACTTTGGCTTACATATGCATAGGACGACTTTGGCTTACATATGCATAGGACGACTTTGGCTTACATATGCATTGGACAACTTTGGCTTACATATGCATAGGACAACTTTGGCTTACATATGCATAGGACAACTTTGGCTTACATATGCATTGGACAACTTTGGCTTACATATGCATAGGCCAACTTTGGCTTACATATGCATAGGACTTTGGCTTACTTATGCATATGACGACTTTGGCTTACATATGCATAGGACGACTTTGGCTTACATATGCATAGGACGACTTTGGCTTACATATGCATGGGACGACTTTGGCTTACATATGCATAGGACTTTGGCTTACATATGCATATGACGACTTTGGCTTACATATGAATAGGACGACTTTGGCTTACATATGCATAGGACGACTTTGGCTTACATATGCATAGGACGACTTTGGCTTACATATGCATAGGACGACTTTGGCTTACATATGCATAGGACGACTTTGGCTTACATATGCATAGAACGACTTTGGCTTACATATGCATAGGACGACTTTGGCTTACATATGCATAGGACGACTTTGGCTTACATATGCATAGGACGACTTTGGCTTACATATGCATAGGACGACTTTGGCTTACATATGCATAGGACGACTTTGGCTTACATATGCATAGGACGACTTTGGCTTACATATGCATAGGACGACTTTGGCTTACATATGCATAGGACGACTTTGGCTTACATATGCATAGGACAACTTTGACTTACATATGCATAGGGCATCTTTGGCTCTCATATACATAGGGCAACTTTGGCGTACATATACATAGGGCAACTTTGGCGTAACTATACGTAGGAACACTTTAGCTTACAGATACTTCAGATAGCTTCATAGTTTTAGAGAACACAAAATCACCACCAACCAAATATTAGATTCGAAAGAAACTAACTGCCTCGGGTATAGCACAGTCTACACGTTAAATTTTATTTTTTTAATGAAAGAAATCAAGGTTTCCTTTTGATATTTGAATGTTATCTCCCACCATATCCTTTCGGAATGAGATTGGGGCTTAATTGTTATCATTAGATCCTTTTTTCAAAAATATTGAACAAATATTTTTCTTCATCGAAAGTTTTTGTATCTAGAGAATTGCAAAAAAACCCTAGTTTTGAGATTATTCAGCCGTTTATCACGAATCAAAAAATGTTTCAGAAATAGGTATAATTTTTTTAGAGTAAAATTCAAATCTGCAATAAAAAATTGGTTTCACTTTTAACATTTCAAAGTTGTCGCCTTCCCCTATCCAGGTGGCAGGAGCGAGGTTTAATTTTAGGTCAGGCAGATGTATTCCTTGGAGATATTCATTTTTGTCTAAGACATTTTCAATGATACGTATGATTATAGTGTTTTCGTTTTGTCAGGTTAAAGGGTACACCTGTGTATTGGGCTGCATCTCTGGTGCTACTAACAAGCAGCTATACTAACCAGTATTAGATCTTTTCTCCGATATTTCACGTAAAGTCCCATAAATATAGACACAAAATAATAATCTCGAATGGGTTAATTACCATCGGCAATTTCAAATAATTTGCGGCTGAAAAAATAGAAGACTCGCATGCGAAAGAGTGACAATATGTATTTAACAATCACTCATTTTACTTTGTTTTAAATGAGTAGTGGTGATCTACTAAGATTCAGCAATTAATAATAAATCATACTGATTCACAGGCTAACAGACGTGAGCAAAGGAATGATGGTCATCAATGTCTAAGCGCTCATGGTGGCCCTCGCTCTCAGCAGAATCTCGGCGTTCCCCACGAGGCTCCAACTACGCAGGGTCCTCACACTCAGCGGCGCCTACAGGTTCAGGACAGCCTGCCCGCTCAACGCGGCCAGTCCCCTCAACGCGGCCAGTCCACTGAAACCGGCCAGCTCACTCAACGCGGCCAGCTCACTCAACACGGCCTGCTCACTCAACACGGCCTGCTCACTCAACGCGGCCAGCTCACTCAACACGGCCTGCTCACTCAACGCGGCCAACTCACTCAATTCGGTCTCCAAGCTCAATTGAGCCAGCCCGCTCAGTACGACCGGCGTCCTCAGTACGGCATGACTACTCAATACGGCCCCGCAGAATTCGGCCTTTTCACTCAGCACGGCCTTCCCGCTCAGCACGGCCTTCCCGCTCAGCACGGCCTTCCCGCTCAGCACGGCCTTCCCGCTCAGCACGACCTTCCCGCTCAGCACGACCTTCCCGCTCAGCACGACCTTCCCGCTCAGCACGACCTTCCCGCTCTGCACGGCCTTCCCGCTCAGCACGGCCATCCCGCTCAGCACGGCCTTCCCGCTCAGCACGGCCTTCCCGCTCAGCACGGCCTTCCCGCTCAGCACGGCCTTCCCGCTCAGCACGGCCTTCCCGCTCAGCACGGCCTTCCCGCTCAGCACGGCCTTCCCGCTCAGCACGGCCTTCCCGCTCAGCACGGCCTTCCCGCTCAGCACGGCCTTCCCGCTCAGCACGGCCTTCCCGCTCAACACGGCCTTCGCGCTCAACACGGCCTTCCCGCTCAGCACGGCCTTCCCGCTCAGCACGGCCTTCCCGCTCAGCACGGCCTTCCCGCTCAGCACGGCCTTCCCGCTCAGCACGGCCTTCCCGCTCAGCACGGCCTTCCCGCTCAGCACGGCCTTCCCGCTCAGCACGGCCTTCCCGCTCAGCAATATCTGCCTGCCCAGCAAAGTCTGCCCGCTCAGCGTGGCTTACCCTCTCAGCACAACGTACTTCCTCGACGCGGCCTGCTCATCGAGTGCGACCTTCTCGCTCAGTACGACCTGTCCGCTGAAAACGGCCCGCCCAATGAGAGTGATCTATCTGCTGGATACGGCCCACCCGCTGGGTACGGCCCACCCGCTGGGTACGGCCCACCTGCTGGGTACGGCCCACCCGCTGGGTACGGCCCACCCGCTGGGTACGGCCCACCAGCTGGGTACGGCCCACCCGCTGTGTACAGCCCACCCGCTGGGTACGGTCCACCCGCTGGGTACATCCCACCCGCTGGGTACGGTCCACCCGCTGGGTACAGCCCACCCGCTGGGTACGGTCCACTCGCTGTGTACAGCCCACCCGCTGGGTACGGTCCACCCGCTGGGTACGGCCCTCCTGCTGGGTACGGCCCACCCGCTGGGTACGGCCCACCCGCTGGGTACGGCCCACCCGCTGGGTACGGCCCACCCGCTGGGTACGGCCCACATGCTTTGTACGACCCACCCGCTGGGTACGGACTGCCTTCTGTGTACGGCCCGCCCGACGTGTACACCTCGTCTGCTGCGAATGGCCCGCCCGCTTGGTACGGCCCGCCCACTGGATACGGCGTGCCCACTGTACACGGTCTACCTACACGGCGCGACCTTGCAGCGCAGGACGAACTTCCTGTGAAGAACAAGCTTCGTTCTCAGAGCGGCGTCCCTACTCAGCGCGTCCTTCCGGTCCATCGCGCCCCGCCCACTCAGCACGTCCTGTCCACGCAGGGCGACCTTCCTTCTCATCACGGCCTTCCCACCCAGCGCACCCGTTTTGCTCTGCCTGCGTTTCCCGTCCAGTGCGGCCGGTCGTCTCTGTACCGCTTGCCCACACAGCAAGACCCTCCCTCGCAAAACAACCTTCCCGTGCGTGACGTCTTTCCCGCCCAGGACGGCTGTTCCTCGCATGAGGACGTTTTCGTACAGAGCCATCTTGCCACTGACGACGCTCTCCACCCGCAGAACACTCAACGTTCTTCATGAGCCCTCCCCGCTTACCTCTCAGCACTCCCTCAACTTACTCTCAACAAGATCACGAAGTTCGGTTCACACACAATGCTCTCAGGACTCACTTTTCAACCGGCATTACCCTAGGGATCGTGCCGGTAATGCCAAGGAGCAACATCGCACCTGTCATCTATTATCGTTGCCCCTTTTTGCTAAGTCTTGTTGTGAAATCACCGAACAAAGGCGAAGTGTGGTGGAGGTAATAAGTTACGTGTTATTCTTTTTGCTAATGGGATTGTATATTTTGTGGCAAGAGAGATGTGATCTGAGCGTTTTTGTAATAGCCTTATGACCCAGCGGTAGCCAACATAGCCATTATACATCAGGCCTCTTGAACTGTGGACAATATTTGACGAGATTGCACTCAATAGCGAATGGTGTTTATTTTTATTACTTAGTCATTGAAAGAATCCCCGAGTGATGGAAATGGAGTTAGGGTTGAATACTCTACGTTCTTGTATCATTGTAATAGCGAACGTATTTTAGTGAATACTGTGTTGTTCAAGCCACTCCAGATGTCAGTGACTGGACATAGTATGTGCACAGGCAGAAGGGGGCGCACTCTTCGTCGGTAAGGGAAGTAATGACATCAACCTCAACCACTATGGCAAACAATGTCAGCCTATGGAGTTTAATTCAGTTTATTTGCTAATTAAGGAGACGAAGGAAATATGGGAGAGAAAGTGTGTTAGAGAGGTAAATAAGCTGAACTCTGTCGTAATAATGATAAATTGAAAAACAGAACATAAGCTTCGGGCTTTATCCTGTGGCCCCAGCCTAATCGACTACTCGTCCGTTAAACCTTCTCGACTGAAGGAAACACAGGGAGCATTGTGATGTAATGCAAATTCAGTAGATTGTAAATTAGTTTGATATATTTCATGTCCTATTAGAAACGTTCAAGAGAATGTAATGTTTTTAGCGCGTTGACTGTTCTCCTGAATTCTCATGTTCATCAGTTAACAGAATAGTCTGATTGGTGTTCTTACTTCCGTAACACAATTTGCATCTCGATCTGCACCTTTGCCGCCTTATCAACATCAAAAACAAGACAGTGACAACATAGGAAAGCACCCTAACTGGAAGGAGGTGGCTGTAGAGACAAGGAGTCGACGGTATGAATGAAGGCATTCGATATTTACGCTTCATTTTACTAGCTCTTTCTCGACAGTTAGCAAGATTCGACGTCCATCACGCAAGTGCGAATGTACCCATGTGCGAATGTACCCAACTACGTATAATTTTTTAAAGAACCACCATACACTTGATGAACGTTTTTAGTTTTTGATATTTTAGGAGAATAAAATATGGATTTCGCGTTCTAATACAAATCAAAAGTGTACACATGTAACAGATAATTGAAAACCGCAGGAGACTAACCTTAAGATTGGAAAGAGAGAATTCCTTAAATCAAAATATGCAAGAGTTTTTTTGATTATCGGAATTTAGTACAGTTATTTTATGAACGTCAAGAATGCACCATTATATGCAAGAATGTGAATCTAGTCGCGTAACAATAGCACTCGCTTTCTCGCATTATTTATACATTTGCAACTTTTTTCAAAAATTCAAAGAGTTCAACAAAAATTAGACCTGTGCCATTTTTTAAGCAGCCCCAGTTTTATCCACGAAAAAATGTTAAAACGTGGTGCGGTTTTGACAAAAAAAATTATAAATCGCATTCTTTTCAAGGATCACTGATGCCAAATCTAGTTGTTTTTTTAAATTGATATCTTCTTACAAAGCTGATGTATTTATACAAATTGTATTTCAGGCAAACATTTTTATCTTAAATTTTTGTAATTTTAAATACTAAAATTGTCAAAAATTCAGAGAATGTGAATAAAGAGAATAAAAGAGAATAAAAGAGAAAAAAGAGAAATAAAGAGAACGTGACGAGCACTACATTGCTAGAGTTCTTTGATGCATACGAGGAGAAAATTTAAATAACAATTTAGATCCATTTTTTAGAATTTTTTAAAATTAAAATTTGCCTATTACTTCACTCAAAATACCAGAAACCTATGCTTTTGAAACATCATCAATGTCCTTATTTCAGCATTCTTTAAAGGACATATTTCATTTTTGAGGAAATTTAGAAATGTGGTTGAGGCTTCATATAAAATGCATTCCCACAAAATAAAAATAGATTTTTCTAACTCAGAGAGCCTCAAGATCATTTAGATGAATCCGGGAATATTAATTCTGGAGAAAATTTGCACTGGAGAACACTAGCCCAGAGATTCCGAAACCCCTTAAAAGATCAACCCCCTTTTGGTTACATCAAACACCTTGATTTTTATTTACTTGGCTGTCCGGGTGACGCCGCGTCCATGGCGAAGGTGCCGACGTTTCGGTCGCCATTCTGCGACCTTTCTCAGGCAATACGCCCTGAGAAGGCAATACGCCTAGTAAATACTGACTCCGGCCGCGGAAGCCTACGCTCTCACCTTGATTTTTGTTTCTAATATACAACTTACAAATATATAATAAGGCAGAGTTGCACAATTGACTTGATAACAATTACACAAAAGATATGAATATTTTTGGTGGGAAAATGGTTTATTTGCTATAAAATTATAATTATAAATTTTAAAAAAGCAAACAAGTATTATTAGATTTTGAAACTTTATATAAGAAAACAACTAATTATCAATTTCATATTTTTTGGTCATCAATAGAATATTGATTATTCCTATCAGTCGCCGGTGCATAATAGGCTTTCGACCTCCCTATTGGTTTCTGGATCATTATGGACCCCCATTTAAAATTGTACGAAGGTTGCCTTTTATGTTTCGGGATTTGGCAACCCTGGTGTTGCAATCGCAACTGACAGCTCTATCGTCAAGTTGGATGTTTGGCGGTTATACGTATTAAGAACGTTTTGACTTACCAGCGCTATTTGTGTTGTTTACAGTAACTTAAAAGATTCATCTTGGCCCAAAAATGGAATTAAATCGTGAACATTTTCGTGCGATTATTTTTTACAACTTTCGACGTGCATTAACTCAGCAACAGTGGACGGATGAGCTTAATTCAATTTTTGGCGATGAAGCTCCATCAAGGACCAGTGTTTATCGATGGTATGGTGAATTCAATCGTGGTCGTAGTTCACTCCGAGACGAATTTCGCAAAGGTCGTCCAAAATCAGTTGTTGCTCTGAAAACCATTGATGCTGTGCGTGAAGTGATATTGCAAGATCGTCATGTGTCCTATCGTGAGATTGAGACAACCTTAGGCATTAGTGGGACCAGCATACATTCAATTTTGCATGTACATTTGGCTGTCAAAAAAATTTGTTCGCGTTGGATCCCACACAATTTGTCAATCGCTCAAAAAAAGGTTCGTGTCGATTGGTCGAAAGAAATGCTCAAAAAATCCGATCGCGGTGCTTCGAAACACGTCTATGACATCGTGACAGGTGATGAATCGTGGATTTATGCGTATGAGCCCGAAAGTAAACAGCAGTTCACTGTATGGGTGTTTCAAGATGAGCAAAATCCAACAAAAGTTGTTCGTGAACGAACCACTTCCAAACAGATGGCCGCCTGTTTTTTCGGAAAAACGGGACATGTCCCAACCGTACCACTAGAACAAAGCATAACAGTCAATTCTGAGTGGTACACAACGATTTGTTTGCCAGTTGTCTTCCAAGAAATCCGGAAAACCAACCGCCGAAGACGGTCTTCACCACGACATTGCGAGCTCTCACACATCGGCTTTAACAACAGCATTTTTGAGCACCCAAAACATCGATTTGATGAGTCATCCGCAGTATAGTCCAGACATGGCACCGAATGACTTCTTTTTATTCCCGTGCGTAAAAAACAAACTGAGAGGTCAACGATTTTCGACACCTAAGAAGCCGTTGGTGCATTCAGAATGCAGGTTTTGGAGATACCTCAGAGTGGCAAAAGTGCTTCGACAATTGGTTCAGACGAATGCAAAAGTGTAGAGATCTTCATGGGGAATATTTTGAAAACCAATAAAGTGATTTTCGAATATTAATATTTGTTTTTGTTGTCTAATCCTGAAATATAAAAGGCAACCCACGTATTGACCCTCAGGGGATAGATACTCCGTTGGGAACAACGTTGGTTTACGTGCTAGCGTTGACGGACATTTTGCAGTCAATGTTTTCGGTAACATGGACCCACATACGTCGATTGTGGTTACACAATATTCTATATCCTGCATTAAATAGAATACACTTTCCTCTTAAAGTTGAGGTAATTAAGTAATTCGTAGGAATTTTAGAATTCCTTGGATTCCCTAGACTTCCCCACGTATCAAGAACTTTCTCTTCTGCATGTACTACCAGCAATGCTATATTGTTCCATCGTAA